>SKCR01037442.1:0-93901 GCA_019454045.1 Zanthoxylum bungeanum
TTCCACAAATCGCACCAAAAACCAACCCTAAAAAATAGTCCAAAACAGCGAGTAGAAACAGCAAACCAGCGGACCAGAAAAACCGCAAAACAACGAGTGAAAATAGAGAAAACAACGAGAGAAAACAGAGAAAACTACGAGCGGAAACAGCGAACTAGCGAACCAGAAAAAACAGCAGAAATGTTAACCCTTCCGGCGACGTCCCAACGCACTCCCGAGAAGCGACTTAAAAGGTAAGACCTGAGGGCACCCTTTGTTACATTCTATTTTGTCGTCCTGGAAACGGCATGCTTGGTTGGACGTGGAATACGTCCAACCGGGTATGCGAAGTCCTACATTGAAAACGGTCAAATTCTTTGGTCACATATTTATTATTCCGTATTTATTTCGTATTATTAGTCTTTTGTTATTTCGCATTTAATTTACGTCTATTGTTGTTTTATTGTTCCACATTTGTTTTGTGTTATTTATCTTCCTTGTTATTTCGCATATTTGTCTCTCCGGTTATTTATTGTTATATGCATTATCTTATTTCATGTATGTCAACATTGGGTTAATGATTGTGTTGTGTTAATGCATGAGTGTTGCCTCTCGTGGTATATCGGATGGAAACCCAGACATAAATTCCGTAGCCGAATCCGAATGGACGGTAGTGCGGTCTGTACTTGGGATACAACTCCACGTATCGCTTGAGAAATATTCACGCACGTGTTTATATCATTATAGATGTTTTTGTAATCTCGTTCGAACGCGTTCTCGAACGCTACACGAACGTATGCATTCTGCCTCACTCCGTTCGAACGCGTTTCCGAACGCTACTCGAACGCGTATGCATTCTGTTTTACCATGCATCATATCCCATACTGTTCGAACGCGTTTCCGAACGCTACACGAACGCGTTTCCGAACGCGTATACAGTGGACATACCAATTTTTATCATATTTTATGCATGCTTGCCTCTTTAGTTATTTCTTTTTGCATTACGTACTTACTCATCTCTCTTTATATTAACACTTTTACTGTTATTATTTATTTACGTTTTCACACTTCTTTATTTAATATGTTTATGGAATTATGCACTTGCCTTCATTTTTTATTTACGTTTATGGGTTTGCAAATTTGTGTGTGATTAAATTATCTTGTATGTGTTGCATAAGACTTGGTCATATTATTGCATAAATTCGTTCATTACAATTGGCATAAGTAAGGGACCATTTCGAACCCAACAGTTTGAGTTATTCCCTTGCGAGGGGTGAGTGCAGCCTTAAATCATTTCCCAGTTCACACTGGGTGGCGACTCCTTTATTCTCCGGTATAGTCCCTTGCGGGCTACTCCGTATTCCCAACGGGCCGCGAGCCCGGACAACGTCGTCGTACCTCTGTACCATGTCTACAGTCTGGCGACTCCACTGGGGATAGAGAATTGGCCCCGAAATAATATCTTGTAATGTTTGTGATTTTTGCTTTAGTTGACCTTGTCTCATATATTTTGCATACCCTTTTTTACCTTGATGGCATCGTGTATCGTGAAGTCTCTTTCGCTTGAAGCGGCGGATCGTTATATTGTGTCATCACTCGTTGGCACGTACCTTATGGTATAAAAAAAGTGCACTCACTTGGTCGTTTGAACCCTTGAGTGGGGGGACCTAGTTGTGGGCAACCTTCACCGGCGGGAGCCTTTATCAATACTCCTATAAACCTCCATGAGAACTATAGTTATATGACCTATAGAAGCCACCCTTTATGCTTGTGTTTGGGACCATCATCATTTGGATTCATTTGGACCTCTTGTCATAAGATACGAACTTGTTGGGCCACTTAAACTGGGACGAGTTTCTGTCTTATGACGATTGGGCCAAAAGCTTCCAAAATGCTGATGGGCCACTTTGTGTTTGGGCCCCATATCATTTGAAGTTGTTTAGCCACGTTATCACAAAAGTGTAAACCTGTTGGGCCTTTTTTTTTGCAACTGGGACAAGTTTGCACATCGCGATAATCGGATTGAATGCTTTAAAATGATAATGGACCAACTTGTATGAAAACCTTGACGGACTTAGAAAATCCAATTATAATCCAAATATGCTAGAAGCATGGGTCCGATATCCACACTGGCTTTCATCTAGGAATGATACGCCTTGTTACGACATATTTGTTTATTTTGGATATCTCCAAGTCCATCCCCACAACCGTGATTACCGAAGGCCCAATTCGTCGTTTCTAGACAATGACACGATCCCCATAATAGGCTCAGTCAATATTGTAAATGGGCGGTCTTTGTCTTTTACCGATGGAAAAGGACTGAGGTAGTCAAGGTTCACCCATGTAGCGTAGGAGAGACGATTTTGTGTACCCCACATTGGTGCATGGAATAAGCCATACCTAGGACAGAAATGGACTTACCACGATTGTGGGAGAAATAAGGTCGGAAGGATATATGTTGTTTTGATAACCATTTGCATCTCATGCATCTCATGCATACACGCATCATGTTAACCCTCGTGTCTTAAAAGCCATCATAGATATCCGTTGGGTTAGAGATAAAAAAAAAAGGTTTGTCAAGAAGAGTTTAGAAAACATGGATATCGGGGAAAAGGAAACCGAGAAACAGAAAACTTTATGGCAAGGATAGAAAGACCATGGTGGGCCCATAAAAAAGAGAGAAAAAAAAGAAAAAAGAGAAGAAAAAAGAAAAAAGAGAAAAAAAGAGAAGTCCTTAATAGTTAGGCATAGGTCCAATGATGTAATCGCTTGCTTTAGGGTGAAATCTTAGAAATGATAAACTCTTGACGTGCTTTTATCTGATACTTTGAGTAATTGATCTATATTAGACTCGTAAGCACTTATTTATAGGTCCTTAGCAGTGAAAACCTGAGTAGTTGGCAAGGTGACTAGTTGAAGAAATTACGGGTCGATGAATGACAGTTCACTTAGATGTCTATCATGACTTGCTTGTGTTATGATGTGTAGTATGGTTGAAAATAAAAGAATAGTCTCTGAAAAAAAAAACCACCAATAACCGATAAGCGTGAAGCTACCTATGGGCGAGTATTAGGACCACCATGAGGAGAAATACTACCTTAAAGGGTAGGTGTGTTGAAAAAAAAAAGAAAAGAAAAAGAAAACCATATCATATTGAGCACGGAAAAGTAATTGCAAAACGTAATTGAGACATCTAAGTTGGTTTGACCCATCGATCCCAATTTTTTAAACGAAATCATTGAGTTGGCTTACCTTAGGATCAAGCTGTGAAATAACCTTTGCATACACACACTTTGAGTCTGGCTTAGATCATTTATTTAAAGACTTGGGTTTGAGTTGCAATGAGTGTTTTGAAAGTTCTATGGTTTCAATACTGGGCATTCTTTGAGGGCAATAATATGTATAACTATTGGGACTATTTCGTGGCATGTAATATACTATGTTGATATAGAGTGACACATCACGTAGTTCAACTTGACTTAGTGCAAGCAGTGGAGAGCAGAAAACTAAATCAAGTATGGGGCGACCAGTCTACCACCCCGCGAATAAGGGACACAACGAGATCTTGAGTCATAAGACCAAAGAGAACTGAGCAATCACTAGAAAAGAACTGGCAGAAGGAAATTGTAAGCAGACCTAGGGGGCGACCAAAGACTTTTGTAGGTAAGAAGCACCGAGGAGCACAAGGAAGGCCTAACCCATCGGAATAGAAAATACATCCATGCATACATGCATACACATCACATGCACGTAATTTTTATTTTGTCTTCACGGGTTTTGAAGAAAGAAAAGGAAAAAGCGGCGAAGACGAGCAAGCCGGGAATGAAGAACAACCTCGGGAATTGGGACAAGTAACTCCTCAGGAATGACGACGAGCAAGCCGGGAATGGCGCTCCGGGAATGGGGCATAACCTCGGGAATGAGGACTAGCAAGCCGGGAATGACGCTCCGGGAATGGAGCATAACCTCGGGAATGAGGATGAGCAAGCCGGGAATGGCGCTCCGAGAATGGAGCATAACCTCGGGAATGAGGACTAGCAAGCCGGGAATGGCGCTCCGGGAATGAAGCATAACCTCGAGATTGAGGACTAGCAAGCCGAGAATGGCGCTCCGGGAATGGAGCACGGTTCGGGAATGGACCATCACCATCACATCAGCAATATCTCGGGAATGAGGACCAACAAGCTGGGAATGGCGCTCCGGGAATGGAGCACGGTTTGGGAATGGACCACCACCATCACATCAGTAACTCCTCGGAAATGAGGACTAGCAAGCCGAGAATGGAGCACGGTTCGGGAATGGACCATCACCATCACATCAGCAACACCTCGGGAATGAGGACCAGCAAGCCAGGAATGACGCTCCGGGAATGGAGCACGGTTCGGGAATGGACCACCACCATCACATCAGCAACTCCTCGGGAATGACTAGCAAGCCGGGATTGGTGCTCGGGAATGGAGCACGGTTCGGGAATGGACCACCACTATCACATCGGCAACTCCTCGGGAATGAGGACAAGCCAGTCAGGAATGGCGCTCTGGGAATGGAGCATGACCTCAGGAATGAGGACGAGCAAGTCAGGAATGGCGCTCCGGGAATGGAGCACGGTTCGGGAATGAACCATCACATCAGTAACGGTCCGGGAATGGACAACCTCTCACAAAGTAACGGTTCGGGAATGAACCACTTCACTCAAGTAACGGTTCGGGAATGAACCATCTCATCAGTAACGGTTCATGAATGGACCTCCTCTCAAGTAACGGTTCGGGAATAGACCACCTCTCAAGTAACGGTTCGGGAATGGACCACCTCTCATACAATAACGGTTCAAATCAACTCAGTTCGAAGCATCTCGCAAAGCAGCAGGTAAGTATGACAGTCGGCGAACCAGGTAAGTAAAAAAATGCATGCATAACTTTCATAGGGTTGTCACTGTCACACACTGCACAAGCCCCATCAAAGTGGGCGCGACTGTAGCTACTGCATTTTTGCATAAAGCCCAATGATGAGCCTCGTATGGAGGCATTACCCGATAAGTCGCAGAAGTCGCGGGAAACGGTCATCGGAAGGGAAAATTCAAAAATAAATTAATTAATTAATAGCTCGTCAAATTTAAATTCGCTAGTTAGCCGCGGGTTCACTTAGTCGATTCCTGTTTTAAACATTAATCTTGGCCCAAAACCCTCGCACCCATCCAAAGCCCATACGCACCCATCCAAAGCCCACATGCATAACCCTAACCCTAATGCACCACTATATAAAGATAACTTAAACTAAACCCTAACCGGTCACTCTTCTTCCTATAAAACTCACGCCAAAAACAAAGAAAGAAAACAAAAAAAAACCCTAATCTCCTTAACCACTCGGCACCCTACCCTCTCTCTCGACGCCTCCATCTTTCTCTTTCTCAGCCACAGAAAAAAGATAATAAACCCTAAATCAGCACCCCCTTCATTCTGAATCGGCAACAACAAGAAGCCAACCCCAAAGCACTCTTCAACCTATGGCAGCCCTCCATCACAAATATCTCTCTATTCTCTCATCTCTCCACCTTCTCTCCACAGAGCGACTAAACACAATTAACACACTTGGCAACTATAACACCAGGCAGCCACTCACGGCATCACACTTTCAAGCCACTCATGTAGAACCCTAAAGCACCAACAAATTGCACCACCCAACCAAGCCAGTCCACCAACACACCTTACAAACATAGCCAAGCACTCAACAAGAGCCCACCAACCGACAAAACAAATACAAAACGAGAAGGCTAGACATGTGAAGATGAGGAACCCACCCAAAGCAACGCACATAAATGGCCAAAAAGGGAAAGGAGCAAAGCAACGTGAAACCAGCCATAAGAACACGCAAAAACCCTAAACCAAACTGCCCTCCACGTGAACCATCAAAACAAACCAACACAGACAATTACATGTCAGGGCACACACCCTCCTTACATCTTGACACCTTACGCACACAAGGCCCACACAAAGACTCTGACCGACATACTCAAGGAACCTAACTGCCCCTCACTCAACACACAGACACTACAAAGCCACTAACAAACACACAGCCTTCCACGTAGCCCACAAACAAAAGACCACAGCCCTTCACGAACCCAAAACAATTCTGGCAATTAACCCCATCATACGACAGCCAACTAAATCCACAAACAAACCAGGCGAAGACACCCTGTTAGCAGCCTCTTCACTCACGACATTCAACAATTATCAACCTCTGACTGAACAACAAATCAACAAATAAGCCTGCACGCACTAAGCCGAATACACCACTCACAAATCACGTGAAGACCAAACGCAGACAAAATAGGGTAAATCAGCGTGAAACTAAACCAAAAAAATCGAACGACACTGGCCAAAAATAGAAGCCAAAACCGTGAGTCAGACCCTCCAAAAATACACCACAAAACAGCCCCAAACCAGTCCACAAATCGCACCAAAAACCAACCCTAAAAGATAGTCTAAAACAGCGAGTAGAAATAGCGAACCAGCGGACCAGAAAAACCGCAAACAGCAAGTGAAAATAGAGAAAATAGCAAGCAGAAACAGAAAACCAACGAACCAGAGAAAACATCAGAAATGTTAACCCTTCCGGCGACTTCCCAACGCACTCCCGAGAAGCGACTTAAAAGGTAAGACATGTGGGCACCCTTTGTTACATTCTATTTTGTCGTCCTAGAAACGGCATGCTTGGTTGGACTTGGAATACGTCCAACCGGGTATGCGAAGTCCTACATTGAAAATGGCCAAATTCTTTGGTCACATATTTATTATTCCGCATTTATTTCGTATTATTAGTCTTTTATTATTTCGAATTTTATTTACATTTATTGTTGTTTTATTGTTCCGCATTTGTTTTGTGTTATTTATCTTCCTTGTTATTTCGCATATTTCTCTTTGGTTATTTATTGTTATATGCATTATCATAATTCATGTATGTCAACATTGGGTTAATGATTGTGTTGTGTTAATGCATAAGTGTTGCCTCTCGTGGTATATCGGATGGAAACCTAGACATAAATTCCGTAGCCGAATCCGAATGGACGGTAATGCGGTCTGTACTTGGGATACAACTCCACGTATTGCTTGAGAAACATTCACGCACATATTTATATCATTATAGATGATGTTTTTGTAATCTTGTTCGAACGCGTTCTCGAACGTTACACGAACGTATGCATTCTGGCTCACTCCATTCAAACGCGATTCTGAACTCTACTCGAACGCGGATGCATTCTGTTTTACCATTCATCATATCCCATACCGTTCGAACGCGTTTTCGAACGCTACACGAACGCGCATACAGTGGACATACCCCTTTTATCATATTTTATGCATGCTTGCCTCTTTAGTTATTTCTTTTTGCATTACGTACTTACTCATCTCTCTTTATATTAACGCTTCTACTGTTATTATTTATTTACGTTTTTGCACTTCTTTATTAACATGTTTATGGAATTATGCACTTGCCTTCATTTTTTATTTACGTTTAGGGATGTGCAAATTTGTGTGTTGATTAAATTATCTTGTATGTGTTACATAAGACTTGGTCATATTATTGCATAAATTCGTTCATTAAAATTTGCATAAGTAAGAGACCATTCTGAACCCAACGATTTGAGGTATTCCCTTGCGAGAGGTGAGTGCGGCCTTAAATTATTTCCCAGTTCACACTGGGTGGCGACTCATTTTATTCTCCGGTTTAGTCCCTCGCGGGCTACTCTGTATTCCCAACAGGCAGCGAGCCCGGACAGCGTCGCCGTACCTCTGTACCATGTCACACCCTCTTGTATCAAATCTCTATATTCAGTTGTTGATTCCTTTTATTACTCAATTGAAGGTTTCACATCCCAAACCAACAATCAGAAGATATTCAATTCCAAACATGTTAATTTCTAAAGTAATCGATGAATTACTTTCTCTATGTTAATAACACACAATGTTATCGTTATGACGTATCTAATGTCGACAATATACCCTCAGGCAATACTACAACAGAAGATGAACTCATAAAACAACATTACCAGTGACAACTGAGTTCCCCAATTACACATAGAAGAAGCATGACTATTCCTATATGTAAGTTGGCAAAACACAATTTCTGGATTATAAATCGAAAAATAATAGAGAACAGTGAAACATCAGTTGTATTAAACGTTAAAAAGCATTCAGGAATCAAAACATGAACATAAGAAATCAATTACAAGAGTTCATCCTTAGCTTTGCCTAGAAGAGACACATAACCTTGATAGATCGGAGGAGCATCCTGTCTAGCATGGAGCTTCTTCGTTCTTCTCTCTCAAAATTATGCTTCTCACTCTTTGTTGTATGTTTTCTCTCTATTTTTCTCATTTTTTAGGGTTTGGACGAACTTGGGTTTATATAGAGAAGTCCCAAGGTCCATATATGCGTGAAACATGTCCGAATTAGGTTTCTGGGACATTACCGGGGCACCACGGTGCTAAAAAATAGGAGCCGCGGCGCCAAAATTGTGACCAATTAGTATGGGAGATCCTGTGGAGGCGCCGCGGGGCCAGTGCCTTTCTCCGGTGCTATATTTTCTGTGTTTTCGCTCTTCCCGCATGATTCTGATGCGTCCATAAGGTCCCGAAACATGTGTAATTGCTCCAAGATTCATGTTCCATTACTTCCTAATAACAAAGCATAAAATAAACTATAATTAAGATTAAATACATGATAATCAAGCCGAGTTAGCGATGTTCAAAGTACATTTTCATGCACTTATCACAACCCCAACCAGCTTATTGCTAGTCCCTAGCAATTCAAGCGCAAAAAGAAAGTAAAAAGCCACTTTCGTAGAGATCACGATTGCATTTAGCATATGCAGTAAGCCTTTAAACCCCTAGGTGGCCCTAGTGGACGAATTATAGTCTCGTGAGGACTTACAATGATGACACCCACAAACGTCAAACATGCGATCATGCAAAAATAACAAAATGAGATAGTCCCAATAGTTACGCATATTATTGTCCTCAAAGAATACCTAGTAATGAAACCAAAAAATATTCAAAGTACTCAATGCAACTCAAATCCAAGTTCTTGAATAAATCATCTAAGCCAGACTCACAGTGTGTGTGTGTAAATGTTCATTCACAGCTCGACTCCTAGGTAAGCCAACTCAATGATTTTGTTTAAAAAATGGTATATGATGGGTCAAACTAACATAGATATCTCAAATGTGCTATGTAATTGCCTTTCTATGCTCAGTATGGTATGAATTTTTTTCTTTTTTTCTTTCAAAACCTTTTTTTTTCAACACACCTACCCTTTGAGGTTGCATTTCTCCTCATGGTGGTCCTAACAATCACCCATGGGTAGCTTCACACTTATCGGTTATAGGTGGTTTAATTTTTTTTTTTTTTGCTTTTTTTTTCTTTCTATTCTTTCATTCAAAACTTTCTGCTTTATTTTTTTTAACCATATCATACATCATAACACTAGAAAATCAGGATAGACATCTAAGCAAACGGTCATTCATCGACATATAATTTCTTCAACTAGTCACTTTGCCAACTACCTAGATTTTTACTGCTAAAAACCTATAGTTAAGTGCTTACGAGTCTAACCTAGATCAACTACTCAAGGCATCAGATAAAAGTACATTAAAAAACTTATCGTTTCTAAGACTTCATCCTAAAGCAAACAATATTCATCATTGGACTTATTTTTTACTATTAAGGACTAAAAACTAATTTTTTTTAACAGGTATTATCACTACATGCATACACCACACACTTAAAACTTGCATTGTCCTCAATGTAAGATAAATAGAAAGAAAAATGATTAAGGAACAACAATACCAGACATGGAGTTGATCAGGTTCCTGCTGGTAAGACTTTAGTTGTGTGAGCTGTGTGGGTTGCGCTAACACCTGCATAAATATTCATGCAAATAATAAATATGTAATTAGCACATAATAAAATAAATCTTAAGTAAAGAAAATAAAATTAAAAATAAAATAAATGTAGATGCAAGGGTTGCCTCCCTACCAGCGCTAAGTTTAACTTCTTCAGCCAGACGCAATCACCCAAGTGGTCATGGTGGCTTCCATATAGCAGACCAAATAGTCCCATGTTCTTTCTTATTTGGTAGAAACTGGTGATGAAGACATGAAAAATAATTTATAGCTGGCTGCGGCATTGTATCCATCGATCCCCCAGGGTCTACTGATGGCTGAGATTGTAGGCTGCACGGAAGGAAAAATTGGCTCAACCTCCGCTTTAACTTTCCAGGGATCATCTTCAAGTGAGCACTAACTCTTATTTTCCTATTTTTACGGTTCTTTGGAATCAGTTCCAGTTCGGGAGGGTTAGATTCATGTGGTGTAGAGCCTATCTCTGGCAAAACTGTGTCTATCAGGTATGTGTACTGACATTCATCATCATCCCGTGGTTGTTTCTAAACAAGAAAGATATTCACCTCCAGTGTCATATTCCCAAATGATATCTTCATGAGACCGTTCCTGCAATTGATAAAGGCATTAGCTGTAGCAAGAAAAGGTCTACCTAAGATAAGTGAAATTTTTGACTCAATGTTAACCAAAGATTGTGTCTAAAATTAAGAAATTAACAGTAGTAGAATTTATCAATTTGCAGTAAAACATCCTCAATTACTCCCCACGGTGTTCTGATAGAGCGATCAGCTAACTGTAAAACCACTTATGTAGGCTTAATCTCTCCAAGTCCTAGCTATATATATAGAATATGGCATGAGATTAACACTAGCACCTAGATCTAATAAAGCTTGATTGATGAGTGGTAATTATATCACTATTTCCCACTCATTTAACCTAATATTTTGTATAGTTTCTCGAGTTTTATGAACGTTTTCATGTGTTTTTGTATATTTTGCAGATAAAAATAATATTGGGACTTAATGGAATCAACTCAGGGCTAAAACGATGAAATCCGGAGGAAAAAAGGTCAAAAGCGAAAATTTACTGTATGCGTCACGAAGTGTAGTCCTAAATTCCAATTTTGCGCAAGTTTAGTATTTTGGCCATAACTTTTTCATCCAATATCCGATTGAGCTTATTCAAGTTGAAGATTAAAGAAGACTCAAAGATATACAACTGTGAAATTTTAAATAGTTTCGAATTTCGAAGTTTTCAAGACCGAAATTAACGAATAGTCCAATGTGTTTTGTGTAATTACTAAAGTCATTATCAAAAAATAAAAAAAATGGAAAATGACAATTTACAATTGTCAAACTTCCACAAAATATGCTTGCATGTTTGGTGGAGTGTTTTATGGAGTGTCTTGTGGCATGTTTGGTGGAGTGTTTGGTGGAGCAATTTGTGGAGCAATTGGTGGAGAAATTAGTGGAAGCCTTTAGATTTGCCTATAAATACCAAGCCATTTCATTTGTAATTCTCATGCTTTCCTTAGGTTTTTGTAAGGAATTTAAGGATTGCATCTTATTTGTATTTATTTTCAGTATTTAATTTATGTATTTTTATTTTCAGTAATAATAGTACTTTATTTTCTTTTATTTACTTGTATGTTTTATAGCTAATTTTTCGCTGGAGGAAGAGTGAATCTTTTATTATTTTAGTTTAGATTAATCTCTCTTAATTATAATATGGAAATTATAATTTAACATAAAAGGTTATACTCCATTAATGGCTGGTTTTATTTATTTGACATAATGTGACATCGCCAATATGGCCGGTCTTTATGTGACAGATGATTTGTTGGACAATTATGACCCATATCGTCACTATTTGTAAAAGACATTGTGGTTTTTGTACAAATTAACTATGTGACAATGGAAATTATATTTTATCATTTTGTAATTTGATTACTTAAATATATAAATGATAAAAGTCCTTATGATTAGTTCTGGATTATAAGATATGAGACAATATCAATCCATAAAGGTTTAATCATTAAATATCCCTAGTCGTAGTATTATCGACACTGGACATCGATAATACGGAATAGACTAGTATTGCACTTGTGCGTGTTATGGAAGCGTAACATCATAGTTATCATATATTTAAGTATTGGATACTTATGCAAGTGTGATAGGAGGTTGTGTTTACCGATGGTACGGAAACAGCTTCGCTCTAGATAGACCCCGCGGAATCCTATTAGTAGTATGACTATGTGTCTATGGGAATCCGCATCAGGGTAGGTGTATTTGGTCTTAACCTGAGACTTGCATCGCTAGTACTTGCGACAATCAATATGCTTTGGTTTTGGTTGTCCAAGACTTTAACAGTTTCGGTGTACGCCTCTTCTGGGTTTATTGAGAATCGTAGTGTATTGGGTGTGATGTCAAGATGGAAGTATCACTTCAGTCATATGGAGATGATGATCACGCAGGGATACAGAACTAGTACTCTAATGGGTTGCAACCATTAGGATAATATGACATGGTCATGATTATCCGATTAAAGAGACTAGTTGCTTGTGATCCGATATATGCTTCGTACGGGGCATACACTTTTCCAGCCTCAGGCCTTGTATGTGACATCCGATACTAGATCGCAATACGCAATACTACGTATACTACGCCTGACAAAGATTATATATTCCTTTAAGAATATTTCTGGAGAATTAAGTAGGCACGACACTTTGCTAGAAGCCAACCATGTCTCGTAAATCGGTAAAAATGTAGTACGAGGTACATACGTGTTCGGATAGTCCGACGACCGGATTTACTGCCAACATATCCAGGGATCTCATGGGTCGCTTCCCGAAGATTCACCGATGACGTATGATTCGAACATAATTAATCTAGGATTAATTACGGAGAGATTTTATCTGGGATAAAATACTATTTGAAGAGAGAGAACGATTAATTTGGAATTAATGGATAAAATAATATATTTGATATATTAAATGAAATTAGATTTCATAACGAAATTAAAATTGGATTTTAATTCGGGCGAACAAATTAATTTAGAATTAATTCACGAGCGACGTGAATAGTAATTTTGCTAGGCATAATTTTTTAATTAAATTTGATTTAATTACGTCGCAACGGAAAAATCATTAATTCGGAATTAACGAACCCGAGCCCGGGATGTGTTGCGAGCCCACTCGGATTTTGAATCAAGTGGGGCCCACAAGTCACATCACAAATCACATCAACTAGTCACTTTGCCTAACTTTTTGGTGATGAATTTAGGTGGGTGGTTGATAACTTGTAAAACACACAAGTTGATGGAATGAAAGACTATTACCTAATATTGGATATTTTGGTAAATCTTTATTTTTGATTTTAGAAATCAATTACACAAGTCATTCACTTCCTTCTCTCTCTCACCATTCACGCCCAACTCCATTTTCTCTCTAAAATTTGGCTGGGCCGAATTCAAGAAGAAGAAGAAAAAAATTGTGGTAATTTTTCTAAGTGCTAGCACACCAAAGGAATCATATCAAGGTGTTAAGGAAACCAATCCCTTGAGCTTGGAATCTCAATCACTTAAAGCTTGGAGCTTGGAGATCAAATTCAAAAAGAAGTTTGGAGCATTTCAAAGAGGAAAAAGTTTTGTTATCAACGCATCCTATATCCGATAAATGTGAGTATATTTCCGCTATTCTCCATTTTGTATTCACATTATTTCTTGCTTGAATTGATCTTGGTAACACCTTAGAAACCCAACATGATTACCGCCTATATGGCTAGTTTATGGACAAATAATGATACCGCCTTTATGGTCGGTCGGACTTAATTAAAATCTAACTTAATGAGGATACCGTCTATATGGCTGGTTGGTAATATCACTGATAAATTCTATATTATAGTAAGAGAGATTTCTAAATTAGAAATAGTAAAGGTGAATCCCCCAACCCCCAGCATTTTATTTTTATTCTAGGTAAGTGATGAAACACAATATCCACACACTTAATAATTGATTTTCTTTTTATGGGCAATTCTTTAGTTTGTTTATTGAGTCTTAAGCTTAATGCTTCTTGTTAATTGGCCATTAATAAGATTGATTTGGCAAACTTAAAATGAACTTGACGAAAGGATTTTAGGTTTCAGCCTTAGATTCAATAGCCCACGATTTTCCTTAAGGATATATTACCCTTTAATAGATTTCCTTACAGGATACCTGTCGGGCGAGGGTAGCCACTTCTGGAACTTGAACTTAATGAATTCAGGTAACTTGGTTAACATAAACATATGATTAATTGGGTTATTTGGGTATTTGCGTCTGACCATCGACAGAGGCTTTTGCATATCTTCGTGTTCCAGGTTAGCAAACTGACTTATTACATATATATAAGAGAATTAATTCATCTTTAGGATAATATTGTGTGGAATCACAACCCTAGATCTTTGTGTCTTTTATTTATTTTTCTTAGTATTTTCTTTTGTTTATTTTATTTAAGCAAATCCACATTCAACCAACCAAAATCAATCATTCTCTTCTCCCTTAATTAGATACTTGTAAATAAATAGTATCAATAATTAATAACAACAGTAGGAAATAAGTCCTCGTGGGATTGATATTTTTATACTACTTGAACGATAGGTGCACTAGCGTTATACGCGTGTGATTACGCACCGGTCAAGTTTTTGGCGCCGTTGCCGGGGACTTATTTTTCTTGAGTTATTAATTTTGAAGCTATTTAATTTACTTGTATCTAATTTTCTTTATTTTTATCTGTGATTTTTTATTTCCTTCTTTTATTTTTCAGGTGGTTGAAAAATGGAATATTATTGGGAAATTGAAAGATTACGAGCTTTACTAGAAGAAGATACACCCCAAATCAGGGAAGAACAGTCCAGTTTTCTGAGGCATGTTGTTCAGCCTAATTATCACTGGATGTCAGAACCAAGCAATATTATATTTCCTCAACAGAACGTAATAGGGAGATGTGAGATATGTGATGGTAACCACCCTAGCGATCAATGCATTTACATTTTAGAGTGGCAGAATTATCAAAATCATTCAAGGTACGAAGAACCATCATATTTCACTGAACCTTATTCTCCATCTTATCCACCATCCACCTACAATCTTCATTAAGAACCAGAACCATCAGAGGAAGATCAGATGATTTACATGCTCAAAGATTGGCTCGAGGAACGGGAAGCTCAAATTGATGCACAATTTCATAGACACGCGGAATCCATACAGAGAATGATATATCAAGCGAGACAATTAACAGAAAACCAGAGCTACATACCTCAAAGAGTATTTTAAGATGACACTGAGGAAGCTTTCGAGTACCAATCATTTCACGGTGACACTTTAACAGAGGAAGAGGTTGAGCAGTATCAAGAACCAGAGGTATCAGCTCAGGAACCCGAATCGGCAAAGTCTCGATTTGATTTTTATTATTCGAACTCTGACGATGATGAAGAAGCAGAGCTGTTTGTGCCAACAAGAATTGAGGATGAAATTCAGTATCCTCAAAATGAAGATCTTGGAGAATGCTTTGCACTAATGTTTGAAGAAGAGCTACCTGAACCAGACATATCAGAGGATGAAGACCTAAAATCAGACACATCTTTACATCCTCAGGTTGACACTTATGAAGCATGCATTTCACAGATGATAGATGAAGAGCTGAATGAGGAAATTCTGAAATACATATGTGAAGAAAAGGTGGAGGAAGATGTACAAATGGATGAGCAAATGTCTGACCATATTGATGATTTCATGTATTCATGAGAAACATCATTGTTTTGGGGAGTACAAAATATATATATCGCCCAGAAGCTTGATAGAATGGAACTTCCATTCAAAGTCAAGCACCATACGAGACCTCCTAATTTTCTTTCTTTCTTATCAGGAACCACTGGAGCGACAAAGATTAAAAAGGTGGCACAAGCACTGAATGGGAAAAAATTCTTTTTGCCACTTTACCGTTGGAAGATACCCTTCAAAAGCAATGCTCATGAGATTGTCTTTAATCGGACGTCCAAAACCACGCTGAAACCTCCATAACATATGGATTTTAGTCACGTCTGGCTGAAGACGAAAAAATTTAGCGCTAGCAGGGAGGCAACCCATGCACTTTGTTGTAATTTCTGTTTTAATATTTTGTGTATACATGTTGTAGAGTTTTTAATTTTGTGTGTTAGTTTTTCAGGGAAAAGCGCAAACGAAACATTTAAGGAGGAATGGTGTTTGGTAATCACAAAGATGAGATTTTAGTCATTAGTGATGGTTGAGTAAGGAATGGATTCTTGAGACGCATCCTAATGGATTTATATACCAAACGAGTGGCGTATTGCGTACATAATTTCGTTGCCTTAATAATTATTTTGATTTGCTTTTCTTTTGTTATTTTCTTTTATTTTCGCCAACAAGATCTATACTTTTTGACTTTCACGATTTATTTTAACTTTCATTGTCATTTGATAGGTACTAGTGCTATTATTACTCACAATTTTCAGGATCTATAAATTTAGCTCGTCATTCTTCTCTTCTACACATTTAGATAAACATCCAAATAAGAGAGAGAAAATAGAAGCAACTTCACAACAGCGAGTCAATAAAATCTGTGTGTTCTGTGGATCTAACTCTGGCAATAAACCAGAGTTCGTTGAGGCTGCAAAGGAATTGGTGAGAGTTATAGCAGAACGGAATATGCACCTAGTATATGGCGGTGGAAATCTTGGATTGATGGGAATCATTTCAAAATCCGTTCAGGAGGGTGGCAATCATGTTTTGGGAATCATTCCAAAAACTTTGGCGGACGAACACATAATCGGAAAAATGAATGGAGATTAATGCATTGTTTCAGGTATGTCTGAACAACTAATTGAAATTGTCAAAACTGCTGATGCTTTTATTGCTTTACCAGGTGGGCTCGGAACGTTTGAAGAAATATTCACAGTGGCATCATGGGCGCACTTGAACATTCATCGGAAGCCCATTGGATTACTTAACATTGATCATTTTTTCGATATTCTGTTTGTATTTCTTACGGAAGCCAAAAGACATGAGTTCGTCACAAAATTAATACAAGTTATTTTCCTGACTGTAACAAAGACCGAAGAATTAATTGACCAAATCCTAGCCTTTGAAGAAAAAATCGACCCCATTCTTTCCAAGTTAAACTGGTCAGATAGCGATCGTGGAAAAAAACGTAAATTGGACATAGATCTTAATCGGTAATTTTTCGTAGAATTTCAGCTAACCAGGTATTATCTTCTAAACTCTTCTTCTACTTTTTCAGACATTGGGGATAATGTCTCATTTAGGTTTGAGGGAGGGGAATAGTTAGTAGTATCTTGTTTTTATTGTGTTATTTTTAGTCCAAATTTTATTTTTCGAAAAATACAAAAAAAAATGAAAATTTTTACAAAAATTACAAAAATATATAATTTTTTTTTAACTTGATTAATCAGGTGAAATTGGTGAGAGATAGTTGTTTAAGGAGTTTCCACTCTTGATACGTATCTCAAACCCATTTTCGAAACAAGTTAATTTTTGTTTATTTCATTTTGAATTATTTAATTTGTGAATTCTCCATAAAACTGACTAAAACGAATCTTCATATGCTCAGTTGGCAGGTATTATCAACATGCATGGTAACATACAGACATGAGCTGTAATTGAAAAGTTTGTAATATTCAGTGCTCTAGTTTAATTGGAGGAAGCCTCTATAAATGGCAATGAAGTAAAAAAAAAGAAAAAAGAAACAAAGAAACAAAGAAGAAAAAAGTGTGAAAAAATACGTATGAGATCCGAGTTATTAAGTCTGTATGGGTGTTTTAACACCTAGTGCCGTAAAACCAACTGGTTTGGGAGTCACTGGCCCAAAGCTCGCTACATGGATCGAAGATGTTGCAAAAAATATATATTTATGAAGTTTGAGCAATTAAGTCCGTAGGGGTATCTTAACACTTGGTGCCCTAAAGCCAACTGGTTTGGGAGCCACCGGCCTAAAGCTTGCTACATAGACGGAAGATATTATATATAAATAAAAAAAAAATCAAAAATCAAAGAAAAAAACAGAAAAATCAAAAAAAAAAATTCCATTGCTACAAAAAGGTGTGAATTCTGATAAAACTTTAGGACAAAAATATTACTCTCTTCTCAATTGCACTTGCGACTATTGTGGGCAAAATGAGTTGATTAATATTTTGTTGGTTGTGTATATGAAGAATGGTAAAAATAATCGGAGAATTCACTTATTCGGTAATTTAGAAAGAAAGAAAACAACTACTAACTTGGAGTATAAGTTTCAAAAGTTTAGTCACTAACTTCTTTATTCTCTTTTCTCTTGTCTTTTTGCTTTTGTGTGCATTAGTTTTACTATCTTTTTACTTTTATCAAACATTTGTGGGTATCATTGCTGTAAACCCTCACGAGACTACAACTCGTCCATTATGGACAACTAGGGGTTTAAAGGCTTGTTGCATATGCTAAATGCAACCGTGATCCCTACAAAAGTAGCTTAGCATAATTTTTTTTAAAGATGTTTATGTTATGTTATTTTATTTTGTTGTTTTACTCGAGGACTAGCAAAATGTTAGGTTTATGGGTGTGATGAGTGGTAATTATATCACTATTTCCCACTCATTTAACCTAATATTTTGTATAGTTTCTCGAGTTTTATGAATATTTTGATGTTCTTTTGTTTATTTTGCATATAAAAATAATATTGGGACTTAATGGAATCAACTCGGGGCTAAAACGATGAAATCGGGAGGAAAAAAGGTCAAAAACGAAAATTTACGCGTTACGAAGTGCAGTCCTAAATTCCAGTTTTGCGCAAGTTTGGTATTTTGGCCATAACTTTTTCATCCGAAATCCGATTGAGCTGATTCAAGTTGAAGATTAAAGAAAACTCAAAGATCTACAACTTTGAAATTTTAAATAGTTTCGAATTTCGTCGTTTTCAAGACCGAAATTAACGAATAATCCAATGTATTTTGTGTAATTACTAAAGTCATTATAAAAAAATAAAAAAAATGGAAAATAACAATTTACAATTGTCAAAATTCCACAAAACATGATTGCATGTTTGGTGGAGTGTCTTGTGGCATGTTTGGTGGAGTGTTTGGTGGAGCAATTTGTGGAGCAATTGGTGGAGAAATTAGTGGAAGCTTTTAGATTTGCCTATAAATACCAAGCCATTTCATTTGTAATTCTCATTCTTTCCTTAGGATTTTGTAAGGAATTTAAGGATTGCATCTTGTTTGTATTTATTTTCAGTATTTAATTTATGCATTTTTATTTTCAGTAATAGTGGTAGTTTATTTTCTTTTATGTTTTGTAGTTAATTTTTCGCTGGAGGAATGGTGAAGCTTTTATTATTTTAGTTTAGATTAATCTCCCTTAATTATAATATGGAAATTATAATTTAACATAAAAGGTTATACCGCCTTAATGGCTGGTTTTATTTATTTGACATAATGTGACACCGCCTATATGGCCGGTCTTTATGTGACAGATGATTACCGCCTATATGGCTGGTTTATAGATAAATAATGATACTGCCTTTATGGTCGATCGGACTTAATTAAAATCTGACTTAATGAGGATACCGCCTATATGGCTGGTTGGTAATATCACTGATAAATTCTATATTATAGTAAGAGAGATTTCTAAATTAGAAGTAGTAAAGGTGGATCCCCTAACCCCCAGCATTTTATTTTTATTCTAGGGAAGTGATGAAACACAATATCCACACACTTAGTAATTGATTTTCTTTTTATGGGCAATTCTTTAGTTTGTTTATTGAGTCTTAAGCTTAATGCTTCTTGTTAATTGGCCATTAATAAGATTGATTTGGCAAACTTAAAATGAACTTGACGAAGAGATTTTAGGTTTCAGCCTTAGATTCAATAGCCCACGATCTTCCTTAAGGTTAGATAACCCTTTAATAGATTTCCTTACAGGATAGACATATACCTGTCAGGCGGGGGTAGCCACTTTTGGAACTTGAACTTAATGAATTCAGGTAACTTGGTTAACATAGACATATGATTAATTGGGTTATTTGGGTATTTGCGTCTGACCATCGACAGAGGCTTTTGCATATCTTCGTGTTACAGGTTAGTAAACTGACTTATTACATATATATAAGAGAATCAATTCATCTTTAGGATAATATTGTGTGGAATCACAACCCTAGATCTTTGTGTCTTTTATTTATTTTTCTTAGTATTTTCTTTTGTTTATTTTATTTAAGCAAATCCTTATTCAACCAACCAAAATGAATCATTCTCTTCTCCCTTAATTAGATACTTGTAAATAAATAGTATCAACAATTAATAACAACAGTAGGAATTAAGTCCTCGTGGGATCGATATTTTTATACTACTTGAACGATACATGCGCTTGTGTTATACGCGTGTGATTACACCATTCACTGATCAAACTCATATGTGCCAATGTGGCAGGTAATGGTGGGACATCTTAGATCTTTGTACTTTGGCGGAGTCCTCTGGACAATCACTGCACTTGCTTGTTATGTTAAGAATGCAGTCTTCTTCACATGATGCTTCCTCTTCATGGTGCATAGATCCTTCAAAACCTTTGCATATGTGGGAACCTATTTGATCACATGTAACAGAGGAAGATTAATCTTTACTTGCTTTAGGTTTTCTAAGATCTCACTATTTGGATCTGTAGCTCTCGCAGTAGGCCTAAGAGCTTGAGGGAAAGGTACTCTAACTAGGATATGTGGCACTTGTTCTTCCTGATGAGTATTTATATTACTATTTTTGGGGTCACCTATAATGTTGTAGGTGTCATGCATCCCTACCACTTTACCACTCATAGTGATTATGAAATTTACATCTTTTACATTGGATTTCTCATGATCAGCATGTACCATGTGCTGCCCTCGTGGATTTGGTTGTGTATGAGATGAGAATTTTCCTGATTCCTACACACTTAAAACATTAGTCAATTTAGAGACTTGACTTTTAATCTCCTTAGTTTCTTCAACCACCTGAGCTATCAATGACTCAAACTTTTGATTAGTTTTGCTCTGGGCCTCTATAAATGCATGCACAATGTCCTCTAAAGAATTTCTAGGAATGGCAGATGTGTGATATTGTGAGGTACCGTAACTTCTAGGTTGTGATGTTTGAGTAGGCTGTTAAGACTCATATTTCCAACTGAATTTGGGTGGTTCCGCCAACCAGGATTATAGGTGTCCAAATAAGGCGTATATGGCTTCTTGTACATTCCTAAGGTATTACATTGTTCCTCATATGTTTCCCTCATCTCACCATATAAAGGACACACTTGTGCTAGATGATTACTCCCCTTACACATAAAACATACCCTTTGGGGGTTCTAACTGGGCTACCGCATGCATATTTTTGTTGTCTTTGGCTTTTAAAGCTCCAATCTCCATAGTTAATAGCTCAACCTGTGTTCTAAAACTATCTTCTTCCCTAAAGTGGTGTATGGCTCTACTAGAAGGAGGAGGCGTGTCCTATCGGTGCTATCCATGGCGTTTGGTCTAGTCTCTCGGCTAAGTCATTCAAGTACTCTAATGCATCATCAGGGTCCTTTCAGATAAACTCACCATTGCATATTGTCTCAACGAATTTGCACTCTCTGGGGGTTAGACCGTCATAAAAATAACTTACTAAATGCCAACTCTCATACCTATGGTGAGGACAACTAGCTAACATCTCCTTAAACCTCTCCCAAGTTTGATAAAAGGTTTCACTATCTTTCTGGGAGAAGGTATAGATTTGTCTATTTAAGGCATTAGTCTTATGGTGTGGGAAATATTTGTTGAAAAATGCCTGCATCATATCACCCTATGATCCTATTGACCGAGGTCGTAAAGAATACAACCAGCTTTTAGGGAAAAAAAGGAATAAATTCAGTCTAATTGTATCTTTAGTCCCCAATCGGTCATGGAAAGTTGCTACGACCTCTTCAAACTCTCTAATGTGCACATAATGGTGTTAGGGTTGGTGCTCCGAGTGCCAATCTGGATGGTATTTATGTCCGATTCATAAATACGAGCGATTCAATTTTCCATAATATTAATAATTTAATGGTAGCACCCTTGTCTTTTATACGCTTATTCGATCTAATTGGGATTAGATATCTGATTACGATTAGATCGAAACTGAATCTGGTTCAGTGATACATGTATATTAGATAAAGACCCTAGGATTTACAGTATAGTGCGCAATTACAACGTAGTTTGTAATTGACATTGGGAAGCGTACTATTAGTTGTATATCCTTAAATGAAGTTCCTGGTCAAGATTTGCTAACACGGGTCGGTTAGTAAAATCCACTGAGACCAGCACATGTCGTATATCGTGACTTAGTCCGATGGTTTTTCCCAGTGAACCATGAGTCTCGGGAGACTCATATAGACATGTATGTGTTTATTTGATAAGACACTGAACGACTCACTGAAGATTTCCTAATAGATGGTACACTAACGTCAATATGAACCTTCTCGAGTTGAGTGAGCATAGTGGTCATTCGACTTGAGATACCAATGTGGATATATTAGTTATCCTCCACACTTTGATGGCAGTCACGTCAACAATCTAGTCATGATCAGACCTCCGCCTGTTCGTTGGGTGTGGACTGATGCTCATGATATCCTATGTGTATCAAGATAGGATCCGTCAGTCATGTGTACAGGGCATAGACATCCAGCACGTGTTTACGATCTACTAAATCCATGGCCGTGGTATAATGTCGGAAATCAGTTCTGAGTGTTATTTAGAGATCGTAAATCGAAAGTCGACTTTATTATACCGAACGAATTTGATGTTCTGATCAATATCCCAAGTATAATACGGATGGTCTGAGACGGAAGGATTATACGTATGCTATGACCTCGGCTTGTATAGTTTAGCGAGATTATCTGTGGTCGTCATAATCCATGAGTGGGTGGTTTATGGACACGAAATTGGATTTCATGACGGATAAACCTAAACTTAGAGAGTCCCACAATATGAAGTGTACTCGTTGAGCACTTGGGCAACTCGATATGAATAATATGGATTATTCATAATACTTCAACGGATTAAATGAGTTAATCCGGATCGTTTAATCGGTTGAACGATAACACATACAATATGGGATTTTGTCCGATAATAATTATTGTGTATTTGTATTTGATACATAATACGATTATATACACATTAATTATTCGTCAAATGATATTTTGACTTATGCCATAAATATATGTATTTGTTATTTAATGTAAATAAAATACATATATGTGTGTAAATTAATTGTTTGATTATTTAATGGTTAAATAATTAAATAATTAAATTTTTAGTCTTATCTTTTTGTCATAATTGCTATGAAAAATGGTGATTCATCATTGGTTATACATGGCATGAGTTTTATTAGTCTTTGTGTGTCCAATTTTGATTGGATGTAATAAAGATTAATCTGTTTAATTTGATTGAAAAATTAAAATGACAAAATTGCCCTTAAACCCTACCCAAATTCGGTCATACAAGGATATAAATGGAAATTTGTTTTCATCATCTTCCTTAGCACTCCATGACCGAACAAAACCAGAAAATGGAACCCAAAAATATGGTTTTATGAAATCATTAAAAAAAAGTGAAGAAAGACAAGAAAAACTTAAGGTTTTTTGTGATTAAAAGGTAATCTACATCTTCCTTAAGCTTAGAAATTTTTTTTTATTTATTCTCGTGTTCCTAGAACATGTCTAGGGTTTCTTTACTTGTTTAATTTTGGGGCTTTTTGGATTTGATGGTGGATTGGAAGGATTTATGCATGTGTGGAAGTATATTGAACTAGATTAGTGTAATTTGGGTTCAATTTGTTGTTGGAAAATATTGTTGCCATTCTAGAGTTTTTGATCCACTCTTAGATAGCCTAGAATTGTTCTAGAGTTGTTCATATGTGGTGGGACTCATTTGGTGATGGATTAATTAGATTAATCTTGGTTTTAATTGGATTAAAGCATGAATTTATGGCCATTTTCGTTTTCTGTTTTGACGTGGAAATAAATCTGATTTTGTGATTAAATTGGTGTCCTTTGAATGTTTTGGATCTGTTTTGGGAGTTGGCATAATTTTCGGAAAGTGTTTCCGACTTGAAATAAGCAAAAACGGCGTTACCAGGTGGATTTTGAGCCAACCGGGTGACGGCTGTCCAAACAGTGAATCCATCACTATTCAGGCAGCCCATGAACTGCCCCGAAACAATTGGAATTGACCTGGGCAGTTTCCATAAGTGTCGGGTAGTCGGTTCGGTCAAAAATGTGTTTGCATCATTTTACGGAAAAACGGTTTTCGTAAATGTTTCATGAGTTTTCAACTATATTTGTGTTAATATTTGATATTGCATAAATATGTTTAGGTGAAATATGAATAAATTATTCATATTAGATATCGAATAATTTATTCGATATTTTTGAAAAAGTTTTAAAATACGATTTCGCTCGAACCCGCGATTCCGCTGTGCCCCATCGCCCAAAACCCCAACAAAAATGGTATCAGAGCGGGTCTGATGCTTCATCCATTGCATTATTCATGCTTGATATTAGATATATAATTCAATTTTAATGTTCGCACATGTTTAGAATCTAGATATGTTTCTTAACTGTTCGATTCTACGATAACGGAAAATGTAACGAAAATTTAATAGTTAAATTAAGTTATATTTTCATAGGTGGAATTCAATTGTTTAGAAAATGATTTAGATTAAAATTCCACATTAGATGTAGTGTATTGCTTCCGTAGGAAAATCCCCGCTGTTTAAATATGGCTGTAAAGTAACGTATATTAGATACATATTTCTTGGTCCGTCTTGTCAGTACGGTTTTTGGGTATTTTTCTATAAGTGTATCTGAGATCGTGCCAAAGCTGTGAGGGTGTAGTTATAGGATTATTATCCATACCGGTTGTATATAGATACTGGACAAAATCAAGTGAAAGTGGAAATCCTGAACGTGCCAAAGTTGTCAGGACTACACCGGTAGCTTGAGTATGTCATTGACAAGTGTAGCCTTGATACGCTTCCCTATGAACATGCTAAAGTTGTCACAGCGAGAAATGGTCAGGACCAAAACCAGGAGTCACTGGCGAGTGATTGACAATGAGTTGTCTACCTAATGAATATACGTAGGCGAGATCGTGCTAAAGCTGTGAGTCGAAATATATTCATGGGATCTTACTCTCACTATGGAATTCAATTTGATTATTGAATTCCCGTTGTCCGTTGGGGATTACGGTATTACGTAAAGTAGTGGGAGACACTTCTGGGTTAAAAAATCCATAACTTAAGCAGTGTGTAATATTTTGGAATTTACTGCTTTGTTTTCCTTATATTCTATATTGTTTATAGATTTAAATTTCTAATCCACTGCGTAGTATATTACATGAATATATAGGTTTTCTGACTTTACTTATGGTTGCGTAGTTCTAGAATAGGTTCTAGAAAGACAATAGACTTAAATATTGTTAGATTATTTGAAACCATCGGGAACCGTTGTTCCAATTTTCTTGAAAATCAAGATGGTTTTTGATTTAGTTTCTAAGTCACTATTATGTAATCTAAATATATATATGGTTTATGATATAGTAGTCTAGTTAGAACTGTTTCTTATACAGTAAGAATTGACATGAATCAGTTCATGTCTCGATATTCTTGACTGGCATTAAGAAAACCCCTTAAGGGTTTGTTTATCTTTTAATGACGTTTCTTGGCTTTAGTGACTTTTAGAAGTCACGTGTCTGACACAATTTGCTAATCGATAATTTGCAAATGTTGTGAATAATTGAACGCAAATTATAAAGCTTAAGAAAGGAGATACGTATAGTTATGTATAGAGAATATTGATTCTCGCAATACGATAACTGTAGGTATTGGATACCGGATCTCCCGTCAAGTTAATTAAAATAATTTTTAATAACTGTTTTGATATTTGATATCAGAACTTGTGACTATTGGATAGTTACTTGTTCTGTATAAACAGTTGTTACATATTTTAAGACGACTAATAGTGTCATTAATGAAAGATAAGCATTAAGAAAATATTTGGTAAAATAAGTAACATAGAACTGTGCATTATGAGATTTTATCATAAAAGCATTGGATGCTTTTTCCGTATGGTAAAGGATGGTCTGATAAGAGTGTTGGGGTTGGTGCTCAGAGCGCCAATTCCCGATTGTATTTCTTTTGAATACTTCTGTAAAACATTATTATTATGAATAATATATGTAGTTTCTATAATATAATCTATCTTTATATATGGTAAAGGCGTAATGACCTTAGAATGATTAGTCATGGTGCAGTTGCAAAAGCGTCGCAACTGACATTGAGTTGTATCATGACGTTGTCATTCTCAGACAGTTCCTGGTCAAGGTTTACACTAGTTGGTCAGTAAAGTAAACCCGTTGAGACTGGTACATGTCGTATACAGGAATATATGATTCCAATGGTTTCTCAATGAACCATTAGTCTTGGAGACTAGTATAGACGTGTAGGTGTTTATAGCGGATAAACATTGAACGACTCACCAAATATTCTTAATGGATGGTACACCAACGTCAATAAGAATCTTGTCGGGTTGAGTAGTACTTGTGATTCTTAGACTTGAGATGCCATTGTGGGCACATGAGACATCTTCTGCACTTAGATGACAGTCACGTCACCGATCTATTTAGATCAGACCTCCGCCTGTTCGTTGGGTGTAGATAGATCCTCAGGGTGTCCTATGTGTGTCAAGATAGGATCCGTCAGTTCTGTGTATCAGAGCATAGGTAGTCCACATGATTAGCAATCAGATAAAACCATGGGCCCGTGGTACAGTTTAGAAACTAGTTCTAAACATTCTTTTTGAGATTGCTAATAGAATAGTCGACTGGATAATCCCCATAGAGATTTGACGTTTACATCTATATCTCTGGGATTTATCCGGATACCTGTGACGGAGGAATTATACTTTTTCCATGACCTCGACCTGTATGATTCAGCGAGTTTATCCGGGGTCGTCATAATTTACGGGTGGATAAATTATGGACACGAAATTGGATTTCGTGACGGATATGCCTGAATCTAGAGAGTCTCACTAATGAAATATACTCGTAGAGCACTAGGGCAACATATATAATAATATTGATTATTTATAAAGTCGTTTAAAGGTTAAACGCAAAATACATGTGATGGGACCCGATAGTCATTTCCTTAATTTTTTGTGTATTTGCATTTAATACTTGATTAATTCAAATACACATTAATTAATTGTCAAAATGAGATATTTGACTAATATCATAAATGAATATATGTATTTAATATTTAATGTAAATATTATACATTATTTAATATATTTGTATTTAATTAATTAATTGATTATTTAATTGTTAAATGATTAAATTAATTAAAGTATAGATATTTTAAAGTTATGATATTTGTTTTAATGGCTAAGTTGAAATTGTTGACTTGGTTGAATTTATCATTAAAATGTAATGATCATTTAATCAAGTTGCAAGTTGAAATTCAAATGAAATTAAAACAAATTTCTTGTTAATTTCCTTTGGCAATTTTCGGCCAAGGCAAAAAATACACAAGTATATATTATTTTGTTTCATTTAGGGTTAATAACCTTTTCACACTTTACCTAAAACTCCATTGAAAGAAGACATAGAAGCTTGAGAGAGAAAGAAAAAAAAAAACAAGGAAAAGCTTGGAATTTAGTAAGTATTTCCAACTTGCCATTAGAGAGAAAAATGTTCCTCTTGTTGTGGTCTTCATCTTGTGATGTTCTTATCTTTTTCTATTCTTTATTCTATGTATTTTTGGAGAATGGAAGTTTTTGGAAAGGGTTTAGCATGTATAAAGATCATAGAATGTTACTAATAAGTATTCTATTGATGGTTTAAGAAACTAGTTGCCATTCTAGAGTTATTGACTCACTCTTAGATGACCTAGAATTGTTCTATAATTATTTCATTGTGGTGAGGCTTGTAATGGTGTTTTAGAAACTTGATTTAAGTGTTGGTTTCAAGTTTCTGACCTTGTACCACCTTTTGGCTTTTCATTTATGTTGAGTATTTGGATTTGTATATGATGCATGTAAAATACTCTTCTGTTTGACTGTGGTCGGACCCAATGTGGTCGGCACTAATGTGGTCAGCACTTATGTGGTCGGACCTCGTCTGGTCGGACCTAATGTGGTCGGCACTTATGTGGTCGGACCTCGTCTGGTCGGACCTAATGTGGTTGGCACTTATGTGGTCGGACCTCGTCTGGTCGGACCTAATGTGGTCGGCACTTATGTGGTCGGACCTCGTCTAGTCAGACCTAATGTGGTCGGCACTAATGTGGTCGGACCTCGTCTGGTCACACTTAATGTGGTCGGCACAAAGGGCATTTTGTGGTCGGATTATTACTTCATCTGATTGGATCATACACATGAGTAATTAATTTTAGGTTTAGGTGAAATCCGAATAGATTATTCATATTAGATATTGAATAATCTACTCGGTATTTTGAAAAAGTTTTGAAATACGATTTCCGCCCGGACCCGAGCTTCCGCTGCGACCGCACGACCCGCGAATCCTTCACAAAATGGTATCAGAGCGAGTCTGCTTCTAGGCCCCCTAAAATGATTAGCCTTAATTAAATCAATGTTTAATCATGTTTTCTTGACTTTATACATGCTTATTATAATCTAATTTGGTTAGATTTAGGGTGTATGACACTTAGCGGAAAATCCCTGATTAATAAGGTTTTAATGTAATTATGTATTTGATGCTTGTTATTTGGTCCGTCTTGTCAATACGGTTTATGAATACTTATCTGTGACTACACCCGAGACCGTGCCTCTGCTGTGAGGGTATAGCCGATAGAGATTTATTTATACCGGATGTATAAGATACTAGATAAATGCAAGCGAAAGCGGAATTCTGAACGTGCCCTAGCTGTCAGGATTACGTAAGTAACTTGAGTTTATCATTGACGAGTTTAACCTTGGTACGTCTCCTTGTGGGCCTGCCTTCGCAGCGACAACGAGAAACGACCAGAACCGGAAACCCAGGAGTCATTATTGAGTGATTGACAAATGAGTTGTCTGCCTGATGAATATACGTAGGTGAGACCGTGCCTCTGATGTGAGCTGAAATATATTCACGGGATCCACTTTTCACTATTTGTATTTAATTTAAATATTAAATCTTTGTATTCTTTTTGGGGACTACAGTATTGCATGATTTAGTGGGAGGGGCTAGATTAAAAAATCCATGATCTAGTTTATGCTTTTGATATTATATGAAACTGGTTAATTTCTGCTAACCGTTTTTTCGTGATCTATATGATAGATTGGCGATGGCGGCACAATCCACAAATCAGTTTGCGCGTATGCTTGATGCAAACAAACTGAAAGGCGCTGAGAACTTCGCCGACTGGGAATTGGATTTGAGGATTGTCCTTGATTCCGAAAAGCTGGGATATGTTCTTGAGGGTCCGTTGCCCCTTGCTGTGGGTGCGGATGCTTCGGAGGAGGAACGCCAAGTTTTTGAAACTTGGAAGGATGGTGATTTAAGGGTTAAATCATATATCCTTAGTTCACTGTCTCCGAAACTCAAGAAACAATACTATGGTATGCTAGATTCCTATAGTATGATGACGTGATTGAGACAATCATTTGAGAACCAAGAACAAGTGATTGTTCACAAAGTCGCAATGGAACTGTTCCATGCGCGTCTGGATGAGGGGCAAGATGTTAGCCCACATGTTCTTCAGATGATCGATTTGATCGATCAGTTGAGGCAACATAATCTCATCTTGAATGACATTCTCGGTAGGAGTGTCATTCTTGGTTCGCTTCCAGCTTCATATCGCCAGTTCGTGATGTACTTCAACATGAATGGGACTATCTGTACCTTCCAGAAGCTACATAGGATGTTGCTCACGGCAGAAGATGACCTTAAGAAGGGAGTACCGACTCGCCCTCCTAGAACTACTTCTCTTTCTGCTTCTTCCCAAGGATGGTCCAAGGGAAAGAAGAAGAAAGGAAAGAAGAATAAGGCTTTTGGTCCTCAACAACAGGCGAAGATTGCTAAGCCCAAGAGGGCTTCTGAAGACAAATGCCACCACTGCGGCAAAGTCGGGCATTGGAAAAGGAACTGTCCTTATTACATCGCCCAGTTGAGGAGAGATAGAGCATCTACATCAGGTACATTTATTTTTCCAGTTATTGATTTATCTTTGGCTTGTGAAGCCATTACATCCAACTGGATTTTAGATTCTGCTTGTCCCATTCAAATTTGCAATTCGTTGCAGGTGCTGAATGAAAGTAGGAGGCTGAAGCCCGGGGAGATGCAGTTGCGGTTCGGAAGTGGAGACTCTTTGGATGCAGTTACAGTGGGAGTATGCGAGATCTCATTGCCGAATGGGACACTTTTGTTAAATGAATGCCATTTTGTACCTGGATGTGTAGCTAATATTATATCACTTTTTGTATTGGATACAGAAGGCTTTTGTATTAATATTAAGAACAGTTCTTTATATTTATATGATAGTAATAATATTCAGATCCTTTGTTGTCCAAACCAGCATGGTCATTATACATTGCAAACTTCAAAAGATATATTAAATACTGGAGTTAATAAACGTAGTTTACCTGTAATTAATAATACTGAACTTTGGCATATGAGGCTTGGTCACATTGGCGTTAAACGCCTTACCCAATTGGTTATGAATGGTTTGATACCAGATCTTACCATTGAATCCTATCCAACTTGTGAATCCTGTATTCAGGGTAAGATGACCAAAGCCCCATTTTCTGGTGTTGGACACTGCGCCACTAACTTACTGGAACTCGTACATTCTGATGTATGTGGTCCACTAAGTCAAACTGCTCACAGTGGTTATTCATACTTCGTTACCTTTACCGATGATCTGTCACGGTACGATTATGTCTATTTGATGCGACATAAATCAGAAACCTTTGAAAAGTTCAAAGAGTTCCGAAATGAAGTAGAAAAACAAACTGGGAAATATATTAAATGCCTTCGATCTGATCGAGGCGGCGAATATATGAGTGGTGAGTTCATGGATTATAGGAAGGAGAATGGGATTCTCGCTCAATATACTCCTCCAAGTACTCCACAACACAATAGAGTGTCTGAGAGGAGAAATCAGACTTTATTGGATATGGTCCGATCAATGTTGAGTTTCACAGATTTGCCCTATTACTTATGGGGCTACTCTCTATTAACAGCCGCACATCTTTTGAACAAGATTCCTTCAAAAGCTGTTCCTACGACTCTGTATCAGATATGGTTCGGTAGGAAACCAAATCTTAATTATATTAAGGTTTGGGGTTGTCCTGCCTATGTCAGGGTGACTCAGCAAGATAAGCTTTCGCCTCGAGGGCAAAAGTTTAAGTTTGTTGGATATCCTTCGAATACGATAGGATATATGTTCTATGATACCGAGCATCGAAATGTGTTCGTAGCTCGCTTCGCAAAATTTCTAGAAGTAGAATTTTTGTCAGAAGGTGGTAATCATAGACATGTTGAGCTTGATGAAGTCCAACCTGAAAACAACGAACCAACGGAGGAACCTGAAGTTCAAGTAGATGAAGGACCTTCAACACACACACTCCGTAGGTCGGAAAAGGGTATCTAGACCTCCTGAACGCTTGTATTTGATACAAGAAAAGAGTCTGGATGTTCTCTTAGTTGAAGAGACAGATCCTTTCACCTATAGAGAATCGATGTTGGACATCGATTCCGTGAAATGGCAAAGTGCCATGAAATCCGAGATAGACTCAATGCATGAGAATCAAGTTTGGGACTTGGTTCCGCTTCCCGAAGGAATTGTTCCTATCGGTTGTAAATGGGTTTACAAAAGGAAGCGCGGGCCTGACAGTAAGGTTGAGACTTACAAGGCCCGACTGGTAGCAAAAGGTTACATGCAGCGACCTGGCGTCGACTACGATGAAACTTTTCGCCGGTAGCAATGCTTAAGTCTATTAGGATTTTTCTTTCTATCGCTGCGTATCATGACTATGAGATTTGGAAAATGGATGTCAAAACGGCTTTTCAAAATGGATTTCTTGATGAAGAAATCTATATGGAACAGCTGAAAGGTTTTGCGTCCAGCGAAAACTCGGGCATGGTATGTAAGCTTAAGAAGTCCATTTATGGACTTAAACAAGCTTCACGAAGTTGGAATCTTTGATTCGACGAGATTATTAGATCGTCTGGTTTTCTCAAGAATTCGGAAGAATCCTGTGTATATCAGAAGGCCAGTGGGAGCATGGTCGTATTTTTAGTCCTATATGTTGATGACATACTAATCATTGGGAATGATTTAGGTATGTTACAAAGCGTCAAAGCATACCTCTGTAAGAATTTCTCCATGAAGGACCTGGGAGAAGCTTCCTATGTTTTAGGGATAAAACTCTATAGAGATAGACAAATGAGGCTGATTGGGTTATCCCAATCAACGTACATAGATAAGATCTTGGAACGATATAGTTTTGGTAACTGTAAGACAGCAAACATACCGTTCAGACATGGGATTCATCTTTCTAAGAAGATGTGTCCACAAACAGAAGATGAGAAGGTTAGAATGTCTAACCAACCTTATGCTTCGTGTTTAGGTAGCATAATGTATGCCATGTTATGTACGAGGCCTGATATCAGTTTCGCTGTTAGCGTAACTAGTCGATATCAGTCCAATCCAGGTAATGACTATTGGATGGCCATTACACATATCCTAAAGTATCTTAAAGGTACCAAGGATAAGTTAATAATTTATGGAGGAAACGAACTGCAGGTTAATGGGTATACAGACTCCGATTTCCAATCGGATCCCGATGATAGAAAGTCTACATCTGGATTTGTCTTTACCCTTAACGGAGGTGCAGTTTGTTGGAAGAGTTCCAAACAGGGATCGACAGCTGATTCCACCACTGAGGCGGAATATATTGCAGCTTCTGAAGCTGCAAAAGAGGCTGTGTGGATAAAGAAATTTATCACAGAATTGGGAGTTGTCCCAAGTATCGAGAATGCGATTCCGTTATACTGTGATAATACTGGAGCCATTGCGCAAGCAAAGGAACCGGGGGCGCATCAGAAGTCGAAGCATGTAGAACGCAAGTACCACATCATTCGAGAGATTGTGTCGCGAGGGGATATTGTCGTGTGCAAGGTACCAAGTGAAGATAATGTAGCAGACCCGCTGACGAATGCCATACCTCCGAAGCTGTTTGATAAACACGTGGAGTCGATGGGTATTAGATACAATCGTTATACAATCTTTGACTTGAGATACCATTGTGGATATATGAGATATCCTCCACACTTTGATGGAAGTCGCGTCACCGACCTATTTAGGTCAGACCTCCGCCTGTCCGTTGGGTGTGGACTGATCCTTAGGATATCCTGTGTGTGTCAAGATAGAATCTGTCAGCTCTATGTACAGAGCATATGGATTCAATATGGAATTAGCAATCTGTTAAATCCATGGGCTCGTGGTACACTGTAGAAGCGAGTTCTAAGTGTTATTAAGAGATTGCTAATAGATACGTCGATGAGATTATACCTATAGAGATTTGACATTTACATCTATATCTTTGGGATAAATCTGGATACCTGTGACAGAGGAATTATACGTATGCAATGACCTCGACCTGTATGATTCAGCAAGTTTATTAGTGGTAACCATAATTTACGGGTGGGTAGATTATGGATACGAAACTGGATTTTGTGACGGATATGCCTGAATATAGAGAGTCTCACTAATGAAATATACTTGTAGTGCACTAAGGTAATATTTATGAATAATGTTGATTATTTATAAATCGTTTAAAGATTAAACAGATGATACATGCTTTAGGGGGCGTTCCGTCATTTCCTAATTGATGTGTAAATATTTGTATTTAATATATGATATTATTAAATATAAATTAATTAATTATCAAATTATGATATTTGACTTATATCATTAATATATGTATTTGGATTATTTAAAGTAAATATAATCATATATTTGAGATATTTGTATTTTTTTTAATTAATTAATTAATTAATTGTTAAATAATTAAAATATAAATATCTTACATTATGATAAAGTTAGGAAATGATTAAAATATAAATTGTTGACTTTACATTAAAAGAAAAGGTTGTCAAATTGAGTTTGACTTCTTTGATATTTGTTTAATTTTGATAGAACTGAAAATATATATTTCTTTTATTCTTGTAATTTTTAGCCACATGACCTAGGTATATAAATTGTTATATTTTTTATTTTGCTTCACTTTTGTTCAAGCCTCCAAAATATAAACAAAACAAAGTTGAGAGAAAAAAAGAAGAAACAAAAAGTAAATCAAAAGAAAGCTTGGATTTTAATAAGTATCTTTAACTTTCTATTAGAGGGAAACTTGTTCCTTTTGTTCTTGGCTACAACATGTGTAGTTCTTAAGTTTTTTTGAATCTCTTTTCTTTATTTTTTGATGGTTGGAAGCATGGATGATGGGTGTATGCATGTATGATGTTGAAAAAAACTTGTAAGAAGTTAGTAAGGATTATTTTGGTCATTTTATGATTATGTTGTCATTCTAGAGTTGTTAGGCTGCTCATTGATGACCTAGAATTGTTTTAGAGTTATTTCAAAGTGGTGAGACTTGTTTGGTGTGGTAGAGACTTGATTAAAGTGTTGGATTTATTTAATTTGACTTAATTTGGTTAATTTGAAAAATTAGGGTTTATACCTTCTCCAAATTTGAGGCTTTTCATATGTGTTGTAATATGATGTATATAAGATGTACTTATAATTTGGTGTTGATTGGATTTCATCTCAATTTATTTTGAACAACATTTGACCAAAATGCACAATTTTGACACTAATAGGTACTCACGGTAATTTGAGGAAAAAATAGGTTTTTTTATTGTAATTTATATTTTGATGTATAAGACATGTATAAATTATTTTGGTAGTGATTTGGAATCACTTAAATTTATATTTGACAAATTAGGACTAAAATGATCAAAATACAAACTTTTGGGGCTTCACGGTAATTAAGGAAAAAAATGATTTTTGGGTAAAAATTCTATTTTGTTGAGTATTGAGTAATTAGAATAAATATGTTTATTTTAATTACCCAAGAAAAATAAATGAAATCGAAAAAATTTGATTTTAACTTTCCACTGCGTTAACTGGTAATACCCCTTAAAATCCCATACAAAATGGTATCAAAGCCCGGCTAATTCTGAACATATGATATGATTACGCCTTTAAATTTAATGTTTAATCTAGTCTTTACTTTATGCATGCATGTGTTTATTTAATTTGATTAAATAAAGTTAATAGCATCTTTTGCGGAAAATCCCTATTTGAAATATGGTTTAATAATTAACATGTATTTGATGCATGTTTCTTAGTCCGTCTTGTCAATACGGCTTATGGATAAATATTCTATGACTAAATCCGAGAACGTGCCAAAGCTGTGAGGATAGCCGGAAGGAATTTATATGTACCGAATATATTTGTGATATTAGGTAAATTCAAGCGAAAGTGGAATCCTGAACGTGCCAAAGCTGTCAGGGTTACGCAAATATCTTGAATTTATCATTGACAACAAGTTTAACCTTGATACGCCTTCTTGTGAACGTGCCAAAGTGGTCACAATGAGAAACAATCAGGACCGAAACCCATGAGTCACTGGTAAGTGATTGACAATGAGTTGTCTACCTAATGAATATACGTAAGTGAGAACGTGCCAAAGCTGTAAGCTGAAATATATTCATGGGGTCCACTTTTCACTATTGTATTTAATTTGATTATTGCTTGTTATGTATTGTATTTGGAGATTACAGATTTTCATGAAAAAATGGGAGGGGCATTTTTAGATAAAAAATCCATGAATCTGTTTAATGTTTATGATATTATATGAAATTATTTTGTCTGCTAACCGTTTATTCATTATCTATTTGATAGATATGCGATGGTGGCTCCTTCGAACATCCCATTTGCTCGTATGCTTGATACGAATAAGCTCAAGGGCGCTGAGAACTTTGCAGACTGGGATATGGATTTGAGGATTTTCCTCGGATCCGAGAAGCTAGGATATGTATTGGATGGTCCATTACCCCATGATATATCTAAAGATGCATCACCTGAAGAGATTGAGACTATCTAGAAATTGAAAGATGATGATTTAAGGGTTAAATCATACATTCTCAGTTCTCTGGCTTCTGAACTGAAGAGACAATACTTTGAGATGCATGATGCTTATAGCATGATGACAGAACTCCGTGAATCATTCATGAAGGAAGAACAGTTCTTGGTTCTGTAGGAGCGAAGCGGGGTTTACCGTTATGCCTATGATGCTCGGCGACCACGACACTGTTGGGCTCGCAGCCCGTAGAGAGTACGAAGTAGCCCGTGAGAACTAAATCGGAGAATAAAGGAGTCGCCACCCAGTGTGAATTGGAAAAAGATTTAAGACCGCACTCACCCCTCGCAAGGGAAGACCTCAAACTGTTGGGTTTGGAATGGTCCCCTACTTATGCCAGTATACTGGACGGGTTCACACAATGGTAAAGCCAAGTCTAATGCAGTTCATACATAAAAGCGAATAAAAATGTAATAACATACCCAAGCAAATAATGATCACAATAACACGATTCCAAAGCATATTAAATTAAGAAGTACGGGATGCAATAACGAAAATCAATCAAAAGCTGGAAAAGCGTCAATAAATAAATAGCAAACAAAATAGGGGTTAATCACGCATGTATGAATATTTCCTGAGTGGCACGTGGAGTTTTATCCCAAGTACAAACCGCACTACCGTCCATTCGGATTCAGTTACTTCTGGGTTTCCATCCGATATACCACAAGGGATAATAATAGACATAATCATCAATGCAATGTAAGCGGACATAAAACAAGATAACTATGTATATGCGGATAATCATCAACATGAACAAATAAAATAAAGGCGAAATAATAAAATAATGATAAATAGATAAAAAAATAATCAAAATAAATGCGAAATAATAAAATAATGATGAAAGTGAATAAATAAATAAAAAGATAAATAACAAAATGCCGAAGAAAGAAAAAATATGACCAGAAATTTAGTCGTCTTTAATGTATGACTTCGAATACCCGGATGGACGTAATTCACGTCCAGCCAGACACGCAACGTCCGGAACTATAAAATAAATATGGTAAGTTAAGGGTGCCCTCAGGTCTTACCTTTTAAGTTGCTTTCTCTGGAGTGTATTAGGCCGTCGCCGGAAGGATTGAAGCTTGTTTTTAAGGTTTACTGGTTCTAGTTCACTGTTTGCTATTTCTGGTTCACTATTTGCTGTTTTCTGGTTGCTATTTTGTTGTTTCTAGTTGCTGTTTTCCTGTTTTTTGGTTGTTTTGGCTGCTGTTTTTTGGTTTTTTTGGCTGTTATTTTTTTGTTGTTTTGGGCTGCTATTTTGGTTGTTTTGGGCTGCTATTTTGGTTTTTTTTGGCTGTTATTTTTTGGTTGTTTTGGCTGTTATTTTTTGGTTGTTTTGGCTGCTGTTTTTTGGTTGTTTTGGCTGCTGTTTTTTGGTTGCTGGTTTTCTTGTTGATTCTCGGTGATGGCTATTTGTTTTAGGGCTGTTTGTTCGGTGATTTGGCTGATGTTTTCTTCTATTTTTTTGTGGTTTCCTCACTATTTTTCTTATATTTTTCGGTGGTTCCCTCACTGGTTTTTTCTCAGTTTTTTGTTATTTGTCGGTGGATATGAATTGGTTGTTTTGTGGTTAGTTTTTGGTGTTTTTGATGTCTTTGGGTTGGCTATTTCGGTGGTGTTTTTCTGCTGTTTTTCTTGTTATTTTGTTTTTGTTATTGCCTATGGTTTTTTGTTGGTGCGGTGATGAGAAGAAGAAAATGAGGGCCTAGGGTTTTTTAAAGTTTCAGTGGTGGTTGTTTATGGTGGTTTCAGTGGCTGGTTTGAAGAATAATAGAGCCTCTCAACTTTCGATGATCATAGGGTTTTTCTGTGTAGTTACCGTCCAAGGAAGCCCCCCTTTGTGTCAAGATTTGGTCCATTTTTATAATGTCTTGAAGAGATCTCCAAATAGGGAAATAAATTATGTTGATTTGGGGAATATAATCTTAAATTATTTTGGGAATAAAATCTCTTAAACTTGGTGATGAGAATATCCTAAATCTTGTTAAATTAGATGGGATCCCAAAATCTCATTAAATTAGAAAGTGTTGATGAGGGGATTTGAGCATGTGGAATGCATGAGATTTCACATCTTGTTAAATTGGAAGTTGTTGATGAGGGGATTTTGGCATGTGGATTTCATGGGATTTGGACATGTATGGTGGATTGCATGGGTTCATGAGCGTGTGGATGGATGGGCCGGTTGGGGCTGAGGATAGATGGGTCGAGGCTGGGGGAGCAGGCTATGAGGTTTGTTGAGTTTTGAAACAAAAACTGACCGAGCAAATCCGAGGTTGGCTAGTGAGTCCAAATCACATTAGGTGCTAATTTTGGAGGTTTTCTTTCCTTCCGACATTCATTTTTCGTAACTTCCGTAACTTTTCAGGTAGTGCCTCCATACAAGGCTCATCATCGGGCTCATGCAAAAATGCAGTGTTTATCGTCGCATCCACTTTGATGGGGCTTGTGCGGTGTGTGACAGTGACAACCCTATCAAAGTCATGCATGCATTTTTACTTACCTGGTTCGTCGGCCGTTGCCGGACTTACCTGTAGTTTTGCTGCTTTTGCGAGATGCTTCGATCTCTGGGATTTATTCCCGGACTGAGTTGAGTTGATGGCGAGGTACTTCGACCCCTGGGATTTGTTCCCAAACTATGCTGGGTGTGAGATGCTTCGATCTCTGGGATTTGTTCCTGAACTGAGTTGAGTTGATGGCGAGGTGCTTCGGCCCATGGGATTTATTCCCGAACCATACTGGGTGTGAGATGATTCGATCTCTGGGATTTATTCCTTAACTGAGTTGAGTTGATGGCGAGGTGCTTCGACCACTGGGATTTGTTCCCGAACCATGCTGGGTGTGAGATGCTTCGATCTCTGGGATTTATTCCTGAACTGAGTTGAGTTGATAGCGAAGTGCTTCGACCCCTGAAATTTTTTCTCGAACCATGTTGGATGTGAGATGCTTTGATCTCTGGGATTTATTCCCGAACTGAGTTGAGTTGACGGTGAGGTTCTTCGACCCATGGGATTTGTTCCCAAACCACGCTGGGTGTGAGATGCTTCAATTTCTGGGATTTCTACCTGAACTTAGTTGAGTTGATGAGGAGGTGCTTCGACCCCTGGGATTTTTTCCCGAACCATGCTGGGTGTGAGATGCTTCGATCTTTGGGATTTCTTCCCGAACTGAGTTGAATTGATGGCATGATGCTTCGACCCCTAGGATTTCTTCCCGAACCATATTGGGTGTGAAATGCTTCGATCTCTGGGATTTGTTCCCGAACTGAGTTGAGTTGATGGCGAGGTGCTTCGACCTCTGGGATTTCTTCCCAAACCATGCTGGGTGTGAATGCTTCGATCTCTGGGATTTCTTCCCAAACTGAATGGGTGATAGCGTTTTGGTCCTCCTGTGTGACTCTTCGATCCACTAGGGAGTGTTTTTTTTCTGTGATGACTAGGTGCTTCGACCTCTGGGATTCTTTCCTGAACTGTCGAACTGATGGCGGCGAGGCACTTCGATCCCTGATATGTCCTCATTCTCAAGGTTCTTTGCTCGTCCTCATCCCCGAGGTTCCTTGCTCGTCCTTATCCCCGAGGTTCCTGCGAAAACAAAATAAAAATTATGTGTATGCGACGTGTATGCATGGATGCATGGATGCATTCCCTATTTGATGAGCTGAAAATATATCAATATTTATCGCCCCTTTTACTTAATATTTTGTTTAGTTTCTCGGGTTTGATGAACGTTTTGATGTGTTTTAGTTTATTTTACAGATAAAATAATATTGGGACACAATGAAATTATTTAGGACGAAATGTGGGTCAAATAAGGGCAAAAATTGGACTTGACATATTAATTTTGGAGATTGGAAACTTGAAAGGGCGTTTTAACGAATTGCAGTTTTGGAAATTCCAGTTTTGTGCATCTGTCATATTTTGGGCATAACCTTTTATTCCCATATCGGATTGAGCTGATTCAAGTTCCAGATTAAAGATGACTCAAAGATCTACAACTTTGAAAGATAAAATAATTTCGAATTCTGAAGATTTCATGCCCGAAATTGATGAACCATCCAAAAGTGTGTTGTGTGTAATTATTAAAGTCATTTTCAAAGCAAAAAATAAATTAATAAATAAATTATAAAAATTATCAAATCACCTCCAAAAATGATAAGAAATTAGTGGAGCAATTAATAATGGATTTGGTGGAGCAATTAGTGGAGCAATTAATAATGGATTTGGTGGATGATTTGATGGAGGCAAAATTTTGCCGATAAATACCAAGCCATTTCATTTGTAAATTCATACTTTCTTCTAAGAAATTCCTTAAGAATACTAAGAAGATTGTATCTTGTTTGTTTATTTACAGCTTTCAGTAATTAATTCCTGCTTTCGCACTTTCTTTTCTTTACTTTTTCAGTTTTTACTTTCCGCAATTTACTTTTACGCACAATACTTTTCTTTCTTTAATTTTCAGTTTTTACTTTTCAGTAAAGAGGAGGTAACTCCCCTCTGCTGGAGTAAAAGGTAAAACTTTTATTACTAATATTTAGATTAATCTCCCTTAATTATAATATATAAATTAGTTAAAACCTGACTTAATGAGGATACATCCATATTGGTCGGTTGGTAATTATTTAAATTGGTTTTTACCTGACTAAACTGGATACCGCCTGATTGGTCGGTTGGTAATTAATTATTAATTTGACTTAATTCTGATACCGCCTATATGGCTGGTTTATAATTATCATGCAAAATTAATATATTATATTAAGGGAGATATCTAAAATAAAAGTAATAAAAGTGGATCCTTTTACCTCAGCATTTTCTTTTATTGTACTTTTACTTTATTTACTTTTCAGCATTTAGTTTTCAACAATTTACTTTCATCATTTACTTTTCAGTAATTTACTTTCAGCATTTACTTTTCAGCATTTACTTTTCAGTATTTAATTTCAGCATTTACTTTCTGTCATTTACTTTTCAGCAATTTACTTTTCAGCATTTTATTTTATGTCTTTTATTTTATTTAAGTTTTTACTAGCCCTAGTTATGTGTCGTAACTAAGTTAGTTATCTGGGGTTGTGATGAATTCTAATATAACCGGTTTATAAGGGGTTATTTTATAGTTTGGGTAATTTAAAGGTTTACTTATTAAGTCTTAAGCTTAATGCGTCTTGTTAATTAGCCACTAATAAGATTGATCTGGTAAATCTAAAATAAACTTGACAAAGGAATTTTAGGTTTCAGTCTTAGACTTAATAGCCCACGATCTTCCTTGAGGATAAATAACCCTTTAATAGATTTCCTTACAGGATATACATATACCTGTCGGGCGGGGGTAGCCATAATTGGAACTTAAACTTAATGAATCCAGGTAATTTGGTTGACATAGAATATGGTTCAATTGGGTTATACTGGGTATTTACGTCTGACCATCGACAGAGGCTTTTGCATAATTTAGGTTAGTAAACCGATATATTACACAAAAATGAAATAACCACTTAATCTTTAAAATGATATTGGAAGATTCACAACCCTAGATAGTTTCCTAATATTGAATTTTCTTAAACCTACTTTCGCGTAATTTTATTTACTTGTTTTTAAATTCAAAATCATCGCCATTTCAAATCAATCAATCAACCTGTTAGATACTAGTAATCATTTGACCTTATAAAATTAATAGATTAGGTATTAAGTCCTCGTGGGATCGATACTTTTTATACTACTTGAACGATACGTGTGCTTGCGTTATACGCGTGTGATTATGCACCAGTCAAGTTTTTGGCGCCGTTGTCGGGGACTTATTTATCTTTCACTATTAGTTTTAAGGTTAGATACCTTTACTTGTATCTAATTTCTTTTTACTTATTATTTTTGTTTTCTTGTGTTTCAGGTTCTCAAACACTACATGAGACAAACCAGAAGCTTTGAACTCCGACCGCTTGACCTAGAAATTGAAAGAACCATCAGACAGTTGAGAAGGTAAAGACGAGAAGGCCAAAAAGCTTTAGTCAACATGGAACCTGAACCTTTGGAAGTTGCACCACCGATACCCATTCGAGACAGAACCATTCCGGTGGTCGACGGCTTCATCTCCTGTATTTTACTTCCTCATTTACCAAAAAATGCGTGTGATATCAAAACATGCATCCAGATGATTCAGCAGTCTGTACAGTTTGGGGGAAATGCAGCTAAAGATCCTAATGTCCACATCAGCAACTTCCTGGAAGTTTGCTGTACTTTCAATTACAACTGAGCAGCTGAAGAAGAAATGAGACTGCGAGTTTTTCCATATTCCTTGAAAGACAAAGCAAAAGATTGGCTACATTCACTACCAGCAGGTTCCATCACAACTTGGAACACTCTAGCCACAAAATTCCTTGCAAAGTACTTTCCACCAACCAAAACTGCAAAGTTGAGGAATGACATCACATCCTTTATGCAACAAGATTCAGAATCCCTCTGCGAAGCGTGGGAAAGATTCAAGGATTTACTTCAAAAATGTCCTCACCATGAAATTGCAAAGTGGCTACAAGTCCAAACCTTCTACAATGGACTTTTCTGGAATAATGAGAACCACAATTGATGCTGCTGCTGGAGGAGCTTTAATGGCAAAAGGAGAAGATCAAGCCTGTGACTTAATTGAAGAAATAGCCAACAACAACTCATTATGGCCAACAGAAAGGAGCTTGATTCAACAAATTGCTGGAATTTATGAAATTGGAGCCAACACTGCAGTAAATGCCAAGCTGGATCAGATTTGCAAAAATCTGGAAACTCTCAACATGCAAGTTAATACTGGATCCACAAGTTCACCATATGGAGGAGCACCAGAGCTAAACCAATATAAAGAGACAGTGAATTATGTCAAAAATTTCAACAGACAGGGGAACAATCCATATTCCAACACCTACAACCCAGGGTGGAGGAATCATCCCAATTTCGCATGGAGCAACAATTCAGGGCAAATGAACAACCCACCACCCGGATTCCAACAAAAGAACAAAGGCCAGGAGCAAGCAAATGAATCAGGAATAACAGAATTTTTTACCCACTTGTAAAAGATAGAAGCAAAACATGACTCTCAAGCAGCAATATATGATGCTATGTTTCAATCCCAAGCAGCATTAATTCAAAGTCAATCTGCTTCTATTAAAGCACTGGAGAATCAAATTGGACAACTGGCCAATGCTCAGAGTTACAGACCGCCAGGTAACCTTCCTAGCAACACTGAACCAAATCCGAGGAACATGGGGAAGGAGCAATGTCATGCCATCATATTAAAAAATGTCATGTTGGAGCCAAAACAACTGCTGAGGAAGTTCCAAAAGAAACAAAGCAACAGATGGAGGAAAAAGAAGCAAATGAAATTGAACAGATCACTCCACCTCCACCTTTTCCTCAGCGTCTTCAGAAGAATAAACTGGACAAGTAGTTTGCTCGATTCTTGGAGGTGTTCAAAAAGCTGTATATCAACATTCCATTTGCAGAATCGTTGGAACAAATGCCCAGCTATGCCAAATTCATGAAAGACATTCTTTCACGAAAGCGGAGATTGGGAGATTATGAGACAGTAACATTATCAGAAGAATGCAGCGCCATCATTCAGAGAAAACTTCCTCCAAAGTTGAAAGATCCTGGCAGTTTCACTGTTCCTTGCACCATATGAGAACATGACTTCGGTAAGGCTCTGTGTGATCTAGGTGTGAGTGTTAACTTGATGCCTTTTTCTATTTTCAGGAAATTGCAGATTGGAGAAACAATGCCAACTTCAGTCTCTCTACAACTTGCTGACAGAACGCTCATATTTCCAAGAGGCGTAGTTGAGGATGTGCTGGTCAAGGTTGACAAATTCATTTTCCCAACAGATTTTATTGTCTTTGATATGGAGGAAGACACGGACGTGCCAATCATCCTCGGGAGACCATTCTTGGCTACAGGTCGAACCATTATTGATGTACAAAAAGGAGAACTAAACATGAGGGTACAGGACCAAGAAGTAACATTCAATGTTTTAAAGCCATGAATTTCCCGAATGACGAGAATGAGGAATGTTTCAGACTTGATGTGAAAAAAAGTATTATTCAGACCTCCAATGCAATGCAAAGTTCTGCTGACAAACTTAAAGCATGTCAATTGCCTGTGGAGCCTGAAGATAAAGTGCATTGCGTACTGAAGAAGCCTATTCTTGCACTACAAGCAACAGAAGAGAAAAAGTTCCACTAGCTCAACGAATTGGAGGAATTTCACAATCAGTCTTTTGAGGATGCCAAATTGTACAAAGAAAAGGCAAGGAAATGACATGATGAGAAGTTAGTGCGCATACAACTGGAACCAGGGCAGAAGGTACTGTTAAACAAATCAAGGGTGAAATTCTTCCCATGGAAGCCAAAATCACGGTGGTCAGGTCCATTTGTGATCACCAAAGTTTTACCAGATAGAGCCGTTGAGATACATGATCCTGACTCCAACAAAACATTCAAGGTTAAAAACAAGCGTGTCAAGAACTACTGGGGAGAATCATTTAAGCGACAAAAAGAAAGTGTCACACTTTCAGATCCAGCCTAACGTTCGAGAAGTCACGTCTAGCTATCGACGTTAAACTTAGCGCTCGCAGGGAGGCAACCCATGCAATTTGTGTATATATTGTGATCTGGTGTGTTTTATTTTTGTGTGTTTAATTTTTGCAGGTAAAGTCATTTCACGATGGAATAAGTTCTCGCAAATCTTCACAAGCAATTTCCTTCTCTCCCTCAAAAATCTCTGATGAAAGTTTACAAAGCTCGTTTGGAACGATTGAGACTACTAACAATCCATGGTATTCCTACTGACATTCGTTGGGTAATTGAAGCACGGGTCCGATTGGCAGGTGAGTCTTCTGAATCTTTTATTTCACATCTGCCTGGTTTTGGAATAAGCACATATGCAAAGAAACATAGAGCAAAGAAAATAGGTGTTTGTTACAAATGTGCATGCTGGAATTGCAATACTCGTTGTTGTTCTTTAGGAATGGTGTCTGATAATCGCGAAGACAAAATTAAATTCATTAAGGATGGCTTGAGTAAGGAGACGCATCCCAGTGGATATGTTCATATAGCAATTTGCAAATTACATACACAATTCCAAAAAGAAATACAACAGTTAAGTCTTGGGAATCTGACTCAAAAAGACCATGTTTGCCAATTTATAATAAAATTGGATGGGAAGCTTGTCCCTGACGCATAGACGTCAATCAAGCCGCTACTTTTCTTGTAAATATATTATATCTCTTTGTCTTTTCCTAATAATTGTGATTTATTTTGTTGTTTTCTTTTACTTTCTCCGACAGGATCCAGACCTTTTTGACTATCATGATTTATTTTACTGTTAACTAATAATTGTCATTTGGCAGGTACTAGTGCTATTATTTTACTCACCCTTTTCAGGTATTATAAATTCAACTCATCATTGCACTTTTGAGGAAATCTAAAGTAAAACATGGAAGTCACTTCAAGAAGACGAGTTGAAAACATCTGTGTGTTTTGCGGTACTAGTGTTGGTGTTAAGCCACAATACGTAGAGGCAGCACAGGAATTGGGTCGAGTCTTAGCTGCAAGGAATATGCACTTAGTATATGTCAGAGGCAATCTTGGACTTATGGGATCGTTTCAAAAGCTGTACAGGAGGGAGGCAGTCACATTTTGGGAATCATACCAAAACCTTTGGCAGAGGCGAATCTTATTGGACCATCAAACGGAGAGGAACTTATTGTGCCAGGTATGTCCGAACGACTAATGGAAATGATTAATCGTACTGATGTATTTATTGCTTTGTCAGGTGGCTTGGGTACATTGGAGGAAATTTTTCAGTGTTATCTTGGGCGAACCTGAACATACACCAGAAACCGCTTGGACTGTACAACATTGAAGGATTTTATGATTTTCTTTGTTTGTTTCTTGATGATGACCGGAGAAATGGGTTTGTGTCAAAACCTTTAAAAGAACTCATCTTCACTGCCAGAACTACTCCGGATCTAATTGACCAAATCTTAGCCTATGAACCACAAATTGACCATATCCTTTCAAAGATAAATTGGTCTGAGGACGATAGTGGTAAGAGGCGTCGGATTAATCTGGATCTTAACCTTTAACTTTTCGTGTAGAGTTTCAGTTAACCAGGTACTATCTTCTAAACTCTTCTTCTACTGCTTAAGACATTGGGGACAATGTCTCATTTAGGTTTGGGGGAGGAAATTAGTTGATTAGTATCTTGTTTTTAGTTGTGTGTTGTTTTTATTTTTAGGCCAAAATTTTTCGAAAAATACAAAAAAAAATTGAAATTTTTTCAAAAATTACAAAAATATTTTGCGTTTTTGTGTTTTTATTTTGACTAAAAATGTGAAATTGGTAAGAGATAGCTGAGTAAGGAGTTTCCACTCCTGAGACGTATTTCAAACCTATTTTCGAAACAAGTTAATTTTTGTTTATTTCCTTTTGAATTATTTAATTTGTGAATTCTCCATAAAATTGACTAAAACGGATCTTCATATGCCTAGTTAGCAGGTATTTTCAACATGCATGGTAACATACGGACATGAGCTATAATTGAAAAGTTTGTAATATTCAGTGCTCTAGTTTAATTGGAGGAAGCATCTATGAAAAGCATTGAAAAAAAAACGTCTGAGATCCGAGTTATTAAGTCCGTAGGGGTGTTTTAACACCTAGTGCCCTAAAACCAACTGGTTTGGGAGTCACTGACCCAAAGCTCGCTACATGGATCAAAGATGTTGCAAAAATATATATATCTGACGTCTGAGTAATTAAGTCCGTATGGGTGTTTAACACATGGTGCCCTAAAGCCAACTGGTTTGGGAGCTACTGACCCAACACTCGCTACATAGATGGAAGATATTGTATATAAATAAATAAATAAATCAAAAATCAAAGAGAAAAATCAGACAAATTATTCCATTGCTGCAAAAAAATGTGAATTCTGATAAAACTTTAGGACAAAAATATTACTCTCTTATCAACTGCACTTGTGACTGTTGTGGGCGAAAATGAGTTGATTAATATTTTGTCGGCTGTGCATATGGAAAATGGTAAATATAATCAGAGAATTTACTTATTCAGTAATTTAGAAAGAAAGAAAACAACTAGTAACTTAGAGTAGAAGTTTCACCTGATTAGTCACTAACTTCTTTATTCTCTTTTCTCTTGTCTTTTTGCTTTTGTGTGCATTAGTTTTATTATCTTTTTACTTTTATAAAACGTCTGTGGGTATCGTTGTTGTAACCCCTCACGAGACTATAACTCGTCCACTAGGGACACCTAGGGGTTTAAAGGCTTGTTGCATATGCAAAATGCAATTGTGATCCCTACGAAAGTGGCTTAGTTTAAATTTAATTGTTTATTGTATTCTATTTTGTTGTTTTGCTCGAGGACTAGCAAAATGTTAGGTTTGGGGGTGTGATGAGCTGAAAATATATCAATATTTACCGCCTCTTTTACTTAATATTTTGTTTAGTTTCTCGGGTTTGATGAACGTTTTGATGTGTTTTAGATTATTTTGCAAATAAAATAATATTGGGACACAATGAAATCATTTAGGACAAAATGTGCGTCAAATAAGGGTAAAAATTGGACTTGACATATTAATTTTGGAGATTGGAAACTTGAAAGAGCGTTTTAACGAAGTGCAGTTTTGGAAATTCCAGTTTTACGCATCTGTTGTATTTTGGGCATAACCTTTTACTCCGATATCGGATTGAGCTGATTCAAGTTCCAGATTAAATAAGACACAAAGATATACAACTTTGAAAGGCAAAATAATTTCGAATTCGGAAGATTGCATGCCCGAAATTGATGAACCATCCAGAAGTGTGTTGTATGTAATTATTAAAGTCATTTTCAATTATTTTCAAAGCAAAAAATAAATAAATAATAAAAATTATCACATCACCATCAAACATGATAAGCAATTAGTGGAGCAATTAATAATGGATTTGGTGGAGTAATTAGTGGAGCAATTAATAATGGATTTGGTGGATGATTTGATGGAGGCAAAATTTTGCCTATAAATACCAAGCCGTTTCATTTGTAAATTCGTACTTTCTTCTAAGGAATTCCTTAAGAATACTAAGAAGATTGTATCTTGTTTGTTTATTTACAGCTTTCAGTAATTAATTTCTGCTTTCGCACTTTCTTTTCTTTACTTTTCAGTTTTTACTTTCCGTAATTTACTTTTACGCACAATACTTTTCTTTCTTTAATTTTCAGTTTTTACTTTTCAGTAATGAGAAGGTAACTCCCCTTTGCTGGGGTAAATGGTAAAACTTTTATTACTAATATTTAGATAATCTCCCTTAATTATAATATATAAACTAGTTAAAACCTGACTTAACGAGGATACATCCATATTGGTCGGTTGGTAATTATTTAAATTGGTTTTAACCTGACTAAACTGGATACCGCCTGATTGGTCGGTTAGTAATTAATTATTAATTTGACTTAATCTGGATACCGCCTATATGGCTGGTTGGTAATTATCATGCAAAGTTAATATATTATATTAAGGGAGATATCTAAAATAGAAGTAATAAAAGTGGATCCTTTTACCTCAACATTTTCTTTTATTGTGCTTTTACTTTATTTACTTTTCAGCAATTTACTTTCAGCAATTTACTTTCAGCATTTACTTTTCAGATTGTGCTTGGAGTGCCAATCTGAATAATGTATGGTACATTTTATTATTTATTAATAAAATAACTATATTTTCACTTCATACCTTATTAATGGTATTATCATTATGGGTATTAGATTGATGTATAAATATGTTCAGAATGACATCGACCTTAGAATAGTCATATAGTAATATTGGACACTAGGTGGTCCGACGTTGAGATAAATATTACTTTTGTAAACTATTTTTAAAGTAAATATTCCTAGTCACGGGAATGGAGTACGGTCGAATTCCTATAACCTATAAGACTAGAACATGTCGTATATTGGAATTGGAGTTCCAATGGTTTAACCCAATGTACCATGAGCTGTGGAAGCTCGTATAGACATATAGGTATTAGTTGGACCGAATACTAAATGACTCACAGGTGATTTCTAATAGTTGGAAGTACACACCACCGTCAATAGGAATCTCCTCGAGTCAAGTAGCATATTTAATCCTTTGACTATAGGATGACATTGACTTTGTGTGAGATCATCCACACTTTGATGCAATGTATGTCAGAAAGCTTTCATGGTCTGGCCTCTAGATGTTCGTTGGGTTTAGACCGATGCACTCGTTAATCAAGTACGAATCAAGATAGGATCTGTCGGCCCGTATGTGTACTATAAGGGCTTTATGTATCCATGTAAGTAAAGTCACAATTCTTAAAGCTTTGGACAAAGTCGATCACCTAGGGTGGATCATATCAATTGTAAAGAATCGTGGACATGTCGACATGAGATGTGCGCCTCGGAAACTCGACGGTGTATTATATGTTTCTTAAGCACATCTCGGATAGCCTAAAATAGAGGGATTATTAAACATATGTGATGACCTCGACTTGTATAATTCAAAAAGGTCGTTCGTGTTCTTCGCGAATTTGGAGGTGGTCGAATTAAGTAATTATTAGCTAGGCTTATATGACAAACGTGTCTAAACATAGAGAGTCCCAATATGAAATGTACTCGTGGAGCACTTGGGTAGTCGATTAATTTTGATAAAAGTTAATATTCGATATTATAATTATCAACTAAGATAATCAAATGTTATTGGATAACATTGATTATTTACTTTGACCTAATTGGATTAATTCAAAATTACACAAAGACTTAATTATAAATTCATAAATATCTATACCATTTGAGGATATTTTGGTAATTATAAATATGTATTAATAGGTGTATATGTCTTGATTTAATTGGATTAAATCAAAGTGGTAGACATTAAACTAATCCATTAAGTAAATTTTGTCTTGATTTAATTTGATTTAATCAAAGTGGTAGACAATGTGATTAGTCACGCCTAATTATAAATATTTGGATGAATTTAATTAAGCAAATATAATATTTGATTAAGACATTTATTGATTTAAAATTACCGAAGTTTTGCTATAAATAGCTAGCTTGAACAAGGTTTTAATCAAGCTTGTGAAAACTAAGTACAAGTAATTCTTGTAGAAATTAGCCTAATTTATAGAAGTGTTTAGAAAAGCTTTATTAGGTCTCTACAATATTTCATCTATGAGAAATCAAGATTGGATCTTGGAGTAAGGCTTGCTAGCATTGGAATCAAGATTGGATCTTGGAATCAAGCTTGCAAACCTTTGGAAGTTCTCTAACCATTTCAACAAAGAGAATGAGATTGGATCTTTACATCAAGCTTGCTAGGTAATTTTAAACATCTTTTAAGCTATATTCTTCATTAGTGAGTTTTCATTAGTGAAACATATAGTGATGAATTATGTATTGGATGCATAATTACATAGCTTAAAGTTAAAATAAGGCTAATAAATTATGTTAGGATGCTTTGAAAGTATAAACACAATATACTTGTAATTAGGTCAAAGATGTTCATGTTGCACATGGAACAATTAATAAGAATTTGGAACTCTAGATTAAAGCTTAGAGTTATGGCTACTATTCTAGAATCACTTGACCACCTTTAGGTGAACTATAATTGTTTATGAGACATTTCATGGGATTCTAAATTGGTTTGTGTTTTGATTCAAACAAATACATATAAGTATTTAAAATACATGTATGTTAGTTATATACATGTGTTGATGATGGTTATGATGCTAAAATTGGATTTTAGGTGTTTTTGAAGTATTAAGAGAAAATTGGAATTGTTTAGTAATGGTTTGAAGTTGAAATTGCTCACTGCCTAGGGCAGCGTCGCGACTCTAACCTCCCAGCATCGTGACACCGAGCATCATACCTAGGAGCATCGCGACGCCCACCCTTTCGCTTCGCGATGCTGAGATGTTCAGCTCTCGCACTTTGGAGCGTCTCGACGCCCAAGCTCTTGCATCGTGATGCGCATAGCTGATACTTGCTGAAACTTCATTTTCTCCGTTCCGGAGTTTCCGGACTCCGTTTGGGTCCCCTTTTTTTACTGACTCGAAACAGAATGTATTTATACATAAAAATATTTTAAAATACATCCACGTTAGATATCTATGGATTAGACCCACTTCCACTGCGGGGGACAGCGATCCGACCCTATGGGTTCCACATCTGCCCCTATAGAATGGTATCGATTGAAAAGGTTAACCACACAACACATGTTGCATGTTTGACATGTATTTGAATCTATACCTCTGTATTTTAATTTAATTATGCATAAGTCATATTAGATATGTATTGCATGTTTTAAATTAAAATGTTGACCTAATTTTGTTAATGACTTGATTGTCATAAATCTCCCATGATTAGGTGATTACTTTATTTTAAGTAATAATATTATTATTGTTGGAGCATTATTAGAAGGTCAATCTTGTCAATACGGAGATGAATGAGTTTTTACTACTTATATCCAAGATCGTCATTAGTGTGAGGGTATAAGTGCTCGGAACTTAAGTTGCTCCGGTAAAACATTAGATGTAGCGTGATAAGTTAACGCAGTCACCCAATATCGTCATTAGTGTGAGGGTGTACACACGAAGCTCATTAATACACATTGATAAGTATACAGCTAGAACATGTCTTAATCCGAGATCATCATTAATGTGAGGATAAGAAACGGTTCAGGACCAAACTAAGAGTCACATTAAGTGATTGACCTAATGAGTTTATAAAGGCCAAGATCGTCATTAGTGTGAGGCTGGGGTAAATGTCATGGGATCCACTATCCGCTATGAAATTTTGATAGTCAAATTTCTATTTTTCCATTAAGGGAGATTATAGAATTACGTTAAGTAGTGGGAGGGCACTAATAGATTTAAAATTCCATAATCAAATAGTGTTATTTTATTTTGAAATGAAAAATTTTCTGCTACTCTTTACAATATTGTCTTGTAGTTGGCTGTCGCTAATCCATTGATGAAACTTTTTTATACTAATAAACTGAAAGGAGCCGAGAACTATTTAGAATGGGAAATGAACTTCCGCCTTGTCTTGGAGTTTGAAAAGTTAACTTATGTAACTTTCAATCCACTGTCTATTGAAATCGATCATGACTCCACTCCTGAAGAGCGAGAAACTTTTTATAGATGAAATAATGATAACCTAAAGGTGAAATCATACATTTTGGGATCGATGGTTCAAGATTTGCTGAGACAGTACATAGAGGCACCAGATGCTTGGAGTATTATGCGAACACTCAAGGAGTTGTTCGAGCAAAATCGATAAATAGAGCCATATCGGAGGTCTAAATAATTATTCTGTGCTGAAAACAAGGATGGAGGAGCTGTCAGCATTTATGTTTTGAACATGATCGACCAGATCCGATACTTGGAACGACAGGGCATTGTGATTGATGAACGGTTGGGCCGTAATTTGATCATGTCTTCTTTGTCTGGATCTTATGCTAGCTTTGTATTAAATTTCCATATGCAGTCAATGCAAGCCAGCTATGAAGAACTTCATAACATATTACCCACGACGGAACATGATTTGAGGAAAGACAACCTCATTTTGTACCTCTTGGTGGAGCTTGCTCATCAAAGACTTCTGGGAAGTCAAAGAAAATCAAAATGTGGAATATAAAGATTTCAAATAAGAACTCCTAGAAGCGCAAAGGTGTAAAACCGCAAGTAGCTCATGATCAATGTCTACATTACAAGAAGTCTGGACACTGGAAGAATGATTATCCAGAGCCAAAAGGAAAAGCAGGACCCTCAGGTACGTTTTGTATTTTTCCTATTATTGACATCTTATTAGCAATAGATGTAAATAGTTGATGGGTGTTAGAAACTGGCAGACTAATATTTACAACTCCATGCAGGTTGTGAGGGTTAGAATAAGGCTGAATAAATGGGAGATCCAGCTTAGAGTTAACAACGGTGAGACATTGAATGTTAAAGTCATAGGAACAGTTATTTTAGATCTCCCTAATGGATGTAAAATATAGTTGCATGACTGTTAGTATGTACCATTACTTTTGAGACAGATAATATCACTGCCAATATTAGATAAAGAGGGATATAAAATTAACATTAAGAATGAAACTTTATTATGTTTATATGTTAAAGATAATTTATTGAAATGTGAATATTCTTTATCAAACGGTCACTATATTTTGGAAACATATAGAGATATTTTTAATGTAGAGGAAAATACAAGTAGGAAATATGAATTAAATAATACTAAATTATAGCATATGAGATTGGGCCACATAGGTGTTAGACGTCTATCCAAATTGGTAAATGATGATTTAATTGAAAATCTTACCTTAGATCTTTATCTGATTTGTGAGTCATGTATCCAAGGAAAGATAATGAAGACCCAATTTCTTAGTGTTGAACACTGTGCTGGAGATTTATTGGAACTAATACATAGCGATATGTGTGGTCCATTAAATCATGTCACTCATGATGATTCAACATACTTCGTGACTTTCACAGATGATAATTCTAGATATAGTTATGTTTATTTGATGAGACATAAGTCGGAAATATTTGACAAATTTAAAATATTCTGAAACGAAGTAGAAAAACAAACCAGTCAATTCATCAAGTACCTTAGATCAGATCGAGACGGTGAATACATGAGTGAAGAATTCAGAAATTATTTAAGGGAGAACGAAATTCTTGCCCAATATAGCCCACCAGGAATACCTCAACACAATGATATGTCTGAACGTAGAAACCATACTCTATTGGATATGGTGCGATCCATGATGAGCTATACATATATTCCTTATTACCTTTGGGGTTACGCTTTACTTACTGCTGCCCACAATTTTTTTTTTTGGAAAGTTATAAATATTATATCCGAAAAAGAGATTGTACAGAATTACAAGGGGCATACCCCAACAAAGCTCCTGAAAGAGCCCAAATAGCAAAATAAAAACCAACAGAAATCAAAGGCAGATCCAGCCCAAACAGCCAGACAGGTTACAAAAAAACCCAAAATGAAACTCAGTCCAAACGGTTAGCACCAGCTCAAAGTACCCAAGCACTTGATCAAGCAACCTAAAGAGTACTGGGCGCATTGTCATCATCAGGACCAATCACTAATGAAACAAGCGCAGCCCAATAAAGGATGGTTTAATTGAAAATCTTACGTTAGATCCTTATCTGATTTGTGAGTCATGTATCCAAGGAAAGATAACAAAGACCCAATTTCTTAGTGTGAACACCGTGCTGGAGATTTATTGGAACTAATACATAGCGATGTGTGCGGTCCATTAAATCATATCACTCATGATGATTCAACATACTTCGTGACTTTCACGGATGATAATTCTAGATATAGTTATGTTTATTTGATGAGACATAAGTCGGAAATATTTGACAAGTTCAAAATATTCCGAAAGGAAGTAGAAAAACAAACCAGTCAATTCATCAAGTACCTTAGATCAGATCGAGGCGGTGAATACATGAGTGAAGAATTCAGAAATTATTTAAGGGAGAACGAAATTCTTGCCCAATATAACCCACCAGGAATATCTCAACACAATGATATGTATGAACGTAGAAATCATACTTTATTGGATATGGTGCGATCCATGATGAGCTATACATATATTCCTTATTACCTTTGGGATTACGCTTTACTTATTGCTGCCCACATTTTTTTTTGGAAAGTTATAAATATTATATCCGAAAAAGAGATTGTACAAAATTACAAGGGGCATACCCAAGCAAAGCTCATGAAAGAGCCAAAACAGCAAAAAAAAAAAAAAAAAAAAAAAAAAAAAAAAAAAAAACCAACAGAAATCAAAGGCAGATCCAGCCCAAACAGCCAGACAGATTACAAAAAAGCCCAAAAAGAAACTCAGTCCAAACGGTTAGCACCAGCTCAAAGTACCCAAGCACTTGACCAAGCAACCTAAAGAGAACTGGGCGCATTGTCATCATCAGGACCAATCACTAATGAAACAAGCGCCAGCCCAATAAACAAAGCCCATAAGCCACTTGCCCACAAATATAATGAGCCGGTCCGTACTAGGCGAGTCAGCCCAACCCCAAAATTAGATCATCAATATGCCAGCCCAAAGGAAATTAGCTCATTTGCGCAAAGATTAGGCGAAGACATCAAAGCCAACCCAAACATGATTGCCCACGCCAAATCAGCCTGTCCAGCCAAACATACGCAGAAAATTAACCTGAGTGCTCAACCATGGAAACCTCAGCAACTCCAAGTCAGTCCATGCTCATTTTACAGGCCCATCAAAAAAAAAAAAAAAAAACAGCCCAAGACATCCAGGATCCCAGCACAACCAATGCCCAATGGTATTCAAAAACCCCAGCTCAAGATTCCACAACGCCCGAAACATAACCCCCAGATCCAAGCGAACTCCCAGCACATCAGTGAATTTACCAACTCAATGGGAGCTTATCATCCCATTCAAAATAACGGTTCCAAAGGGCTTGCAGAGAGGTGAGAACACTCCAACCCCTACTCTACAACTCCCAGACCTCGAAGCCGCATCAGATTCAAAATCATCACTACCTTCTGATAATGCTAGATAGAATCAGCAGAACTAAAAGTGCAACAGGATAGCAGACCCTAAAATCTGAGACTACCAAAACCATCCAGCAGCAGCTGCATGAAGAAGAAGACAACATGTTTTGCTGAATTTCCTTCTATCGAGACAAGGGGAGCCTATCAAACAAATCCAGACATCCCAAACATCCCACAAGAAGGACCAGTCAAACAAACAGAAGAATAGAGCATGCTACTCATAGTTACCAAAACCTCCAGCCCAAAGAAGCTTAACTTGTCTTAAATTCCTTTTCATTTTCATTTTTGAAGGATGTAGCTTATGTATTGTAATTGATTAATAATGAATGAAAACTTTCGATTTGTCATGAGTGTAAATTCTAAAGGTCGAGGCATGACCAAAACTCACAGCAAACGCTCCCAAGAAATTGCTCCCCAGCTGCTTGGAAAAAAGCTCCAAAGACTCGCTTCATCAGGACCAGAAGTCCATAGGAAAATAATAATGCCCAAATTAATTGAAAAAATAATCAGGCAACTGCACTTGAATTGCTCAGAAGCAAAAGAACACTTGCTGCACTTGAGTTGTACATAAGTGTAGCACTTCATCACAGATTTTACTATTTCGGCCATGAAAAAAACAGCCCAAGAAAGAGCTATCCAGCCCACACGCAAAGAAATTCCCACGAGAATGTCCAGCCAGCTCAAGCATAAACACCTACTCATAAAAACCATCAAACGATACTGCATAGGACACAGACAAATCTGCCCCTTACCAAACAGATTGCAGATTATCAGTTGGAGGGCCGAGCCCCTCTTCGCGTCTTATCCTTTTTCTTCGATCTTCGGGGTCTAAGGGTCTGTTTGGTTCAACGAATGGGAGGGGAGGGGAGGGATTTTAATGGAGGGGAAGTGATGGAAAGGAAGAGATTTTAATTAAATAAATGTTTGGTTCAAAGGAGGGGAGGAGAAATAGGGTTTTTAATTAGATATATGATTGGTTCAAGAAGGGAGATGAGAGATTTTAAAACTAATTTACTATTTTACCCTTGTAGTATTTTATAAATAAAATTAAAACAATATAGGCTTATATTATCTTTGAATTAAACAAAGAATAAAATTAAAATTAAAAACTCTACATAATACGTGTTATTAAAAATGAAATTAAAACAAGCATCAAACCAGTAGGTAGGTTTGAATGGTGAAGCAAATACAAGAGGAATTTGTAATTATGACAATTTCGGATTTTAATGTATAAGTATGGTGATGAGCGGAAAATATATCAATATTTACCGCACATTTTGCTTAATATTTTGTTTAGTTTCTCAGGTTTGATGAACGTTTTGATGTGTTTTAGTTTATTTTGCAGATAAAAAATATTGGGACACATTGAAATCATTTAGGACGAAATGTGAGTCAAATAAGAGCAACAATTGGACTTGACATATTAATTTTGGAGATTGGAAACTTGAAAGGGCGTTTTAATGAAGTGCAGTTTTGGAAATTCAAGTTTTGCGCATCTGTCGTAATTTGGGCATAACCTTTTTACTCTGATATCGGATTGAGCTTATTCAAGTTCCAAATTAAAGAAGACTCAAAGATCTATAACTTTGAAAGACAAAATAATTTCAAATTCTGAAGATTTCATGCCGGAAATTGATGAACCATCTGTTGGGTTTCTAGGTTAGTCCCAATATCAATTTAAGCATAGAAATCATGTGAATACTCATAAAAAGTATGGCAGAATCATACTTACAATGATCGGCTTTTACGATGTGAGGAACAACAAAAATCTTCAAGCTTTTCCTCCATGAAGCTACGGTTTTTGCCCTCCATTTTGTGCTCCAAGTGTTCGGCCAAGCTCCAAGCTTGGGTGTGCATTCCATGCCCATGGGTGGGTTTCCCTATCACCTTCGGATGACTCCTTAGTGTGCTAGCACCTTGGAAAATTTGCCATAAATTCTTCCATGGCTTCTCCTTGCTCACGGCATTGAAGAAAATAAAAGAGAGAAGAAATGGCCCAAGGCCGAATGGTGGAAGGAGGGAGAGAGAGAGAGTGAGTTAGTGTTTTGTATTTGGTTTTTCCAAAAAACTAATACCAAAAAAAAAAATCTTTTCCAAAATTATGTATGTGGCTTTCAAAAAGTCAAACACAATTTTGGAGCCAAAAATGGCAATAAATACCTACAACAACTCACATCACTATTTACATCAATCAATGATATCAAGCATCACTTCACTCAAAGTGATGTGACTTCCATCACTTGATTGACTAGTAATTTTACGCTAGATGTGACTTGTGGGCCGCACTTGAATTCGAAATGCAAGTGGGCCCGCAAACATTCCCGGGCTCGGGTTCGCTAATTCCGAATTAACGAATTTTCCGTTGCGACGTAATTAAATCAAATTTAATTAAATAATTATGCCTAGCAAAATTACTATTCACGTCGCTAACGAATTAATTCTAAATTAACTCGTTCGCCCGAAATAAAATCTAATTTTAATTCCGCGTCGAAATCTAATTTCGTATAATATATCGAATATATTATTTTATCGATTAATTCCAAATTAATCGTTCTCTCTCTTTAAATAATATTTTATCCCAGATAAAATATCTCCGTAATTAATCCTAGATTAATTTTCTCTCTCTTATAATTAATCCCATATTAATTAAGTGCGAGTCATACGTCATCAGTGAATCTTCGGGAAGCGACCCATGAGATCCCCGGATATGTTGGCAGTAAATTTGGTCGTCGGACTATCCGAACACGTACTTACCTAATACTACATTTTTACCGATTTAAAAGACATGGTTGGCTTCTAGCAAAGCACCGTGCCTACCCAACTCTCCAGAAATATTCTTAAAGGAATATGTAATCTATATCAGGCGTAATATACGTAGTATTGCGTATTACGATCCAGCATCGGATGTCACGTGCAAGGCCTGGGGCTGGAATTGTGTCTGCCCCGTACGAAGGACATATCGGATCTCTGGTAACTAGTCTTTATAATCGGATAAACATGACCTAGTCATAATATCCCGATACCTTCAGAATAAAAGAGCATCAGTTTCGTATCCTACGTGATCATCATCTCCACTATGACTGGAATGATACTTCCATCTTGACATCACACCCAATACACTACAATTCTCAATATACCCAGAAGAGGCGTACACAGAACCTGTTAAAGCCCTGGACGACCAAAACCAAAGTATATTGATTGTCGCAAGTATTATCGGTGCAAGTCTCAGGTTAAGACCAAATACACCTACCCTGATTCGGACTTCCATGGACACATAGTCATACTACCAATGGAATTCCGAGGGGTCTATCCAGAGCGAAGCTGTTTCCGTACCATCGGTAAATACAACCTCCTATTACACTTGCATGAGTATCCAATACCCAAATATATGAGAACTATGTCGTTATGCTCCCACAACGCGCACAAGTGTAATACTAGTCTATTTCGCATTATCGATGTCCAATCTCGATAATACTACGACTATGGATATTTAATGATTAAACCTTCGTGGATTGATACTGTCTCATATCATCTCAATCCGGAACTAATCATAAGGACCTTTTATCATTTATATATCTTGGTAATCTAATTACAAATAATAAAAGAGCAATTTCCTTTGTCACATAGTTAATTTGTACAACAACACTATGATCTGTACAAATAGTGATGTTATGGGTCATAATTGTCCAACACCATCCAGAAGTGTGTTCTATGTAATTATTAAAGTCATTTTCAATCATTTTCAAAGCAAAAAAATAAATTAATAAATAAATAATAAAAATTATCAAATCACCACCAAACATGATAAGCAATTAATGGAGCAATTAATAATGGATTTGGTGGAGCAATTAGTGGAGCAATTAATAATGGATTTGGTGGATGATTTGATGGAGGCAAAATTTTGCCTATAAATTCCAAGTCATTTCATTTGTAAATTCATACTTTCTTCTAAGGAATTCCTTAAGAATACTAAGAAGATTGTATCTTGTTTGTTTATTTACAGCTTTCAGTAATTAATTGCCGTTTTCGCACTTCTTTTCTTTACTTTTCAGTTTTTACTTTCCATAATTTACTTTTACGCACATTACTTTTCTTTCTTTAATTTTCAGTTTTTACTTTTCAGTAATGAGGAGGTAACTCCCATTTGCTGGGGTAAAAGGTAAAACTTTTATTACTAATATTTAGATTAATCTCCCTTAATTATAGTATATAAACTAATTAAAACCTGACTTAACGAGGATACCGCCATATTGGTCGGTTGGTAATTATTTAAATTGGTTTTAACTTGACTAAACTGGATACCGTCTGATTGGTCGGTTGGTAATTAATTATTAATTTGACTTAATCTGGATACCGCCTATATGGCTGGTTGGTAATTATCATGCAAAGTTAATATATTATATTAAGGGGGATATCTAAAATAGAAGTAATAAAAGTGGATCTTTTTACCTTAACATTTTCTCTTATTGTACTTTTACTTTATTTACTTTTCAGCAATTTACTTTCAGCATGTACTTTTCAGCAATTTACTTTTCAGCAATTTACTTTCAGCATTTACTTTTCAGTAATTACTTTCAGCATTTACTTTCAGCATTTAATTTTCAGTATTTAATTTCAGCATTTACTTTCCGTCATTTACTTTTCAGCAATTTACTTTTCATCATTTTACTTTATGTCTTTTATTTTATTTAAGTTTTTACTAGCCCTAGTTTTGTGTCGTAACTAAGTTAGTTATTTGGGGTTGTGATGAATTCTAATATCACTGGTTTATAAGGGGTTATTTTATAGTTTGGGTAATTTAAAGGTTTACTTATTAAGTCTTAAGCTTAATGCGTCTTGTTAATTGGCCACTAATAAGATTGATCTGGTAAATCTAAATAAACTTGACAAATGAATTTTAGGTTTCAGCCTTAGACTTAATAACCCACGATCTTCCTTGGGGATAGATAACCATTTAATAGATTTCCTTACAGGATAGACATATACCTGTCGGGCGGGGGTAGCCATAATTGGAACTTAAACTTTATGAATCCATGTAATTTGGTTGACATAGACATATGGTTCAATTGGGTTATACTGTGTATTTGCGTCTGACCATCGACAGAGGCTTTCGTATAATTTAGTGTTCCAGGTTAGTAAACCGATTTATTACACAAACATGAAATAACCGCTTCATCTTTTAAAGGATATTTGAAAGATTCACAACCCTAGATAGTTTCCTAATATTGAATTTTCTTAAACCTACTTTCGCGCAATTTTATTTACTTGTTTTTAAATTCAAAATCATCACCATTTCAAATCAATCAATCAACCTATTAGATACTAGTAATCATTTGACCTCATAAAATTAATAGATTATGTATTAAGTCCTCGTGGGATAGATACTTTTTATACTACTTGACCGATACGTGCGCTTGCGTTATACGCGTGTGATTACGCACCAGTCATAGGGATAATTTAGTCATTGTTTTTAAAATTTTAATTGCTCATTTTCTCACCCCTCCAAAACCCCCCACTTTTGGAGGGGAGCTAAAATTGGCTTAGGAGAGATTTTACTCCCCTCATCTCCCCTTAAAAAAATTGAACCAAACAAACATTACTTAAAATAACCCCTCCTCTCCCCTCCCATCCCCTCCCCTCCCCTCCAAAACCACCAACCAAACACACTGTAAGAGAATAGAGATCTTGAGCTGTAATATCAGCCTTAGTGGTAACCTCATTTCCTTCATCAGATGAGACCTCATTCAATGAGGATTCACGGACTTTGTCTGCTCATGAATCTTGTGAAATCAAAGTTCCAATCACATAGATATTTGATTTCCCCTATCAACAACACTGCCTTTACTCCTAGCTGTATAGTCAACACCGGGGCAGATGGTCTTTTTGCCGGGAGCTATGGAGATATTACTCTCCAGTGATGTACAACCAGTTTTTCCTCTCGGGGTTGTGAAGCAAGTTCTTTCCAAGGCCACATTTTTATTAACCTTGCAGGACCCCTCCTAGTTCCATAAAAGTATGATGAGATCAACCATCAAAACACTATTCTGATCTACTACCCCTATGGCATCCACACTCCCCATGTTAGCAGTGATTAGGGCCAAAGAAGAATTTTCCCTACCCGATCCCTACTTCTCAGGGGAACCCGTAGACTGATTGTCTGATAAAAATGAAGGCTCACCTATCCCATTTACCCCATTGGCATTTCCAACTCCTAAATCACACTGCCTTGAATTAGAAGTCTCCCACTCTTCCATAATGATTCCCTGTTTCTCAGGGGTTTTCCCTGTCTCCGGTGTTCTTGTTCTAATACTTTACGTCTTGACATAGTCTATTACTTATGTAAGGTAGATATGAGATAGACTCCGGCAGGGCCACTTCTTTGACTGGTATTGATGAGAGATGAGGATCTAGATAGATCGGGACCTTATTTATCGAATTCTTAGGTTAAGGCAATTAGTCATTGCTGTCTACAATCTTTACCTATTCACATGCAAACCTGAGTTTGGGAGATCTAAAGTATTTACACACTTTTTGACATCTTTTGTCTGTTGGAACTCCCCATCTACTTCTGATTCCTTGTTTCTTTGTTTCTTTTTGACTCCCCATCGTTACTCAAGAAACTTGCTATCTATATGGAGTACTTAATGTTATTGGGTCAATTTGAGGGAATTCTTTGATGAGGAAAATAGTCTTCGTAGGAAGGAAGGAGTCTTACTCCGGTTTACTCAGCATCTTTCGTTTTGGCTCAGGCTCACTTTGTTCTCTTCACTACTATAAGTTCTGGTGTTTCCTTATTTATCTGCTTCTGTATCTTTATCTCTTAATGGCTCTGGTTGTTTGAACATCTATGTACCACACTTTACTTTTCTTATAGCTTTCCCTTCTCACTCATTTGCATATCTAATTTTAGAACTTTACTATTTGTCCTCATAATTTATCTTAAACTCTTGTGGATAAACCAGAGTAACTAGAGAAGGATTCCTTGCTAAAATAAGGGTTATGATTACTTTTACTAGTAAGAGAATTCAGATAATCCTGGGAATCCTTACTAACCTGTCTATAGATGACGTACTCAAGGATCGAATACTGGAGAAGTAGTGTCTCACATACAAGTATCCCGGACATACTGCATATATAAGACCCCGACACTTGACCAGTGCGTAATCACACACGTATAACGCAAGCGCACGTATCGTTCAAGTAGTATAAAAAGTATCGATCCCACGATGACTTAATACTTAGTCTATTAATTTTATGAGGTCAAATGATTACTAGTATCTAACAGGTTGTTTGATTAATTTGAAATGGTGATGATTCTAAATTTAAAAACAAGTAAATAAAATTGCACGAAAGTAGGTTTAAGAAAATTCAATATTAGGAAACTATCTAGGGTTGTGAATCTTTCTAATATCTTTTAAAAGATGAAGTGGTTATTTCATGTTTGTGTAATAAATTGGTTTACTAACCTGGAACACGAAATTATGCGAAAGCCTCTGTCGATGGTCAGACGCAAATACCCAGTTTAACCCAATTAAACCATATGTCTATGTCAACCAAATTACCTAGATTCATTAAGTTTAAGTTCCAATTTTGGCTGCCCCCGCCCGATAGGTATATGTCTATCCTGTAAAGAAATCTATTAAAGGGTTATTTATCCTCAAGGAATATCGTGGGCTATTAAGTCTAAGGCTGAAACCTAAAATTCCTTTGTCAAGTTTATTTTAGATTTACCAGATCAATCTTATTAGTGGCAAATTAACAAGACGCATTAAGCTTAAGACTTAATAAGCAAACCTTTAAATTACCCAAACTATAAAATAACCCCTTATAAACCGGTGATATTAGAGTTCATCACAACCCTAGATAACTAATTTAGTTACAACACATAAATAGGGCTAGTAAAATAAAAGACATAAAGTAAAAATGCTGAAAAGTAATTGCGGTAAAGTAAAAGCTGAAAAGTAAATTACAAGAAAATAAAATGCTAAGGTAAAAGGATCAACTTTTACTATTTACTATTTAGATGTCTCCCTTAATATAATATATTAACTTGTGATTATTTTTCCAACCAGCCATAAAGGCGAAATCAAAATAAACCTGCCATATAGGCTGTAAGAAAATTTAATTACCAACCGACCAATTGGGCGGTATCCTTGCTTAGTCAGGTTTAAATCAGTTTAAAATGAATTACCAACCGACCAATATAGCGGTATCCTTTTTAAGTCAAATTTTAAATAGTGAATATATTATAATTAAGGGAGATTAATCTAAATATCAATAGTAAAAGAATTACCTTTCACCCTAGCAGAGGGAAGTTACCTCCTCATGGTTGAATAGTAAAAACTATAAAAATTAAAGAAAGTAAATTATTATTATTAGAGAACGTAATTAAAATTAATTACAAAGCTAAAATTTTAAAGAAACTAGATATAAAACTCCCTATTTACATTAGAGAATTCAGAGAGGAAGGTACATCTGAAACTGAAATTTCGAGCTCTATTTATAGGCGTCCATAAGTGCCACGCGTCGCGACGAGCAAGTTTCTTCTTGCGATGCGACGCGCTGATATGGCGGCTCGTGATTGGCTGGTTTCAGATTCTTATCTGCCACGTGTCAATTCAGATAAATGAGTCAATAATTGAGCTGACGTGGCGATGATATGGCACTGACGTGGCGACACGTGGCGAAAGTGATTGTCGGCACCATAGGATTGCGACATGTGGCACGCTGTGATTGGTTGATGATGACATGGCGATGACATGGCACTTTGACTCGGTCAACCGGTGATGTGGATGATGAAGTGGCAGACACGTGGAGTGACACGTTGCGACATGTGGTGATGGTGATTGTCGGCACCGTAGGATGATGACACGTGGCAATGCGCACATTAGCAAATCGGCTGTGATGGTGACATGTGGCACGGCGCACTTTAGAAAAGTCAAACTTCTCAGATTCTGACACGTGGACCCGGCGCACATTAGCATGGAGCAGCGCACGTTAGGCGTCGCGACGCGTGAAATGACCATTTTGCCCTTTTTGTCATTTTTCACTGTTTTGTCCCAAAATCACCTCCAGAGAGTCCTGAAACTTTATTTATCTACAAAATAACACAAAACACATCAAAATATTCACAAAACTCAAGAAACTATACAAAATATTAAGTTAAATGAGTGGGAAATAGTGATATAATTACCACTCATCAACACTCTACCCATTGTAGTCACTGACTCCCTAGACCATGCTCTGATACCATCTTTGTAAAATCCTCGATCCGAGAGATGCTACTAGTAGAGAACAAGCTGTACTATACCCTGAGCCACTGACTTTATAACTGTGAACAACACTGATACTCTTTCTTAATCTAAAATTTTATGTGTAAGACCGTTGCCCAAACTTGACCACATGATATGTAAGTTCAACTTTAGTAACTATATACTCAATAATACTTTATTTTATAACTTTATTGACATACATTTTAACCTTATACAATGTTCAACACAATACTAATGACTGATACATGACTTCTCTCCGACTCTAACTAGGCTCTCACTCTCTGACTTGACCTGGTGGACTTCATACCCTAGTGACTGCCATCAGTATCCATCCTCCCAAGCTCGTCCTTCATGAATATATGCAAAACAGAGAAACTGGAAGTGGGATGGTTATATCGTTTGAACGATCTAAGTGAGTTGACGGTTTTAAAATGAAAACTAAAATTCTTTTTGAAAACTCATGTTTTAGAAATCAATCGGATCTTTTCTGAAAACTTTGCTTCCCTGAAAGTAGATCTTTTTCGTAGAAAACTTTGTGAGAATCTTTTCTGAAAGTCTCTTATAAAGCTGTTGTTTCTGGAAACTTTTCTTTCTAGAAAACTTTTCTCTGAAAATTATTTCTCAAATCTGTATCTATAAACTGATCTCTGAAAACCGTTTTCTAAAAAAAACTGTTATCTGTCTCTGAAAAACCTGACGCATAGGGGCGTTACGTATCATCGTTCCCTTATACGCCTAACTAGATCCAGGAGTGTAAATCCATGACATTGGGGCGTTACTTATCGCTGTCCCCCAAAGCATGCCACTACTTGTCCCCGAAACTAATGGTCTTGGGGCGTTACGTATCGCCGTCCACCAAGCCACTGAACTAGAACTGAGGGTGCAGATCTATGTTAGCTTCCAATCTCTGAATCTAGGATCTAGGGGCATCTGTCATCCCAATTCCTTAACTAGGATCTGGGGGTGTTACGTATCATCGTACCCCAGTCCTCTACATGTGCACATGTCATCCGTCAATTCCATGTCTGTATCAAGTTACATACTGAGGTGGGTTTTTCCTGCATGCCTCGAAAACAAAAAACTCATGCTTTAAAAATATTTCTTTTCTAAACCATTTCTCAAAACATTCCAAAATATAATTGGTAGTGAACTTGGCTAACGCCCTAAAAGCGAAAAGTAAGTCTGATATGAACAATAACCAATGAAAGTCAACTCAAAAGAAAAGTATCCACTCACAGATTGGAATCTGGCTGGTGCTATGCCACTTATCAAAGTGAATTGCGGTTCCTTCAAGGATCTATAATCGATAACTTGGTTAGACCAATCTTGGGATATGCTTCGGAACTAAATTAAGTTTCTCAATTCAACTGCTCTATAATTGCCTTATGATGTATAATACTTGCAATCATGTCATAATGAGTGTATATAAAATGATACAAAACCCCTAGGGTGGCCCCTAAAATTTAAAGTTGAGTATGAAATGAAATGAAATTTTTTTTATGCCTTGCGTCGCGATGCCGAGCCCATGAAAGCAGAATCAGACAGAGAACATGCTTTGTATCGTGTCGTGAACCAAATCAGAGCCGAGGCAAGGCCTTTGTTTTGCACGTGTCGCGACGCTGAATGATTAGCGTCGTGATGCGAATCCATTTTCAGGGCCTGATTTCACTTTTCGATGCCATACTCAAACGATCCTCATGCCTTTAAGCTATGACCAACACATAGGCACTTTCCTAACTTCAAAAATCATCTAATATCACCACAAATACACAAACCATTGTCTTGAATCATTCAATTATCAAGCATAATATCCTCAACATATTCATACACAAATAAACTCCATTACATGTTTATACTCTCCAAACACTTCTCAAAATGCATGCTAACAACTAATCCAAAGCCAATTATGAAATTCTCATTATTCGGGTAACACAAGGTGAGAAATTAGGGATTCATTTACTTGCCCAAAATTGATAAATAAAGAAAGAAGGGGAGATAGAAACTTGCTTTGTGTGCTAGAAACTTGAGAACCATCACTTGTTACTCCTAAAATGGCTTGAGAAAGAAGAAAAGGTTTGAAACATTCTCCTTGGATATACACGTTTTTGAGCATAGAGGAGATGAGTGAATAGTGTGATATTTATAGAAAAAGATGGGCTATTTTTTTATGGAATGAGTGGTTGAGATGATGCCACATCACTCAATTCTAGTTAATTCTTGAAATTACTGTAGTAGCCGCGAAAATCTCGATGTTTGACCCATTTCGGATCCGAATTTAGAAAAATGTCCAATGCAAAAGCTATAGCTCTCGGTCTAATCTTTCTGACAATATAAAATTCATAAACATCGGAGTTTGTATGAGAAAGTTATGGCCCAATTACTAAAGGCTGTTTGGGGATGAGACGTAAGCTAAGTTCCACGTCGGAAATTCAAGGAATTACCAAATGTCCCAAATGTCAATTTACGAGCACGTACTTGCTCGAACATAATTTATATCAAGTATTATGCCTCCAAAAATGTAAAAGTTGTCATCCTCTTGTAACATACAAGTCGTCGGGGTCACCGAATGTTACAATTCAGTTCCAAATTCTAATTTTCAATTAAAAGATCTTCTATAACCGTTCCAAAACATATTGGGGGATATTACGCAGAAACTTTAGCCAAGATGTGCGCGATGCCCAATAGAAATGGGTCACGAGGAATGAGAAAACCCACTGCTAATTGTTAGCACGTATGTCCGAGGGTTTTACTGCTCAGCATGAGCCTATGGCTACAACATCTTTGATGATGGAGTCATTGTAGGCTATGTTCGGGCTGCCTTCGGAGCGATAGCGACATGAGGCCATGGTCTCGGTGATGACATCAGTCCAAGAGCACGTATGGAGGATGATGATCTATCTCAATATGGCTGAAACTCAAGGAGCTCGTATTGACGAGCGAAGCCAGAGGACCATGATCATGGAAACTCTTCTGAAGAATTTGTTGTAGTTTAAAAGCAAATATGTTATGAACAAGTTGTCTTTTAATCTGAATCAACTGCTAAATGAGCTCACTCATTATGAGTATTTGCTAGTGGATCCTCGTAAGCCTAGTGGAGAGGCAAATGTTGCCGAATCTTCTAAATCTGCTAAGCACAAGAAGAAAGGCACCGGGAAGGCTAAGACAAAGCTAATAAAGATAAACAAGAAAGACTCCAATGATGCCAAGCCCAAAGGAAAGTGTTTCCACTGTAATAAAGATGGGCATTGGAAAAGGAACTGTCATAAATACCTTGATGACCTGAAAAAAAAGAAGGCTACAGGTAAATACAATTTACTTGTTATCGAATCTCTATAAGTGGAGGATGATAAATCTGCATGGATTGTTATACTAGAGCCACTAACAATGTTTTTTCTTCTTTGCAGCTACTTGATTCATGGAGGGACCTTGTTGAAAGTGACTATACTATGAGGATCAGGACATAATATGCCATTTCAGCTAGAGTAGTGGGAGTTTCCAGTTTAAGCTATTACAATAATAGTTATTTAAAATTGAAAAATGTATTTTTATTCCTGATTTTCGCAGGAATTTTATTTATTCTTCTAAACTTTTGGATGATGATTTTTTTTCGTTTCTTTTAATAGTAATTTAGTTATTATTGGTAGAGATGGATTAACTATATGCATAGGAAACTCGGAAAATAATTTATATGTGTTAAGGCCGTTAACACGTAATTCACTATTCAACACTGAAATATTTAAGGTTGAAAAACCTTAAATGAAAAGGCAAAAGATTTCTAACGATGACTAATATCTGTGGCATCTTAAACTTGGTCATATTAGCCTTGACCGGATAAATAAGTTGATAAAGAATTGAGCTTTAAACTAGTTAAAGCTTGAAACTTTACCAGTCTATGAATCCTGTTTAGAAGAAAAGATGACCAAGAGACCTTTTACTGGAAAAGATATAAGTGCCAGTCAACCACTCGAGCTAATACATTCAGACGTTTGTGGACTGATGAATGTAGGAGCCTGAGGTAGTTATGAATAATTCGTCATATTTATTGATGATTATTCTAGATATGGGTACGTTTACCTAATGCAGCACAAGTAAAATACTTTTGAAAAGTTTAAAGAGTATCATGCTGAGGTTGAGAACCAATTAGGTAAGACGATCAAAACTCTATGATCGAATCGTGCATGAGAATACCTTGACAGAGATTTCGAGGAATTCTTAGTTGAGAATGAGATAGTATCCCAACTTTTACCACCTGGAACACCACAGTAAAATGGTATTATAAAAAGGAGAAATCAAACCCTAATAGACATTATAAGATCTATGTTTAGTTATAGTTCACTACCGAGTTCATTCTGAGGGTATGCATTATAAAAAACAATGTATATCCTTAATGTAGTTCCAACCGAGTCTGTTTGTAAGACTCTCTTATAATTGTGGAGTGGCCGTAAAGCTAGTTTACGACATTTCCGCATATAAGAGTGTCCAGCACATGTGCTGAAGAATAAGACTACTAAGTTGGATCCACGTTCTCATGTATGCTTATTTGTATGCTATCCTAAGAAGACTATGGTAGATTCTTTTATAGTCCAGAAGATAACAAAGTGGTTGTGCCTATAAATGCTCCGTTTCTAGAGGAGGATTATATGAGGGAGTTCCAACTTCGAAGTAAAGTGTTCCTCGATGATTCACTTGCTGGTTCGACTTGCACACCATCGTCAATAATAATTGACAAAAACATAGCACCTTCTACATATTAGCGTCAGATGCAAGTTTCTCAGAATGATCTGCCACTGATAAGAACCTGCCTGGAACAAATTTAAGCAAACCCCTCCACGTGTTTTAATCCCCAAGAACCGCGAATCTTGATTTTGTAAGAACAAAATCCTTCCAAGATCAACTCCAACCCTTAAGGAACCTTGCCCTTAAGAACCTTTCTTTATTTCTTTGGAGAATCCTGAACAGCAATACAGCACCACAACGCTTGCCACACGTTGATAAGCTTTTGTTCCGTAGAACCAAGGAAGAATCCACTTCCTCAAGATGACACAAGTCACTTTGTTTTGTAAAAAAAAATATATTCTTAGTTAATTTCCAATTACAATGAATAATGCCCCTTTAAATAGGTGGTTAACCCTAATTCTACCCAAATATAATAAAATCCTAGTAAAATAAACCCAATAACAGATAAAAACTTTTTAAATTTCGTGCATGGGATTTGTAATATAATTAAAGTTCAGCCCAACACTTAAACAACACATAACCTTAAAAAATATAAAATATAAGAACTGTAGGGATATCTTGTGTCGTCATTTTTACCACGACGAAGTCCGAACTGGACTTTGATGAAAGCTACAAAGTTGTAGACTACGCGTTCTCTTTCCAATGCAACTTGAATCACCAATATCGGACATCAGACGAGAAAGTTACATCTAAAATACGAAGACTGCGTAAATCCCGCCACTACTAATACACCATTCGGAAATTAAGCCCAAAATCAATCAAGGCAACCCATGCATATCCAATACCCATTCCATTCTTGACTTAAAAAAATTAAGGCCTTCATATAAAGTCTCATATATGGACCAAACTCCAGAACCCAAGGAATCTTCCAAATCCACCAAAATGGCCCAAATACACAAATCTGACCAAGCCATGCAATTAGCCACAACTTCAAGTTAACTTGGCCCAACAAACAGCGCTCATTCTGGATCACATCATTCTCCCTCTCTTGAAAAGGATTCGACCTCAAATCCGAACCCGGGTCATAGATAAAAATGACAAGATCAATGTGACGAGAATCCTGGAATAAAATAAAATCACATGGAAAAAATGGTTAAGGTGAACAAAAGTCAATAAAGCCAATGAATGACTTTTTGTCAATATTTTTCCACTCTCAATCTCTCCATTGCTACTCTCATTCTTAACTCCGCTTACAACCGCAAAGAGATTCCCACCTAGATTCACATTTGAAACCCCATTTAAAACAAACTCAACATGCCCATGCGCTTTCTCAAACAATCAACACTCTCATCTACGATCTGATCACACTCTACATATTCGGCCACATGCACTTTTTGCACCTCATAACTCATGTCCTCACAACCAACATCAGATTGCTCCATATGATATTCACCCTTAACAGTGATGTCAAACACCCCATTGGCATCATGAACAACCAAATCATGATCACTAATGTTATCGTTCACATCAATATCATCACTATCATCAACACCATCAACCACCTCACTCTTATTTATTGAAACAACAACATGTTTCATTTCATTACTCAAGGATACGCTCATATCCTTCTTTACTTCACATTTCGCTAATGTCTTTTTGTCTTTCAACTCTGGAAGCTCTCCTAATAACATTCCAAACTCATCAATCGCACTTTTATTTTAAGCCCATTCTTCTTCACTCCTCTGAATGTACAACTCATCCTTATAGACCTCTTGTAGGGTTAAAGGAGCAAACTTGATAATTTTTCCACCATACCTAAATTTTTACATATTCCTATCCATATCATAAACTATTTTATTGAATTTATACCAAGGCTTACCCAATAAAATATGTGTATGACACATAAGAACCACGTCACAAACTACTTGGTCAACATACTTCCCAATTGCAAAATTTACCACAACCTGCTTAGCAACCTCGAACTCTCCAAAATCACCCATCCACTTATAAGGTCTATCAAGAGGTATCAATGGTAATCTCAATTTTTCCACAAGGGTAGTGCTAGCTAAATTTGTGTGATCCCCTCTATTAATAATCATACTACACACTTTACTATTGATAGAGCATCTCGTGTGAAAGATAAATACCCTTTTATCCATCAAATTATTTATAGAAATCAACCTCTTACTTGAAAGACACCAATAATGAGGAAAGACTCAAAGAATCACTAAGAAAATAGGATAACAAACACAAAGAAACTAACTAAAAAAAATACCAAAAGTAAAACAAGAAGACAAACTAAACTAAAACTTGACAGAATTCGTAATTATTGTTTGAAATAGATTTTGAGATACGAAACTTAAGCGGAATGAGTACGGCCAAAGACAAACGAATTCTTCTCCTCGAGTACTTATAAATCAATATATTATGGGTCTCGTAACTCTTTCTAGATCAAAAGTTACAACCGTTTTACAATCAGTGCGCGGCAGACAAATTCTGACCGAACTGATCCGAAAATTATAGATAAATTCGACTCTAATTGACTCAAAAACTCCAAGAATTGAATCCTATATGCTATTACCATGCAAGAACATTATAATAACATCCAAGATTCAGTCATAAACATGAAAAACACAAAGGAAATAATAATAATAATAATAATAATAATAATAAATTGAATTGAGAATAGACCAAAAAAAAAAGGAATATGAAGACTTCATAAAACGATAAAGATAGAGAAAATCTTGACCTTGTAACCCTGAGCTCCTGATACCAAATGATAAGAACCTGTCTGGAACAAAGCCAAGCAAACCTCTCCACGTGTTTTAAGCTCCAAGAACCGCGAATCTTGATTTTGTAAGAACAAAATCCTTCCAAGATCAAGTCCAACCCTTAAGGAACCTTGCCCTTAAGAACCTTTCTTTATTTCTTTGGAGAATTCTGAACAGCGATACAACACCACAACGCTTGCCACACGTTGATAAGCTTTTTTTCTGTAGAACCAAGGAAGAATCCACTTCCTCAAGATGACACAATTCACTTTGTTTTGTAAAAAAAATATATTCTTAGTTAATTTCCAATTACAATGAATAATGCCCCTTTAAATAGGTGGTTAACCCTAATTCTACCCAAATATAATAAAATCCTAGTAAAATAAACACAATAACACATGAAATACTTTAAAATTTCGTGCATGGGCTTTGTAATATAATTAAAGTTCAGCCCAACACTTAAACAACACATAACCTTCAAAAATATAAAATATAAAAACTGTAGGGATATCTTGTGTCGTCATTTTTACCACGAAGAAGTCCGAAATGGACTTTGATGAAAGCTACAACGTTGTAGAGCTACGAGTTCTATTTCCAATGTAACTTGAATCACCAAAATCGGACCTCGGACGAGAAAGTTACATCCAAAATACGAAGACTGCGCAAATCCTGCCACTACTAATACACCATTTAGAAATTAAGCCCAAAATCAATCAAGGCAATGTTGGGTTTCTCTAAGGTCCCAATGATCATTTTAAGCAAGAAACATCATGTGCGAACACTCAAAGAAGTTGCAGAATACTTACATTGATCGGTTGTGCGATGCGAGGAACAACGAAAACTTTTTATGCCCTTTGAAGCTCCTTAAACTCTCGGCATTTACTAGTTTTTGTCCTCCTCAAATTCGGCCATCACCACCATCAAGCTCCAAGTTTTGTGTTGTGATTCCAAGCTCACAAGTACGATTCCCTATCACATTTTCGCAAGACTCCGGATGTGTGTTAGCACCTCGGAAATTTTGCCGTAAAATTTCCTTTGCTTCTCCTACAACTCACGACAAAACCAGAAAGTTGAAGGAAGAAAATGTCCCTTGGGCGAGAGAGATAAGAGAGGAATGAGAAAGTGTGTTAGGTTTTTGGTGGTTGAAAAAATGTGTATCTAATACACTAACTGAATTTCAAAAATTCATTTTTTAAATTTTTACTTTCCAAAAGTCAAAGGCAATTAAAGCCACAACCACTTCCATCACTATTCACATCATTCATGACATGTTGTCAAATCACTCAAAGTGACTAGTCATCACATCAATCGATTGACTAGTGATTTGATGCTTGATGTGACTTGTGGGCCGCACTTTAATTCGCAATGCGAATGCGCCCGCAAACACTCCCGGGCTCGGGTTCGCTAATTCGAAATTAACAAATTTTCCGTTGCGACGTAATTAAATAATTATGCCTAGCAAAATCACTATTCACGTCGCTAACGAATTAATTCTAAATTAACTCGCTCGCCTGAATTAAAATCCAATTTTAATTCCGCGTCAAAATCCAATTTCCTTTAATATATCGAATATATTAATTTATCGATTAATTCCAAATTAATCGCTCTCTCTTTAAATAATATTTTATCCCAGATAAAATATCTCCATAATTAATCTCAGATAATTTTCTCTCTCTACTAATTAATCCCAGATTAATAAAGTGCGAGTCATACGTCATCGGTGAATCTTCGGGAAGCGACCCATGAGATCCCCGGATATGTTGGCAATAAATCCGGTCGTCGAACGACCCAAACACGTACGTACCTAATACTACATTTTTACCAATTTACAAGACAAGGTTGGCTTCTAGCAAAGCATCATGCCTACCCAATTCTCCAGAAATATCATTACAGGAATATGTGACCTATATCAGGCGTAGTATACGTAGTATTGTGTATTTCGATCCAGTATCGGATGTCACGTGCAAGGCCTGGGGCTGGAATTGTGTCTGCCCCGTACGAAGCACATATCAGATCTCTGGTAACTAGTCTCTATAATCGGATAAACATGACCTAGTCATAATATCCCGATAGCTGCAACATATAAGAGAACGAGTTCCGTATCCTACGTGATCATCATCTCCACTATGACTGGAGTGATACTTCCATCTCGACATCACACCCAATACACTACGATTCTCAATATACCCAGAAGAGGCGTACATAGAACCTGTTAAAGCCCTGGACGACCAAAACCAAAGTATATTGATTGTCGCAAGTATTAGCGGTGCAAGTCTCAGGTTAAGACCAAATACACCTACCCTGATTCGGACTTCCATAGACACGTAGTCATACTACCAATGGAATTCCGAGGGGTCTATCCAGAGCGAAGTTGTTCCCATACCATCAGTAAACACAACCTCCTATTACACTTGCATGAGTATCATATACCCAAATAAATGAGAACTATGTCGTTGTGCTCCCATAACACGCACAAATGCAATAGTAGTCTATTCCGCATTATCGATGTCCAATCTCGATAATACTACGATTAGAGATATTTAATGATTAAACCTTCATGGATTGATATTGTCTCATATCTTATCAATCCGGAACTAATCATATGGACCTTCTATCATTTATACATCTTGCTGATCTAATCACAAATGATAAAAGAGCAATTTCATTTGTCACATAGTTAATTTGTACAACAACACCATGATATGTACAAATAGTGACGCTATGGGTTATAACTGTCCAACAATCTCCCACTTGGCCTATAGCCAGTCACTCAAGTGTCCTACACCCGAACTATGTACGGTTCGCTCAAATTTCTGCTGAGGAAAGGATTTCGTCAGCGGATTTGCATGATTATCATCTGATGCGATTTATTCGATCATCACATCGCCACGATGTATGATCCGAACGAATCAGATGAATAATTGAAGTATATATCTGGATCGTTGATGAGATCATTAATTCTTTAGCCTGCGCTGTAGCCTAGCTCAGCTGCTAACAGAACTATATCTAATCTAATTAGATTTATTCGACCCAAATGGCTTCTGTCGCTACCTCAGCTACATCAATAATCCAATTTTGTTGTTTATCCGGTAACAGTATCTTGCTTGGAAGATTTCTAGCTCACTGTTCCGTTATTCAAACTTTATAGTACCGTTCTTACGACTCATAGTCGTTTTATCGGTTAGGAAAATTGCAGCAGTGAACCAAGTCACTTCAAGTTCTCCTTCTCCACAGTATAAGAAGGCATACTTAGTTCCTTTAAGATACTCAAGGATGTTCTTAACATCAATCCAATGACTATCACTTGGATTGGCCTGATTGTGAATCCATATGCTCAAAGCGTATGAGACACCAGGTCGCGTATATTTATTTCAATGTACGAGTTCTCGGAGAGTATCAACAACTTTAAATCTATCCCAATAGATCTTTATTCCTACAATAAAGGTTGTCTCTCCCAAGAATTCTACGGAGAAATTTTCATGAAAGCCAAGCTTTCACTGATTGTATTATGGGAATATCATTTCCAAGAAATGACATATCATCATTATTATACAGGACATTCATTGTCAGTGCGCTCCTACTAACCTCCTTATATACACAAGAATCATTTTCGTTTTGAATTAAATCATACACCATTATGATTACATCAAAACGATAATTCCAAGAACTCAATGCTTGCTTTAATCCATAAATGGATCGAATAACCTGCAAAACTTTTTTGCTAGTTATGGTACGATAAAACCGTCAGGATGTTGTAAACATCCTCCAAAAGGTTTCCGTTAAGGAAAGCGATTTTGGCATTCATCTATTATATTTCATAAATGAAACATGCAGCATCAGCAAGCATTATCCAAATGGATTTAACCATGGCAATGGGTAAAATGTTTCATCGTAATCGACACTATGTTGATAAAGATACATTTTCGCTACAAGCCTAGCTTAGTACGTTGGTATGTTGCCTTCCATGTACGTCTTCCTTGAAGACTTATATAGTACCAATAGGCACAATGCCTTCCGGTACATCAACTAGTATCCAAACTTAGTTGATATACATGGAATCCATTTCGGATATCATGGCACTTTGCCATAATAGGGAGTCGATACCTTGTATCACTTCCTCATACGTAGTCAGTTCGTATTCCTCAATAAGATTGACATCTTAACGAGGTGAGATCAGAAACTCATACCTCCCAGGTTATTTTCTGATGACTTACGTGGTTCTTGTGTATTCGAAGATTATTGGTATAGTTTCATCATTGATGAACTATTTCTGTTCCATTAAGGAATCGGTGCCTGGAATAGTATTACTCCGATTTTCATCGAGTTTTACTTTCCTCCCACTTACCACGGCATATAGGTATTCCTCTTAGGAAAACCGCATGGTGAGCAACAATTAAATTGTTCTCTTGTGACTTGTATAAGTACTATACTTTGGTTTCCCTAGGATAACCATTATTAGGCACTTATCCGATTTGGGTTCTCGTTTGGTATCATCCAAACGTATGCCTAGCATTCCCAAATCTTCAGGAATGAGAAAACCCAGTTTCTTTCCTGTTCATATCTAATATGAAGTCTGTCTAACAAATTTTTATGGAACCTTATTCAAAATGAGTTCTGCACTGTTTATGCGTATCCGTCGAAGGAAATGGTAGCTCAGAGCGACTCATGATTAACCTTATCATGTCCAACAAAATTTGTTGGATAATATGACCCATAGCGTCACTATTTGCACAGATCATTGTGTTGCTGTAGCAAATTAACTATGTAACAAGGAAATTGCACTCTCATCATTTGTGATTAGATCACCATAGATATATAAATGAAGAGAGGTCCCTATGATTAGTTCCTGGATTGAGATGATATGAGACAGTATCAGTCCACGAAGGATTAATCATTAAATATCCCTAGTCGTAGTATTATCGAGACTGGACATCGATAATGCGGAATAGGCTAGTATTGCACTTGTGCGCGTTGTGAGGGCACAACGACATAGTTCTCATATATATAAGTATTGGATACTTATGCAAGTGCGATAGGAGGTCGTGTTTCACCGATGGTACGGGAAACAGCTTCGCTCTGGATAGACCCCTCGGAATCCCATTGGTATTATGACGATGTGTCTATGGGAGGCCGAAATCAAGGTAGGTGTGTATAGTCTTAACCTGAGACTTACATCGCTAATGCTTACGACAATCGATATACTTTAGTTGAGGTCGTCTAGGACTGTAACCGGTTCTGTGTACGCCAATGCCGGGTATATTGAGAATCGTAGTGTATTGGATGTGATGTCAAGACGGAAGTGTCACTCCAGTCATAATGGAGATGATGTCACGCAGGATACGGTATTAGTGCTCTTAAAGTGATGCGCATCCAATCGTGATATTATGACCAGGTCATGAATATCCGATTATAGAGACTAGTTACCAGACATCCGATATGTGTTTCGGACGGGGCAGACACTTATCCAGCCCCAGCCCTAGCACGTGATTATCCGATACTGGACCGATATGCATAATACATTAGTATACTACGCTTGATACAGATCTTAATATTCTTAAATGGATATGTCCGGAGAATTAGGTAGACTTGGTGCTTTGCTATGAGTCGACCTTGTCTCGTAAATCGGTAGAACGTAGTACTTGGTACGTACGTGATTCGGATACTCCGACGACCGTATTTACTGCCAGATTATCCGGGGATCTCATGGGTCGCTTCCCGATAATCCACCGATGACGCACAACTCGCACTCTTGAATAATCTGGGATTATACAGAAGAGAGAGAAAATTAATCTAGGATTAATAAAGGAGATGTTTTATCCGGGATAAAATGTCGTCTAAAGAGAGAGAACGATTAATTCGGAATTAATCGATGTATTAATATATTGGATATATTAGACGAAATTAGATTTCGACGCGGAATTAAAATTAGATTTTAATTCGGGCAAACGAGTTAATTTAGAATTAATTCGTTAGCGACGTAAATAATAATTTCGGTAGCCGCAATTATTCGATTGAATTAACGTCGCGACGTAAGCTCGGTATTTCGGAAATATCGAACCCGAACGCGTGAGTGCACGTGGGCCCACTTTCATTTGGAAACGTGTGGGGCCCACATGACACATGTCATTCTAATGCTTTGCATGTAGATTGTGTACATTGCACTCAATGTCATTGCATGGAGTTTGAGTGTTTGACACTCTAAGCCATTGCATGTTATGTGTCATAATTTTATTATTAATTTAATGAAAATTATGGCATAAATATAAATTGATTTTTGGTAAATCATTTTATGATAATACAAAACTTCTTCTCTCTCATTTTTTCCTCTTCTCACGCCCAAAACTGAACATGTTACTGGTTTGGAACCAATTTTGGCGTGGACTTTAGGGAAGCAAAGAGTGGATTTTCATGGTGGAAATTCAAGTGCTAGCACACTACGAGTCTTGCGAAGGTGGTAGGGAGGTTCACCCATGAGGCGGGATTCATCCGACGGAGTTTGGAGCTTCGTTTTGAGACCCGAAACTGCCAAGACAGTGAGCATGGACTGCTGCAGTGGGCTTACAAAGGCAGTGCGTTTTTGGGCATGATTCGTCTTCAAATCGACATAACCGATCAATGTAAGTATTCCGCTATCTTCGTTGGTGTATTCACGCATGTTTTCATGTCTTGTTTGATCTTGGGACCTTAGAAAAATTCAACAAATTTGGTTTCTCCGTTCGGACACACCGTCAAATTGACGTGTTCCAGGAGGAGTCCTCATTGAAAGAATACTATACTCTTTCAAGTATTTGAGAAACTTATTGCTTAAGTATTTTCATCATAGTCTAACCGTGATGATTTAATACTTTAGCCGATATGTTTGTCTACTTCGTGTCGAAACTCTAAAAGTTTCTGATTTGTGTTTCAAAAGAAACACATAACCATAACGCGATGCCACATCCGTAAAGGTCACAAAACATTCATATCCACATCTAGCCTAGCTAGACATGGGCCTACTTATGTTACTATGAACGAGGGCTAACAGAACGATGGCATTTGCACTTTTACCAAGTAAATAGTGTTTTAGGCATTTTGCCCAATAAACTAGATTCGTAGACATTATTTAAATAGAATCAAATCTATCCTAGTACCCACTCTTCGAAAGTGTGGATATACGAGTCTTTTTTAATTGTGTCCCAACAACAATGCCACAAATAAGTCTCAACTGATTAAATCAGGTTTGAGCTATTTGTTTGTCATGTTATACGTTTGAGATTTATTTATATTCAAAATATAAATACTGTTATTCACATCTAATGTGTTTATCTCAATATCAACTTTATAAAATAAAACACTTTAGTGTTCTATAATATAAAGGTATATCCGCAACGGATTATACTCTGATATAGAGATAATGTTCCTAGTCAAACTAGTTACACTGTAACGGTTTCCTAATTTAAGTACACACCCGAAGTGTAGTTCCTAAACTTAGGTTTCTGGGGTTAAAACAGCGACTGCCGTCCCATTTTCAATTCGTAGGTAAATCTCCACTGAAGTCAGTATCCTGCTTATCAGCAGATTCTGCACACCAGTACATATTTATGTACCACACTCAGTATCTAAAATCCAATTTTAATACTAGTAGTGAACATGTTATTGACAAACATATTTGAAGTCGGAGCCTTGCACCGTCTTCTATTCCTTCATGTCTGCCTTGTCCATACGGCAGTCACGCTTCAATCACCCCGTTTGCCACAATTTAGGCAGACATTTTGGGATATGTCATTTGTCTTCCCAGAAGATTATAATGATTTTGCCTTTGCCCTTTTACACACCCCAGAAGCCTTTGGCCAAGCATTGGCCTTCCGGAATGTCGAAGTAAGATGCGCCTTGCACTTCTTGCCATATTGAAAATTCTGGCTTTGTCTCCTTGAGTATAGCCATTAACTCTCCAAAAGTTTTCTATTGCAATTTGTACTTCTAAGATCTACGGATAGATCTATGAAGATCCTTCAATTTCAATATCATACTATAAGGCTCTAATCCTCAGTTCTGACTTAGAAATTAAGGAATCTTTGCGGCAAGCATAACAGATTAAGCACTAAAGTTATCATCACATGAATATTCCAAATATCATGTTCTACTATTTGCTTAACTCCAGGCTTAGGCTCGAGACGTCACTATATCAAATAAAGTAACTTCTCGGTTTCCCAGGACTATCCTGAGATTTTATTCCCATTTTGAAAATTAAAGCTGTTTAAATACATTTTCACCCAGGATTATGTTTTAAACACTAATCTTTCAATTTATCTTGATTCTAAAAGTCCAACTATTTAATCAACGATTTTAGGTACTATGCATTATAATGATTACTATAGTCTAACTATATAATCAACTATAATTTTAATAGGTTAAATTCAATTATATTGATTACTATAATCCAATTATATAATCAACTATAAATGAAATAGTTTGAATACAGTCCAACTGTTTAATTAAAACAACGATTAAATATTAGTCCAACTAATATATTAATTTATTTGACGAAATATTTGTAATGAGCGCGTATGGCAAGTAACTAAACGAATATTGCAAATTTAATACTTGCCTCCCACTATTTTTCGGCGAGCCTCTAACCCTCTGTTGAGTACTCGGGAAACCTTGTTTCCTAGTGGGCTAGGATCCCGTTAAATAACACACAATCTTGACTTTGGCCAACAAATTGTATGATAATCAACTAGGTAGATCTCTAAGATCAATTGGATCCCATCCAATTCCTAGATCCAGTAGGTGGACATCCAAGTCCGAAACATATATCTTATATATGCCAATATATCCAATATATTGCCTAACCTTTTTCCTCTGAATCAACTAAGCCTTGGCTTTGGCACAACAAACTTAGTGATCCCAGTTAAGCGGAACCCATTGACTATGGAAAGCTTCGTAATCAATGTTGATGGACAAGAAGTGATCTTGACTTTGGCCAACAAATCACAACTTGGACAAGACACCAATATGGAACAAAGCTTTCATGATTCAAACACATCCGCGACGGACAAAGGTCTTGACTTTGGCCAATATACCAATGCCAGTCTTGGATCTTGAGTAAGAATCACTCAATGGAAGGAAAAACGCTTAATATGTTGTGAGGGTTTTTCGCGTGCAATTGGCAACCAATTAATTATCTTTGTTAGGTCTCATCATCATACACCCTTAAACATGCATTCTAAACACATAATAAGGCGCGTAAATAAATAAAATAATAATGATATGCGGATGGATACTTAACACATTATTCCTAGAACAAATCTCTCTCTTTCCTCTCTCCCCTAGCACAAGTATTACTTCTACCCGATTACATAACACTTCTAAAGAAACCTCATTTACATTGATGGGAATAGGTGAGAAGAGAAATACAAAGAGTAAGGAGGTAATAGGCTGGACACGCAGGTCCAATTAATAAATTCTAAATTTATTACAACAATTTCCAAAATTGCCCTCACCCATCTAATATCCATCCGATATACATTATTCATACATCGCAACCATGTATTCACACAAGCATGTTATCAATCAATCTAATCCAATTAATTAATCTGAATATTAATGACCATCCAATGTTCAAACAACGATTTGATTTTGTGCGAGTCAAACTCGTTTTGCGAATAAGTACTCAAAGTACGAATTCTTGAATTAAATTAAACTACAACATTAAATCCAATTTAATTTGAATTTAATACTAATTCATTTATTTAATTCCAAATTAAATATTTACACTTTTAATGTACCTTTACGACTTAGATTCCAAATCTAATCGTTACGGGTCTCAAAGCCCGATTAACATCCAATGTCAATTTAATTTAAAGTCTAATGGGCTTTTAATTAATTTCTAAGGCATGGACTTTTGGTCAATATGGGTCAAACCCAAATACCAAAGCCCATTTAAGGAATCACCCTTATTTGCCAAGAAACCAATTTAGGCCCATTAGGCCCAATTATTAATAAAGGTCCATTAAGTCATAATTGGACTTTATGGATATGGTTTTGGGCCCAATTGGATCCAACCAATTTAGCCTAAACCAATCTTAGTACAACCAAGCCCATTAAGCCCAATTACAACTTTTCAAGCCCAATTTCCGAAATAGGCCCAATTAATTAAATTACCAAATTCCAAATTTTATAACTTAATTGACCAAAGTGTATCCCATAATTAATTACCCAAATTAACATTTCCAAAACACAAATTTGTACAATTAATTATGCTCATTAACATCAAAACATGTCCAACACATTTTAATCAAAAATCAATCATTTTCCATGCTTCCAAGTCCACGACATTTTGGGGATTTCATGTCCAATTCAAAATTCAATCCAATTAATTCTCAATTAAACATTTCCCAATTGTTTCAAGTCATCCAATGATCAAAGAAACAAAAAGTACCATGAGATTAGCGCATCACTATGATTCGGCCAAGCCTTCTAATTGGGGAAAAATTGATCCAATCAACTTTTCATGAAATTGATCCAATACAACTTCAATACAACATCATTCAAGCATACTCAATCAATTAATTTTATCAAATCATGCTCAAATTCAATTTACCCAATTTTAACCCCAATTAAGTTTCATGCTCAAAATGGCTCTGATACCATTGTTGGGTTTCTCTAATGTCCCAAGGATCATTTTAAGCAAGAAACATCATGTGCAAATACTCAAAGAAGTTGCAGAATACTTACATTGATCGGTTGTGCGATGCGAGGAACAACGAAAACTTTTTATGCCCTTTGAAGCTCCTTGAACTCTCGGCATTTACTGGTTTTTGTCCTCCTCAAATTCGGCCATCACCACCATCAAGCTCCAAGCTTTGTGTTGTGATTCCAAGCTCAAGAGTGCGGTTCCCTATCACCTTCGCAAGACTCCGGATGTGTGCTAGCACCTTAGAAATTTTGCCGCAAAATTTCTTTGCTTCTCCTACAACTCAAGGCAAAACCAGAAAGTTTAAGGAAGAAAATGCCCCTTGGGCGAGAGAGATAAGAGAGGAATGAGAGAGTGTGTTAGGTTTTTGGTGGTTGAAAAAATGTGTATCTAATACACTAATTGAATTTTAAAAATTCATTTTTAAAATTTTTGCTTTCCAAAAGTCAAAGGCAATAAAGCCACAACCACTTCCATCACTATTCACATCATTAATGACATGTTGTCAAATCACTCAAAGTGACTAGTGATTTGATGTTTGATGTGACTTGTGGGCCGCACTTTAATTCGCAATGCGAATGCGCCGGCAAACACTCCCGGGCTCGGGTTCGCTAATTCCAAATTAACAAATTTTCCGTTGCGACGTAATTAAATAATTATGCCTAGCAAAATAACTATTCACGTCGCTAACGAATTAATTCTAAATTAACTCGCTCGCCCGATTTAAAATCCAATTTTAATTCTGCGTCGAAATCCAATTTCGTTTAATATATCGAATATATTAATTTATCGATTAATTCCAAATTAATCGCTCTCTCTCTTTAAATAATATTTTATGCCAGATAAAATATCTCCATAATTAATCCCAGATTAATTTTCTCTCTCTACTAATTAATCCCAGATTAATAAAGTGTGAGTCATACGTCATCGGTGAATCTTCGGGAATCGACCCATGAGATCCCCAGATATGTTGGCAATAAATCCGGTCGTCGGACTATCCGAACACGTACGTACCTAGTACTACGTTTTTACTGATTTACAAGACAAGGTTGGCTTCTAGCAAAGCACCATGCCTACCCAATTCTCCAGAAATATCCTTACAGGAATATGTGATCTATATCAGGCATAGTATACGTAGTATTGCGTATTTCAATCCAGTATCGGATGTCACGTGCAAGGCCTGGGGCTGGAATTGTGTCTGCCCCGTACGAAGCGCATATCGGATCTCTGGTAACTAGTCTCTATAATCGGATAAACATGACCTAGTCATAATATCCCGATAGCTGCAGCATATAAGAGAACGAGTTCTGTATCCTACGTGATCATCATCTCCACTATGACTGGAGTGATACTTCCATCTCGACATCACACCCAATACACTACGATTCTCAATATACCCAGAAGAGGCATACACAGAACCTCTTAAAGCCCTGGACGACCAAAACCAAAGTATATTGATTGTCGCAAGTATTAGCGGTGTAAGTCTCAGGTTAGGACCAAATACACCTACCCTGATACGGACTTCCATAGACACATAGTCATACTACCAATGGAATTCCGATGGGTCTATCCAGAGCGAAGCTGTTCCCGTACCATCGGTAAACAAAACCTCCTATTACACTTGCATGAGTATCCTATACCCAAATATATGAGAACTATGACGTTGTGCTCCCACAACACGCATAAGTGCAATACTAGTCTATTCCGCATTATCGATGTCCAATCTCGATAATTCTACGACTAGGGATATTTAATGATTAAACCTTCATGGATTGATACTGTCTCATATCTTATCAATTCGGAACTAATAATATGGACCTTCTATCATTTATACATCTTGTTGATCTAATCACAAATGATAAAAGAGCAATTTCCTTTGTCACATAGTAATTTGTACAACAACACCATGATCTGTACAAATAGTGACGCTATGGGTCATAACTGTACAATAGGCAACCCATGCATGTCCAAGACCCATTCCATTCTTGAGTTAAACATAATAAGGCCTTCATATAAAGTCTCATACATGGACCAAACTCCAGAACCCAAGGAATCTTCAAAATCCACCAAAATGGCCCAAATACACCAATCTGACCAAGCCATTCAATCAGCCACAACTTCAAGTTAACTTGGACCAACAAACAGCGCCCATTCTGGAACACATCAGCCACCTAGACGTAGTGGAAGGTTTTACGATAACCTGATCGCTATCTAGAAGTTTGAGAGGCACAAATTATCGCTTCTAGTGATGATGTATATGATAAATTGACCTATCGTAGTGCAATAGATGATTATGATTAAGAAGAATGGCTCAATGCCATTGAACCTCGAGATGGAGTCTATGTACTCCAACTCAGTGTGGGAACTTATAGACCAACATGATGGGGTAAAACCTATAGGTTGCAAGTGGATCTACAAGAGAAATAGAGGAGTAGATGGGAAGGTATAGACCTTCAAGGTTAGGCTAGTGGTAAAGGGTTATACCAAGAAAGAGAGAGTTGACTATGGGGAGACTTTCTCGCCAGTAGCCATGCTGAAATCCATATGCACTCTTCTGTCAATTGCTGAATATTATGACAATGAGATTTGAAAGATGGATGTCAAGACTGCATTCTTAAATGACAATCTTGATGATTGTATCTATATGGTACAACCTGATCAGTTCATAGCCCAAGGTCAAGAGCAAAAAGTTTGCAAGCTGCAAAGGTCCATTTATAGACTCAAGCAATCTCGATCTTAGAACATAAAATTTTATACCACGATCAAGTCTTATGATTTTACATTTTTGCAGGAAATTTACATTTTTTCATTTTTGTCTGTTTTTCGCTATTTTATCCCCGAATTGCCTCCAGAAAGTCCTGTTATTTTATTTATCTACAAAATACCATAAAACACATTAAAAATATTCACAAAACGCTAGAAACTATTCAAAATATTAAGTCAAATGAGTGGGAAATAGTGATCTATTTACCACTCATCACACCCCCAAACCTAACATTTTGCTAGTCCTCGAGCAAAACAACAAAATAACATAACATAAACATCTTTAAAATGAACATTAAACTAAACGACTTTCATAGGGATCACAGTTTCATTTAGCATATGCAACAAGCCTTTAAACCCCTAAGTGTCCCTAGTGGACGAGTTGTAGTCTCGTGAGGGCTTACAGCAACGATACCCACAAACGTCAATCTAAAACTAGTGCACACAAAAGCAAAAAGACAAGAGAAAATAGAATAAACAAGTTAGTGACTAAACAGGTGAAACTTCTTATCCAAGTTAATAGTTGATTTCTTTCTTTCCAAATTACCGAATAAGGAAATTCTCCGATTATTTTTACCATTCTCCATATACACAACTAACAAGGTATTAATCAAGTCATTGTGCCCACAATATTCATAAGTGTAGTTGAAAAGAGAGTAATATTTATGTCCTAAAGTTATATCAGAATTCACATATTTTTCAGCAATAGAATATTTTTCTGATTTTTCTGATTTATTTTTTAATTATATATATACAATATCTTTCATCCATGTAGCGAGCTTTGGGCCAGTGACTCCCAAACCAGTTGGCTTTAGGGCACTAGGTGTTAAGTCACCCCTACGGACTTAATTACTCGGATATCATACATATATATATATATATATATATATATTATATATATATATATTCTTACAACATCTTTAATGCATGTAGCAAGCTTTGGGTCAGTGACTCCCAAACTAGTTGGCTTTAGGGCACTAGGTGTTAAAACACCCCTACGGACTTAATAACTCGGATCTCAGACGTTTTTTTTATCCCATCATTTTTTTAGATGCCTCCTCCAATTAAACTAGAGCATTGAATATTACAAACTTGTCAATTACAACTTATGTCCGTATGTTACCATGCATGTTAATAATACTTGTCAATTGAGCATATTAAGATCCATTTTAGTCAGTATTAAGGAAATAAACAAAAATTAACTTGTTACGAAATAGGTTGAGATACGTCTCATGAGTGGAAATTCCTTACACAACCATCTCACACCAATTTCACCTAATTAGTCAAGTTAAAATACAAAAACGCAAAATTTTATTTTTAATTTTTTAATTTTTTTTGAAAACAAGATACTAGTCAACTATTCCTCTCCCCAAACCTAAATGAGACATTGTCCCTAATGTCTTAAAAAGTAGAAAAACAGTACCTGTTTAGCTGAAATTCTACATCTCAAAAAGGAAATTAAAGGTCAAGATTCAGATTTATCTGATGCTTCTTACCACGATCATTATCGGACCAGTGTATCTTAGAAAGAATAGGGTCAATTTGTGGTTAAAAGGCTAAGATTTGGTCAATTAGATCATTGGCAGTGAAGATGAGTTCTTTTACAGGTTTTGACACGAACCCATTTCTCCAGGCATCATCAAGAAACACACAAAGAAAATCATAAAATCCATCAGCATTAAACAGTCCAATCAATTTTTGGTGTATGTTCAAGTTCTCCCAAGATAACACTGTAAAAATTTCCTCCATTGTGCCCAAGCCACCTGGCAAAGAAATAAAAGCATCATCACAGTTAATCATTTCAACCAGTCGTCCAGACATACCTGGCATGATCAGTTCCTCTCTGTTTGATGGTAAACTAAGATTAACCTATGCCAAAGGTTTTTGGATGATTCCCAAGAATTGACTGCTTTCTTCCTGTACAACCCTTGAAACAATCCCCATTAGTCCAAGATTGCCACTGCCATATACTAATGCATATTCCGTTCAGCTATGACTCGACCCAATTCATGTGCTGCTATGAACTCTGGTTTAGAACCAACACTAGTACCGCAAAACACACATATATTTACAACTCGTCTTATTGAAGTGGCTTCCATTTTTTACGTATTTCTTTCTCAAATCTGGATGCCTTCAAGATTGAAATGATGAGTTGAATTTATAGCACCTGAAAAGGGTGAGTAATAATAGCACTAGTACCTGCCAAATGACAATTATTAGCTAAACAATAAAATATATCGTAAAGTCAAAAAGTTTGGATCCTGTCGGAGAAAATAAAAAAATATAACAAAACTAATCACAATTATTAGATATATACAAAGAGAAATTAATATTTACTTAAAGTAACAGCTTGAATAACGTCTATGCGTCAGAGACAAGCTTCCCATCCAATTTTTTTATAAATTGGCAAACATGGTCTTTTAGAGTCAAATTCCCGAGACTTAACTGTTGTCTTTCTTTTCAAAATTGTGTACATAACATGTGAATTGCATGATGCACATGTCCACTGGAATGCGTCTCAAGAGTCTTAGATATGTCATCCAAAGACTCCTTACTCAAGCCATCCCTAATGAAATTAATTTTATCTTCACGGTTATCAGACATCATTCCTAAAGAACGACAATGAGTATTACATGTCATGCGAGCACATTTATAGCAAACACCCATTCTTTTAGCTCTTCTATTTTTAGCATAGGTTCTTCTTCCTAAACCAGGTAGATGTGAAATAAAAGAGTCAGAGGACTCACTTGCCAATCGGACCCGTGCTTCAATTAACCAGCGAATGTCAGTAGGAATACCTTTGATCATCAGTAATCTCATTCGTTCCAAATTAGCTTTGTAAGATTTCATCAGAGAGTTTTGAGGAAGAGAAGGAAATTCCTTGTGAGTATTTGTGAGAATTTCTTCCATCCTGAAACTTTACCTACATAAATTAAACACACAAAAATAAAACACACCAAATCTGAATATATACACAAAGTGCATGGGTTGCCTCCCTACTAGCGCTAAGTTTAACGTCGTCAGCTAGACATGACTGCCCAAATGTTAGGCTGGATCTGAAAGTGTGACACTTTCTTTTTTTCGCTCAATTGATTCTCCTCAGTAGTGTTTGACACGCTTTCTTTTAACCTTGAATGTTTTGTTGGAGATGGGATCATGTAACTCAACGGCTTTATCTGGTAAGACTTTGGTGATTAAGAATGGACCTGACCACCATGATTTTGGCTTCTATATGAAGAGTTTCAACCTTGATTTGTTTAACAGTACCCTCTGCCCTGGTGCTAGTTGTATGCGCACTAACTTCTCATCATGTCTCTTCTTGGCCTTTTCTTTTTACAGTTTGGCATTCTGAAAAGGCTGTATGTGAAATTCCTCCAATTCGTTGAACTGGTGGAACTGTTTCTCTTATGTTGATTATAGTGCAAGAATAGGCTTTTTCAATACGGAATACACTTTATCTTCAGGCTCCACAGACAATTGACATGCTTCAAGTTTTTCAGTAGAACTTTGCATTGCATTGGAGTTCTGGATGGTATTATGTATCACATTAATTCTGAAACATTCCTCATTCTTTTCATCATCCGAAAAATTCATGGCTTTGAAAACATTGAATGTTACTTCTTGGTCTTGTACCCTCATTGTTAGTTCTCTTTTTTGTACATCAATAATGGTTCGACCTGTAGCCAAGAATGGTCTCCCGAGGATGATTGGCACGTCATCGTCTTCCTCCATATCACGGACAATAAAATCTGCTGGGAAAATGAATTTGTCAACCTTGAGCAGAACATCTTCAACTACACCTCTTGGAAATACGAGTGTTCTATCAACAAGTTGCAAAGAGACTGAGGTGGGCATTGTTTCTCCAATCTGTAATTTCCTAAAAATAGAAAAAGGCATAAAGTTAGCACTAGCACCTAGATCACACAAAGCCCTACCGAAGTTATGTTCTGCTATGATGCAAAGGACGGTGAAACTGCCAGGATCTTTCAACTTTGAGGGAAGCTTTCTCTGAATGATGGCGCTATATTCTTTTGATAATGCTACTGTCTCGTAATCTCCCAATCTTCTCTTTCGTGAAAGAATATCTTTCATGAATTTGACATAGCTGGGCATTTGTTCTAATGCTTCTGCAAATGGAATGTTGATATGCAGTTTTTTGAAGATCTTCAGGAACCGAGAAAATTACTTGTCCAATTTGTTTTTCTGGAGACATTGTGAAAAAGGTGGAGGTGGATTGAATTTTTCTTGTTCTTTTTTATTTGTTTCTTTTTCCTCCATCTATTGAACTGCTTCGCTGCTTTCTTTTGGAAATTCCTTAGTAGTTGCCTTGATTTCAACATCTTTGTTAATTTTAGTACCGCTTTTTAAAATGATGGCATGACATTGCTCTTTCCCCATGTTCCTTGGATTTGATTATGTGTTGCTAGGAAGGGTTCCTTGCGGTCTGTAACTCTGAGCATTGGCCAATTGCCAATTTGGTTTCCAGTGCCTTTATAGATGAAGTTAAGCTTTGATTCAATGCTGATTAGGCTTGAAACATAGCTTCATTTGATGCGGCTTGATTTTGAATTAATGCTGCTTGACTTTGAACATAGCATCATATTTTGTTAACTGGGCCAGCACTTCCGCTATTCCTTATTCTTTTTCATGCTCCTGGCTTTGCTGTTGGAATTCGGGTGGTGGATTGTTCTTTTGCCCTGAATTGTTGCTCCATGCGAAATTGAGATGATTCCTCCACCCTGGATTGTTGGTGTTGGAATATGGATTTTTCCCCTGTCTGTTGAAATTGTTGGCATAATTCACCGTCTCATCTTGTTGGTTTGTTTCTGGTGTTCCTCCATATGGTGAACTTATGGCTCCAGCGATGTTTACAACTTGCGTGCTAAGTGTTTCCAGGCATTTGCACATCTGCTCCAGCTTGGCATTCATTACTGTGTTGACTCCAACTTCATAAATTCGAGTAATTCTTTGAATCATGCTCCTTTCTGTTGGCCAGAATGAATTGTTGTTGGCCATTTCTTCAATTAGGTCATAGGCTTGATCTTCTCTTTTCACCATTAATGCTCCTCCAATAGCAACATCAATTGTGGTTCTCATCAGTCAAGAAAGTCCATTAAAGAAGGTTTGGACTTGTAGCCACTTTGCAATCTCATGGTGAGGACATTTTCTGAGCAAATCCTTGTACCTTTCCCAAGCTTCACAGAGGGATTTTGAGTCATGCTGCACAAAGGATGCAATATCATTCCTCAACTTTGCAGTCATGGCTGGTGGAAAGTACTTTGCAAGGAATTTGGTGGCTAATATTTTCTAAGTTGTGATGGAACCTGCTGGTAGTGAATGTAGCCAAGCCTTAGCTCTGTCTTTCAAGGAATATGGAAAAAAACGTAGTCTCACTGCTTCTTCAGTCGCTCGGTTGTAGTTGAAAGTGTCGTAAACTCCCAGGAAGTTGCTGATGTGGGCATTAGGATCTTCAGTCACATTCCCCCTGAACTGAACTGACTGCTGTATCATCTGGATATATGTTTTGATGTCACACGCATTTGCTGATAAGAGAGGAAGTACAATGTAGGAAATTAAGCCGTCAACCACCGAAATGATTCTATCTCGAATTGGAATTGGTGGTGCAACTTCCAAAGGTTTATGTTACATGTTAATTAGTGCTTCTTGGCTTTCTCGCCTTTCCCTTCTTAACTGTCTGATGGATCTTTCAATTTCTGGGTCAAGCGGTCAGATTTCAAAGTTTCTGGTTTGTCTCATGTAGTGTCTGAGAACCAGAAACATAAGAAAACAGAAATAATAAATAAAAGCAAATTAGACACAAGTAAAGGTATCTAACCCCAAAACTAATAGTGAAAGATAAATAAGTCTCCGGCAACGGCGCCAAAAACTTGACCGGCGTAATCACACGCGTATAACGCAAGCACATATATCGCTCAAGTATTATAAAAAGTATTGATCCCATGAGGACTTAATACCTAAACTATTAATTTATGAAGCCAAATTTTTACAAGTATCTAATGGATTGTTTGTTTGATTGGATGGTGACTTTAAACTAAGTAAATAAAACAGTGCGAAAGTGAATTAAAGGAAAATTCAATATTATTAAACTATCCAGGGTTGTGAATCTTTCCAATATCTTTTAAAGATAAAGTGGTTATCTTATTATTGTGTAATATATTGGTTTATTAACTTGGAACACAAAATTATGCAAAAGCCTCTGTCGATGGTCAGATGCAAATACCAAGTGTAACCCAATTAATCATATGTCTATGTCAACCAAGTTACCTGAATTCATTAAGATTAAGTTCTAATTGTGGTTACCCCCGCCCGGCAAGTATATGTCTATCCTGTAAGGAAATCTATTAAAGGGTTATCTATCCTCAAGGAAGATCGTGGGCTATTAAGTATAAGGCTGAAACCTAAAATTCCTTTGTCAAGTTTATTTTAAGTTTACCAAATCAATCTTATTAATGGCCAGATAACAAGAAGCATTAAGGTTAAGACTTAATAAATAAACATTTATATTACCCAAACTATAAAATAACCCCTTATAAACCAGTGATATTGGAATTCATCACAACCCCAGATAACAGACTTAGTTACGATACATATCTAAGACTAGTAAAAGCTTAAATAAAGTAAAAGACATAAAGTAAATGCTGAAATTAAAAAGGTAAAAATACAATAAAAGAAAATACTGGAGTTAGATGATCCACTTTTATTACTACTATTTTAGATATCTCCCTTATTATAATATATTTACTTTGCGTGATATTACCAACCGACCATATAGGCGGTATCATGATTAAGTCAAATTTATAATTAATTCTAACCGACCATACAGACGGTATCCAGTTTAGTTAGGTTAAAACCAATTTTATTAAGTCCAACCGACCATAAAGACGGTATCCCATTAAGTCATGTTTTAAATAGTTTATATATTATAATTAAGGGAGATTAATCTAAATATTAGTGATAAAAGCTTACATTTCACCCCAGCAGAAGAGAGTTACCTCCTCATGCTGAAAAGTAAAATAAAAACTGAAAAGTAAAGAAAAGAAAGTAATGTTGCGTAAAGTAAATAAAATTAAATACAGAAAGCTTTTAAATAAACAAACAAGATACAATCTTCGTAGTATTCTTAAGGAATTCCTTAGAAGAAAGTATGAATTGAATTCTGAAATTCAGCCTCTATTTATAGGAAAATTTTGGCCTCATGCGTCGCGACGCGAGGCACCTTGCGCATCGCGACGCGCCGTTGATTGAAGATACGTAGCGCCGGCTTCGTGAGATGGTGACACGTGGCGTCAAGAGAATTTTTAATCTGAATTATTGGCTCGACATCACGACGCTTAGGGGTGTGCACATCGCGATGCTGACGTCAGCATGATGTCGTCAATGACGCGTTTCAATAATGAGTGTCAGTAGCATGTGATGGTGACACGTGTCCGGCACACGTTAGTAGATTTGATGTGATGTTGACACGTGGTAGGCGCATGTTAGCAAGGGTGCATGTTAGCAAACTTCTCTGATTATGACACGTGTCCGGAGCACGTTAGCGGCGTATTTTAACAAACGACGCATTTTAGCACGGCACATTTTAGCAGGAAATTTATATTCTTACCTTTTTTGTCCTTTTTTCGCTTTTTTGGCCCCGAATTGCCTCCAGAGAGTCCTGTTACTTTATTTATCTACAAAATACCACAAAACACATCAAAATATTCACAAAACTCAAGAAAGTATTCAAAATATTAAGTCAAAGGAGTGGGAAATAATGATCTATTTACCACTCATCAGAACAAAACCGAACCGAACCGATAAGTTAAAATAATTAATTTTTTTATATAAAAAATCAAATAATTATAATTATAAATTTTTTTAATCATATTAAATGTCCACCTCTATGCATTTCCCATATGATCCAAGTGGATCTCTTTTACCACTCCTATTTGGCCCCGTAAGAATGCGGTCGCCTTTTCATTTAGGGATATTATATAGGTAAGATTTTACCTAGTAAACATTCTCCCAGCATTTCCAACTCACTGCA
>SKCR01037443.1:0-68358 GCA_019454045.1 Zanthoxylum bungeanum
AATAGCAGTGAAATAATATTAACTATTTAATATTTCATCTTTATGATATCCCACAGATAATGGGTAAACGCATAGCAGTATGTCATGACCCCTAGTCGATGAATGAAGTGGGAAAATATATGAATCTGTTAAAATACAATTCTAGTATATCATCTAATTCCTTCCGATATTTATATTTCTTATCGAGTCAGGGATCATGGTAAGGTCAAATCTTTTCTACTCGATACATTTTAAACTCGATCCCGTTGATTTGATATCTCTAAAATATCGACTGCATTGACTAAAGACTTGTATCCATAACTTTGAGTTTCCTTAGAACATCTCTAGCTTTTATTATTAAATCTATCAGATCCCTTCTTTAAACACATGTGACTTCACACGTTAATCGCTCAAGGCCATCTAGCATTTATTCAAAGGGCGTGGATAGTCGGATAAGGATATACTAGTGAACCATGAGTACTATCGCACAGGTTATTATGTGATATCAAGTCAGATGATATAACGACAATAATGTATTATTACGAAGATCAATGACATCAAATATTATCATGTGATATTACGCTTTTGCGGTCGTGTTCGATATTTCATTCTACTAATGAAGATACATATTGTTTGTGTCCTTATGATATGAAACTCATCATCCATTCTATCAACATCAAATGTCAATTTAGGTGACACAACAACAATATTGGTCGAGTGATATATTATTGTTTTGTATAATAATCATATTTTACCAAAAATTTAATTTGAGACATATAAATACTGTGGACTCTCATAATCACAAACATCTTTTGAATTTACGATATTTATTTGTCATAATATCTAGGGACATACACATAAAATATGGATGTAAAGATGTGTAGAAAACAAATGTCTTTTATTAAATAAATAATAAACTTTATTACAAAATATTTCATCTTAAACCATGACATCTACCACAGATTTTAGGACATACACTCTAAAAACACCCTCAATCCAAAATCTTAGTACAAATGTGAATGCCGATTAGTTTAATTAATAAAATTTCTTATATGAAAACAAAAGATACAGTATTTAAACATGATTCGAATGAATTGGATTGTCGTTAGACTATAATTAAATCTAAAAAAACGTACATGGTTCAAATACAAATCGAACATTTAATAAACATGAAAAATAATGTCAGTGCAGTGGATTTCAAAAATAATAACAGTATCTAGTGAATGATATGTTATTTTAGAGATTTGAGTGTAAAATATATAAATAAATTTGAGTAAAATGAATATTTTAAGCAAAAAGAAAATGTCCAAAATTATGAAATATATATATATATATATATATATATTTTTTTAAAATGGAAGTATAGCTTCTTCTTTCTTGTATAATTATAAATGCTTAATGTTAAAACTTATTATGTACAAGTATGAAGTTGCAAGTAAAAATCAAATAATACAATACATTACATGCTGACAACAATGGATGAAATTTCTGTTTCCACTTCAGGCTCTCCATCTGCTCCCACTACATTTGTCTGCAACCCAAAAGCATTTGTGAGAAACAAAATATAAATGATGATCTTCAAGCCAAGGGGGTGGTGGGTGCATCCGAAATTGAGCAAAACCAAAACCCACCTTTCTTTCGTGTTGAGAAAGATAACGATCCAATGCACCTTTGCTGTAAAGAATCTTAGCCCCATGGCCATGATCCTCTGATCCGGCAACAGCCTCTTCATCGACTACAACGGCATCGATTATATCATCTCCTGCCCTAACATCAGGAATCTACAAAATAGATCATAAAATTGGTTACTTTACTTTCCCATCGTGCAAGCTAGAAAGGAAGATGACCTAATAGCAATATATCATTTCTTTTCAGATTTTCAGCAAAGCATATTGGTCAATGGTCACAAGAACTAGGAATAGCTTCACCTAGCTGCCTAATCCAATAAAATTATTAATTAGCAGCTCAGCTATAATTCTACAGATGACGTGTAATATATTTTACAGGTTCCCAACATGAGATACTACTAGTCAAGATATACCTCATACATGGCATCCATCAAGATATTTTCCAATAGTGATCGTAATCCCCGAGCACCAGTATTTTTACTTATTGCCTTTTTAGCAATTAATCTCAAAGCATCTTCTGTGAAATGCAGCTTGACCTGAGAAAAGAAAATAAAAAACTTCTATAAATCTGCGAGAACACATAGTAAAAGTAACGTTACAAAAGAGTGTTGAATATTCTTCAATAAACCATCAAGGAAGAAAATGAGGCCCAGGAGAAAAACTTACACCATTGATTTGGAACATTTTTTTGTATTGCTTCCCTAGTGCATTCTTTGGCTCCGTCAGGACCTACAAAATATTAGTGCCAGTTAGGAGTTATAAACTTTTAAAAAAGAAGCCGAGGAAAACGGCATTTCTGCAGGAATATAATTGACGCAGACTAATCACATCAATCCCATTATTCCCCTCTGTGATAGATAATACAAGAGAGAATTATTCAAAAACACAAGTACAGCAGTCAAAATATAGTTCTCATGATTATGAGAAAATCAAGACAATTATTATTTATTATTACATTATGCATGTCAGCAACTCCTCTTCGCTTCTTTATTTGATCATGATGTATCATATAATTATAGAGATTAAGTTCATCATTCAAAAGGATGTTTAATAAAACCACAAAGAAATTGAATATTACCTGAACAAGTTGATTTTCAGTTAGAGCTGACAAGCTCACAAGAACAGGGAATCGTCCAACAAATTCTGGTATCAGACCATATGAAATGAGATCACTGCTTTCTACCTGCCAACAAGAGAGTTCATAGTGAATATTCATATGTGAAATCTAGCATGGAATTACAAGTGCGATAAGCTGTAAAATTTAAATTGGTGACTGGAACCACTTACAGTCGCCATTAAAGACGATGCCAGAGCAGCATCTGTAACACGACCAGCCCTCATATTTGCACGCACTGGGGCACCAAATCCAATAGAAGAATCCTGCCGCCTGAAATAGATTCAAAGCACTTTCAATTTAGTAATTTACAAGGATAAACTATCTTCATTACATACAATTCAAGGACATTGATTCTAAACTAGTATTACCTTTCAGAGATTGTTTTCTCTATGTCAACAAAGGCACCCCCACAGATGAAGAGTATATCCTTCGTGTCAATCTGTGGAAAACATAAATAATAAGAGAATTCAGAACAATCCCACACCTAAAAGTAAATGAGACTGAAAATCTATCCAAAAGAAGTCCAGCATCAGCCAATCACACCATCAGAAAAATAAATTTACCTCATAAACTAGTATACAAGTATATTTTATATCAAAATAAGTCATGAATAAATCTATTGAATAGTTTTAGAAACCACATCTTATTCACCTGAATGTTGTCACCTCTAGGGTGCTTTCTAGCTCCCTTCTCAGGAACATTGACAACCTAAATAATAATAAAAAACCTCAGTACATCAGAATACAAATAGATCAACTAAGCTGGCTTGTGAAACTATGACCAAATGTTGAATTTCAACCAATCTTGTTCATCCACATCTAGAGGTTAACATATATACAACTTGTCCTGTGGCTGCTTAAATGGCACCATGCCGCCACCACAATGCTCAATGGTCTAAATACAAACGATCGTCAACTAAAACTTCGGTTTAAAATTATGCAAAAGTGCACTTACAGTTCCTTCCAGCATTTTCAGCAGTGCTTGTTGAACACCCTCTCCAGACACATCTCTACTAATATTGAGGCTCTCCGCCTGCCGAAAAAAGGCAGAGCATGAAAGAGATGTTCATAACAAAGAAAACCAATTTTTCAAATAAAAATATTTTGAACATGGAAATGTGAGGGGAACCTTTTTGGTGATCTTATCAACTTCATCAATATACACAATGCCCTGCTGTGCGGCAGCAACATTATAGTCACAAACCTGGGAATTGCATAAACGAGAACAATTTTTATATCTGAAATCTAATTTTAAGCATAAACTGTCTTATTCCAACAATTTCTCATGAGATATAAGACTGTCTGTCTCACAAGGACATACGAAGTATGCAGCCTTCACTACAAGTACATTCATATGCTACCCCAAAAACACCACACAAAACCCTACCTAATACCAAGTTCATCTTCCTACTATATCTCTCTGAGAAAAGGACAGACGCTGATGATTGTAGCAGAAACCAACTCCAAGTAGTAAGGTTATTCCTTTGATATATTTGAAAACATAGAAGAGGATCATCTACTTCCATGGCAATAAAGGTAAGAAACTAGAAAGTTCCATTTGTGCTAGTAAGGACATAGGAAAACTTAATGAGGAGGCCAAAGTGGATGTGAAGAAAGACCGGTCGAAACAAGGTTAGAAACTAATAAAGATATTGAAGGCACTGCAATTTGGAGAAGCCATTAGGAGGATGGACCAATAAGAACTGCAAATTCAATGGTGTTATGTAAGCTCACAACTCATCCACGTAAACAAGTCAAGAGAACCACCATGCCAATTAACAATCCTTTCAAAAACATCTACCGGAAGTTGGTTTGGATGGATGGCTGCCTTTACAACATTACAAAAGCCTAGACAGCGAAGGAACCAAACTGACCAGAAAATATACCAATAGCTCAATAAAGAAAATGCACAACAGTTCCCATGCTCTGAGACTAAATCAATAAAAAAAAAAAAAAAACTCAATTCTCCATTTCCTGGATGTTTAAAATCAAACTAACTCATTGATGCTCAAAAATTTAGTTATGACTCCATAATAGCTGGATTCCATTAGGAACTAAAGGAAGTAGAGTATAGAAATTCAGTTGAAATCTCGACGAAATATCAACTGCAAAATCACTCAAGTTGCAGAAGCCAAAAGTAAAAAGCATGAGTTATGACATGATGCAAGGTTGCACAGATGCCATCAACAGGTGGCATGCATTTTAAAAATAGAAAGCCCTGCACAAACGAAATGATGCATGTAAACAAATTATGTTTCTGAGAATTTACTGTGAGAAGCTTGTATAAGATGGACTCCACATCTTCCCCTACATATCCTGCCTGCAAATAAAATGCAAATGCCACAACAGAGTGAGTGCCAGTCACAATTTGCATGGATTTCCAACTCAAGAACAGCAGCAAAATATCAAATGTAAAAATAATTAGAAAAAGAAAACAAAAAAAACAATTCATAGAATACTTGCATCATATAAAAAACGTGTCTATCTGCATGTATGAGTGCTTGCATGCACGTGCTTGTCTATGTGCATAACTGCATGCGTGTGTGTAAGAGAAAGGGAGGATAAAATTCTGGAATAAATGGCAGAACATACTTTCTTGAACAAACTGCAGTAGGAAAAAAATCCACTCCACTCAGACAGGCTTGGCACAAAGACCATGTTTTTGGACCAGGCATCAGATGTGTCGGCCTGCCCCGGGTTTATATGTTTTAAGCATACTGCACATAAATACTACATACACCCTACTATTAAAAAAATAATTAACATATATTTCATATTCAACCTAAATAATGGCCAAAGCCCAAATGTAAAATGCCACTTCCAAAATTTCAAATGGCATGACAGCTGTTTTTAAGGAGTCGTGAATATATGGAAAAAAGCCATTGGCCAATGGATTTTCTTTCAATCCTTTGGTTCTTATTTCTATTTTTACTTTTATTTTTCTTTTCTTCGAAATACTTTGTAGCGACACATTTGTTTGCAATACTTGCATTCAAGTCCTTTTTTAGTAGGAAACAAAACTTCTATTAAATATAAAAAGGTGTAAATGGTTACAATTTACAAAAGTGGACCAGTGGTCCAGAAACTAACATCTTCCTTACAGTCAAGAGCTCCAAAAACCAAATAAAAATTTGAAAATAGAAACCCTTGAAACCCAAGACATAGGAAGGAAAAATCCAAACCATCAAAATTAACCCAATACCGCATGCCAATCGAGTGAATGAAAAAGAATGAAGAATCTTGGAATTCCTTGCCCAAAAAGAAGAAAAGAACCTTGCACTCAAGTTTCTGCAAACCCTCATATTCAATTAACGTAACATGATCGAAAAATTTTGGGCAAGGGGGGTGATCATTTTGATTATGATTCTTTTTCATTCTTATATATTATGTTTTGAATAATAATAATAGTAAAATTGTAGTCTGAATTTTGAAGGAGGTGAAAAAAGAAAATAAATTATTTGAAATACTATTTTTTTTCCTATTTCCAAACTTGAGTATCTGGAAGGAAATGAAATTTTATATATAAAAATAAAAAAAGAACTGTTGAAGGGAGAAGAGCCGTTGGCCAACAAGACTTTTCCAATTTTTTCATGGCTTTTTAAAAAGAGTCGATAGTCACTGTAATGCCACTTCCGGTTTGGAATTTTGGAGGTTTGTGTTTTGGCCATTCTTTGGGCTAAATATGAAATATAATTTCTTATTTTTAAAACGAGGTGTAATTATGTGGGAATTGCATAAAAAGTTTAAGAATTTTAATGCCCTGCCTGCCAAGGACGGACCAACACATTTGAAACCCTGGCCAAGCCTAGGCTTTTTGCCAAGCCTACCTCATATTACACGTCATATTCGTAATTATCTACCCCGACATGAATTATAATATGAGCATTTTCAGATGAGGGGAGACAGCACACCTAATTAAATGTATTCATTTCTATTTCGTATATTGTCTAATTGGTAAATTTAGTAGTTGTATTGTGAATATAGTTTCAATTCACTTCTATTTTAATTCTAATTTCATGTCAAATGTTTTGATTTTAACTTTAATTTCATTTCATTTTAATATATATTGTGTCGTAACTTTCACTAGTCCTTTTCATTTACTAATTCATAGCATAGTTCTTTAGACTTTTAGCTAAAGATTTAGTAATTCTTCATCAATTTCATAATAGTTTCTTTTTTTATTTTATTAATTTAATAATTCACAGCTTTTCAGGTTTAAAAATAAAACAATCTTTTAAAATGGATTATGAATACTTAAGTATAAATTGTCAAATAATTTTTTACATCAATTTAACAAAATTATAAGCCCAAATAATTTACATACAACCAAATTGAATATGAAAAAAAAAAAAATACTAATAAGGAATTAAGGATTAAGGGACATTGAAAAAAAAATTAATCAACTTTTTTGTAAAGAATAACTAGGCTCAGTAAAAGCCTGGGCCTAGCCGGGACAATCAAAACCCAAGCTTTTTTCCAGTGCTTAAATAAACAATAACAAGGCCAGCCCATTTGCCAACCCTAACTCAGAGCTTTAAACATAAAAAAAGTTCAATTTTCTTATACATTTATATCTCTCCTTGTTATCAGTATTTTAAATCAAATGTCCACTTGCAGTAGATCTTCATGCAAACAGAAGAACAGGACAAAAAAACAGACAGCAGATGATCCTAAAACAAAAATTATGCACACAGGTATACCTAGATGCAAATTAGGTAATTAAATAACACCTCCTAGAGTATTAAGATATTGACAATAAAATAGAAATTTCCTAAAGGCCAAGAGGGTAATTCCTCCCAATAAAGCAGCACTTGAATTACCTAGCTTTTCAAAAGGTAAGATGGAACAAAGAAGCAGAAAAAAAACCCAAGACAGACAAGAGAACAACTTGCCTGCGTCAATGTAGTAGCATCTGCAATAACAAAAGGAACATTCACACAACGTGCCAAGGTTTTGGCAAGTAAAGTCTTCCCTGTCCTTGAAACAGAATTAAAAGAGAACAGGTGAGGCCAGTAACAGACAGTAGCATTATAATGATCATTAAACTTAAATTCTATGACAGTTATCTCACATTTAAGATCGAAGCAATCCAACAATAAAAGTCTAGTAAAAAAGACAATAAAGCAAATACCCGGGAAGGAGTAGGAGTAGGAGGATAATGTTTACGTAAATAAATAAATAAGAAAATTTGGGAAGGAGTGCTCTTATAAACATTTTTAAGCAGTAGAATATGGATTGCAGATTTGCAGTCCCCCCCCCCCCCCCCCCACAAAAAGAAAATCATCCAACCTCACAAATTACAAAAAACTTATCAATCAAGGACAGTTTGCAAATGCAATGCATCCAACCTAGACCAGTATTAGCAGCCACGCATAAGACATCTAAAGATGACAGGACTATACAACCAATGAGGCAATGACACAAGGCTTGCATATTCAAGCCGATAAAGCAAAGATGAAAAGTTTAAATTAGGCTCTAGATTACTAGATAAAGGATGACACCAGATTACCTGACCCTGTTGGCCCCATTACAAGAATGTTACTTTTCTCCAGCTCCACAGTATCGTCATCTACTCCATCTGCTGCACAGCGGCTAGAATCTCCTGCTGGCCTAACTTCCCAAGTGATCATACATATGTTAACTGAGTTCCTTCTCAATGAATGTGATCATGCATACCACGCAGGTGCACGGGCACATGATAGCATGCATACCACACACAAAAACTTGCATTCTTTCAGAAATTAAAACTATTGTATATATCTTGAGATACAACAATATTCATGATCCCCCATCTCTCTCTCTCCAAACCACACCCCCCCCCCCCCCACACACACACACAAACCAATCCAAACCACCACTTAAGAATTACCTAACTCAACAATTAGACATGCCAAGCATAGTAATAAATGTAAAATCATGGTCACACGTTTTCTGTACATGCTTCAGAAGCCTACATGTTGAGCTGATGTCTTCCTTTCCTCTTTTGAATTATGTATAGTAAATATTATGCTATCTGAGTCCCAATTTCATTAAGTGCTAAACCAAACCACGCCCTGTATCATGGTCTGATTTCAATTTCCAAAACATCAGCACTATACAGAAAGACAATGGATGAACAGCTTAAAGATATTAGATGAGTAGCCTACAGCTTGCTTCCTAGTTTCCTCTTCAACATATAAATATGACAGAAAAATAGATTCAAACAAGGTGTGCATGTAATGAAGGAAAAGAGCTAACCGTTTTTGCAATGACTCATTATAAATTCTCATATAGTGATTGTACACTGCCACAGAGAGCACCTATATTCCAGGAAAAAGCAAATATTATTTCTTAAGATAAGGTTGACATTGCGTTCATCATTTATACAAGGGGGCATTAATCATCCAAAATATAAATCGAATCCTACAACTGATATGCAGCTTCCAAAATGGACCTAATACTCCAATCAAACTATCAAAGATCATCATGCAAAAAAAAAATGATAAACGCCTCTTCCTTCTATAATACGTGAATTCAAATTAAAATTACGAAAACCATAACAGCCATCACATACCCACATAAAAGTACCACAAAACAAGTCGAAAAAAAACTTCTTCCTAGCTAAACTACTTACATATGAGTCTTGACAATAAAAATATTTCAAATAAAAAAATCAATAAAAAGACATGATTCACCTTTTATACTCAATAATAAATAATAAATTAGAACTCTAAGCTAGTTATGTGGCTTCTATGATTCTAAGACCCAAATCAAATCACATATTATTACCCAAAGCACATGAAACACTTGAAAACCAGTGACCAAATCACAGAAATAAATAACTAAATGACGCTCGATAAAGACAACAAATAAACAAATAACCTTCTTAGCCCTTTCCTGCCCAATCACAAACTTATCCAGCCGCTTACAAATTTCCTTGGGAGTTGGAAACTTGTTCCCCATATTAGACCCACCCCAGCACCCATCCTTAGAATCCATCCCTATCCCGCTTCCTGACCCGCCTCCCCGTCCCAAATTTGGACCCTGGCCATTGACCCGAACCGCAACTCCTTCCCCAGGAGGCTGCCACAATTCTGGTGGGTCCCCAAATGAGCTAGTAATGCTACTATTTCTATATTCGTAACTCCGGGTATTCAATTTTTGAGAGCCCTTTTCGACGAATTCGCCGCGAAGAGAGACAGGTCTGAATGAACTGAAGTGATAGGGTGTGTTGATGAAGTGACCATCCCATTTTGAACGATGCGTACAGTGAGAGCTGCTTGCCACACGACCGGCATGCATGTAATTGAATATCAAGTACCTCAATTGGGATATCGTTAAAGAGGTCGCTCCTATGGTGGGTTTGGATCTGAGCGTAGCAGCAGCCATTAGTGCGGGAATTTTCAATTTTCCCGGGAAAAAAAATTAGGGTTTTAACGAGTGGGGTTCAGAGGATCATTCAGAGAGGTCAAAAGGGAAAATTATTCGAGGGGTTTGAGAGAATTAGATGTGAATTGAAATGGGTATCGGTTAGAATTTGAAGATTGGGAATGAATTTATTGTAAATTTTAAGCAAAATAAAAACCACTATCAACAAAGGATAATAGAAGATAATTTTATTATTATTATTACAAGGATTATGATGTTTCCAGAGAATCTAATAAAATATTTCGTGTACAGTTGTTAAAGAAACGATGTCGTTGTAACTTAGCAAATTGGGAACCTAACAAATTTGTTGAAAAATATCAAAGATGCCTCAAGCTGGCAGCTTCTTCAAGTGTAATAAAATATCAAAGGTAATAAGACAAAAAAAAATTGTTTATGAAACAAAGTAATATCTTTTTTGAGAGTTCAAATATAAAATTGAAGAGACATGATATGATGATGAGAATATATGATTGTTATGAGCTATCGTAGCTAATTTACAAATAGTTTTATTACTCGGTTTAAATGGAATTTCATAGGGATTTCTAACTACATTTGACAAAGTAATAATTGAATAAGAGAAGCTAACTCTATCAGATTATTGAGTAATAAATTAATGATTAAATCTACTATTAAGTGTATAGTTTGATGATCTAATTCGTTTTGTAAATTGTTGATGATGGTTTTTTTGTAAGTTCTTATCCTGATGAAGGTTGAAGGATATTGTAGTCCTATACAATCAAATGGATTGAACAGCCCAATGGCCCAGAGGTAGGAGGAAGGTTGATGAAATGACCCGACCATGGTGTGTGATGAGGTGTTCTCCCTAAGGAGAGGTTCTGAGGTGAGTCAAGTGAAGATGGTACCTGACCCGATTACATTACAGAGGGTTTTTTGGGTACTCCGAGAGTTTGTTTAGCCCGACACGATGAAGTATGGTCCATATGGGATAAACAATCTGACCTGATAACTTTAAAGTCTGGATCTGAAAGAGTATCATTTGCCTCGGCTACCCGACCTGGGGAACGAAGATGAGATAAAGACTGACCAGTTCGCGAGCAGTATGATGTATGTTCTATCTGGAAATGATTGCATCTAGAAGACTAATAATGAAATAGATAAAGAAGCGGTTCACAATGATCATAGGCCCTGCTAGCTACGATAGGCTATTACAGTGGCATAACAGTGGCCGCCATAAGCCGGTGCAGTGGCAGAGAAATAAGCTTATTTGATTGAATGAGATGGTGGTGAAAGCAATGACTAAGGGTTATAATGATAATTCAATGACATAAGCTGACATCAGGGTCAGTTGCAATAGTGATTTTGAGGACCTATATAAAGGGATAGAAATCACATTAGAAAGGGTTATCAATTTCTACATTTCACAACACTTGTAAATTAAGAGCAAAACTAGTAAAACAAACTAATGATAGAGAGAGAAGTAAGTCATTTACCCAACCACTTTGCGAGAGATATATCGGGCTAGTCACGACTCGTTGCGTGTTAGTGTTGTATCTTGTTTGTGTTAGAGTTGGTGCTCGGCGTGCCAAATTTTGTTGTATTTATTGTAAATACGATGTACATTTTATTTTATTATGAATAAAATTGAGTAATTTTCATCAATATATTCTATTATATGGTAAAGGCGTAAATGACCTTAGAATGAATGACTGTGACATAATTGCAAAAGCGCCGCAATTTTCACTGAGAAATGTCACAATACAATTCATTCTTAAATTGGTTCTAGTCAAGGTTTACATACTTGGTCAGTTAGTAAACCCTTGAGACCGATACGTATCGTATATTAGAATTGTTCTAATGGTTTATCTCAGTAAATCATGAGTCTTGGGAGACTCATATAGACACGTAGGTATTTATTGGATAAATACTGAACGATTCATTCAAAGATTCCTGATAGATGGTACACCAACGTCAATAGGAATCTTTACGAGTCGAATAACATATTAGCTCCTTTGACTTGTGATACCACTGTGGATATGTGAGATATCTTCCATACTTTGATGACAGTCACGTCAACGATCTTTTAAGATCAGACCTCTGCATGTTCGTTGGGTATGGACTGATACTCACGATATCATGTGATGTATCCAGAGAGGATCTGTCAGTCCCGTGTACGGGATTTAGGTGTCCAATTTGTGATTCTTTGAAATCCTTGGCCGAGGTATGATTTGGAAACGAGTTCCGAATATTTATTTAAGAATCATAAATATGTCTCGACACAAGAATTATTCATAGCAGAGATTTGACATTTAATCTATATCTCCGGAATAATTCGGATAACCTATGACATATGAATTATATATATGCAATGACTTCGACTTGGATGGTTCAACTCGATTATCTGTGGTCGTCGTAATTTATGAGTGGATAAAATTAAGGACATGAAAATGGTTTTCCGTGACAAATAAACTTGAACCTAGAAAGTCCCACAATATAAAGTGTACTCGTTGAGCACTTGGGCAGTTAATTATGGATAATTCGGATTATTCATAATTTACACATACGTATTAAATAGTGTGTATTTGTATACGATACATAATTTAGATTAGATACACATTATTAACCAATTGAATTTTGACAATTGTTTCATTATTATTATTAATTAATTAATAATAATAATAAAATGGAAGAATATTCTTGGAATATTTTTCATGTATTTATTTTATCTTTTTTGTTAATTAGATAAATAAATTAATAAATTAATTTATTAGATAAGAATATCTTGAATATTCTTAATAGTTTGACACAATTGGATTGGATAAACAATGTGTTTTGAACACATGTAATTTAACTAACAAAAATAAAAATAAAATCTTATTTGGATAAGATTAAACTTGTATCAAAATTATTGGCTAAATAAAAAGCAAACATTGACCAAAAATCTTCTAGGATTTTCGACCAAGGGCTTATTTTGCTATAAATTAAAATCGTTTCATTTTATTAAAGGTTAGACACTTCTCATGTGTTGAGAAAATAAAGAAAAAGATGGATTAGGGTTTATTGAAATTGATCAACACCAAGGAGGAGAAAATCAAAGAATTGAAGCTTCGATTAAGGTAATCAAGAGTTCCTAATTTCTATTTTCTTAAGATTTTGTTTCTCAAGCATGTAAATATGTATAGGATATAAACTTTAATAATTTCTTTATTTAGCATGTGTAATATTATTAATTTGGGAATTAGTCTAAAAATTAAAAATTACCATTCTAGAGTGATATTACCACTCTAATATTGCCTAGAATTGTTCTTGAGGCTTTATATTGTGGTGATAAACTTTGTGTAAATTAATTGGATTAATTTTGTGAATAAATTGAATTTTGGCATGAAAATTTGACAAAAATAAAAACTGGATCAGATCTGGTTTTGGTTGTTAAATAAGAATATTTTTCATGTAAAAATATATTATTTGGATGATTTTGGATGTGTATTGGGTGGTGGATAAATTCTGAAAATTATTCCGGGGTGAAAACGCGAGTAAACGGTGAAATTCGCGTCGAAACGGACCCGCCATGTCGCGGCTGTGAACCCAGCGAACTGGGCACTGTTCGGGCAGCCCAAGGGCTGACCGAACACTGCCCAAGTGACCGGATTGCCTCGGCTCGTCTGATGGTCAACCGGTTAGACCGTTTGCCCGTTACGCGTAGTATTTGTCGAAAAATATTTTCGTAAAATAATTCATCGTGTAACGAAATATATTACGTTATTAAATGTTAATAAATAATATATTTAAACTTATTTGAGTGAATTCAAAATATATGATATTAATTAATTCGCTCGGAAATTTTTAAAATGTTTAAAAATCATTTTCGCCTTCCACCGCGCCCTTCCACTGCGCATACACTAACAAAATGGTATCAGAGTATCTGATCTCACATCCAAAATAATTTTTCATGCCTTAAATATTTGATATTTAATTCAATTTATTTTACATATGTTTGAGAATTAATTGATTGGATCAATTATTTAACTGTTTGACAGTATTTGTAAAATCTCTATAATAAGGCTTTGTGTTTTGTGATAGTACACTAATGGGTCCGTCTCGTCAATTAGGATATAAATATTTTTCCTGATACTGTGGTTGTATCTGCCAAAACAGTGCGGCTATGGTTAATGGAAATTTATTTATACCAGTAAAACTTATTTGATAAGAAACAAATTCGAGCGAAAGTGCATGCCAATAGATGCCAAAGTAGTGAGGTAGTGCATAAGTACCTTAGATGTGTTTATTGACGAGTATTGCCTTGAATACACCTCATCCAATAGATGCTAAAACAGTGAGGATCGGAAACGGTTCAGGACCTATTTTTAAAGAGTCATATTGGATGTGATTGATAATTGTTATCTACTTTCAAATATATTTGGGCACAATGTGCCAAAGCCGTGTGTTTAAATATATTTGTGAGGTCTACTTTCTGCTATATAATTTAATTTAATTATTGAATTCTCATATTTTATTTGGGGATTATCAATTTATGTAAAATAGTGAGAATGAATCCTTATATTAAAAATCCATGATATGTTGGATGTTTTGTGATATTGATGAAATGACTTTTATCTGCTAACTCATATTTCTTTTGTAAAGTTTGTGATGGCAGCTACTACTTCTTCTAATCCTTTTGCTCTTGTCCTGGACGCGAACAAATTTACTGGTCATGAGAACTTTAGTGAATGAGAATTAGATCTTAAGATAGTCTTGAGATCAGAGAAGTTGGATTATGTGTTGGATAATCCAGTACCGTTGGATATTGCTCCGGAGTCGACACCAGAAGAAAGGGAGACATTTCAGAAATGGAGAGACGATGATATGAGAGTCAGGTCACTCATTATTTGTACTATGTCTTCTGATCTAAAGAGGCAATATGCTGATATGTCTGACTCCTTCAGTATCATAACTCAGCTTCGGGAGCTATTTCTAAACCAGGAACAAACTCTGGGATACAGAATCTCCGAGGAATTTTTCCACGTTCGTTTGGCTGAAGGCAAGCCAGTGAGTCCACATGTCCTGCACATGATGGATCTCATTGAGCAGCTTCAAAAGTTTGACTTTCAGCTGAATGAGACAATGTGCAGGAATTTGATTCTTGGCTCACTCCCACCGGCATATTCCCAGTTCATTATGAACTTCAACATGCATGGTATTCGTTATTCCTACAGTCAGTTGCATAGGATGTTTCAGACTGTTGAGGAGGAAATCAAGAAGGGTGTGCCGACACTCATTTCAAAGTCCTCTTTGTTTAGTTCTTCTTCTTCTCAATTTACGAGATCTGGCAAGAAGAAGAAGAAAAAGGCAAAGAAGACTGGTTCTGGTGTTCCTCTAAAAGGAAAGGTTACGAAACCAAGCAAGTTGAAGAAGAAAGCTGCTGAGGACAAGTGCCACCACTGTGGCAAGATTAGACATTGGAGACGCAATTGTCCAGACTACATAGCTTCTGTCAGACGGGAGAGAGCCGCCGCATAAGATATATTTATTTTCCCTATCATTGATATCTCTTTGGCTTGTGAAGCCATTGGTTCTAGATGGGTTTTAGATTCTGCTAGTCCTACTCACATCTACAATTTGTTACAGGGGCTGAGGGTGTTGGGGTTTTCTCAAAGACGCAGGTGAAAGCGCGGTTCGGGAGAAATCGTAACTTTAAAAAACTTTTAAACTTACCGAATAAATTATTCAATATCCAATATGAATAATTCACTCATATTTCACCTAAACATATTATATTTGTTATAAAATAAAACGCGTTTTTGCCCGAACCGACCAACCGATACACATGGGGGCTGCCCAAGTCAGCCCCAATAGTACATGGGCAGTTCATGGGCTGCCCAAACAGTGACCAATTCGCTGTTTGGACAGCCGTCATTTGGTAAGCCCAAAACTCACCCGGTAAGGCCATTTTTTTTTATCGTTTTCACTTATTTTCACTCCGAAATAATTTCTGACAATTATTCTAATACCCAATACACATCTAATACGTTTAAGTAACATATTTTTCATCACCAAAATTTCAGAATTTTTAGATCTGATCTGGGTGCCAAAAATATCATTTTTCATGCTTTAAATCCAAATTTCTCAACATTAATCATATTAAAATTTCCACCTATGATGAACTCAAGAACAATTCTAGGAGTCGTCAAATGATAAAATTGAACTAATATTACACTAATATTATTCAATCTAACTTCACACATGCATCTAGCCTCCAAATTCATCATCTCAATCAAAAAGCCCCAAAATCCAAGAAAGAAATAAACCATAGAACTATTCTAGATGCTCAAGAACAAGAAAAAAACTTTCTAAGCTTAAGAATATTGAAGATTACCTCAAAATCTCTTAATTTCCTGAAGTTTTCTTCTTGATTTCATCACTTTCTCTCAAGTTTCCTCAAGAAAAATTTTGTGAGTTTTCATGGAGATCTATTTTCGACCAAGGGAAGTTTAGGAAAGAGAAAATAAAATTGTTCACTTTATATACAAGACTTAACCTAACTTGGGGCAATTTGGTCATTTTGGTTCATTTAATCACATTTAAAGAATTCAAATTCAATTTGAATTCCTCAAGCTTAAAAAATCATGGCACTTGTTACTAATGATAATAAAACATATGTAATAACATTTACTACAAATGAGTTATTATTTAATCTAATTAAAATATAAAGTTAAAGTAGACAAATTCAAATTGAATACTTTAACCTTAAAGTTTAATATTATTAGTAACCAATAATAATTAAACATATTACATAATAATTATGTAATATTGATATTATTTAATTATCTAAATATTTAACATTTAAATATCTAAATAATTAATTAATATAATTATTAATATATATATATATTTTTTTTATTTATACTAAATAACAAAATATATATATCAATGACATGTGTCAAAATCTCATTTGACAAATAATTAATATGTATCTAATCAAATTTTATATCAAATACAAATACATATTAATTATTAATTGACCAAAATCCCCTAATGCATGTATTTTCGTTTAACCGTTTAAACGATTCGAATTAACTCATTTAATCCGGTGAAGTATTATGAATAATCTGTATTATTCATTTGGACTGCACAAGACAAGCGTAAGTGCTTGGTTGAGGTACTTAATTTTTATTGGGATGATCCATATTTATTTAAATACTTCCCTGACCAAATATTGCGACGCTGCATTCCTGAGGATGAAGTTTTAAGTGTCCTTACATTTTGTCATTCCCACGCCTGTGGAGGCCATTTTTTTAGTAAAGAAAGTTAGAAAACTGCTGTAAAAATCCTATAGTGTGGTTTCTACAGGCCTACGTTATTCAAAGATACAAATGGCTTATGTCGTTCCTGTGAAAGGTGTCAAAAATTAGGTGCATTCTCTCGTCATCATATTAAGCCTCTTAACCTTATTCTTGTCATTGAAATATTTTATTGTTGGGGTATTGATTTTATGGAAACTTTTCCGCCTTCTTTTGGATACCTTTACATTCTTCTTACGGTAGATTATGTGTCTAAATGGGTTGAGGCAGTAGCGTGTCGAGCTAATGATAATACCATTGTGGTTAAATTCTTAAAAGAATATGTACTATCACATTTTGGTACGCCACGTGTCTTTATTAGTGATCAAGGGACACATTTTTGTAATCGATCATTTGAGCCTTTGATGCGCAGGTACGGTGTAGTGCATAAGATTTCTACTGTTTATCACCTACAGACAAATGGACAGACATAGCTAGCAAATAGGGAGATAAAACCAATATTGGAGAAAACGGTAAACCTCGACTGTAAGGATTGGTCTTTACGACTTCCAGATGCACTTTAGGCATACCGCACAGCTTACAAATCCCTACTTGGGATGTCTCCTTATAGACTTGAATTTGGAAAAGCATGTCATTTACCTGTTGAGTTAGAACATAGAGCCTATTGGGCTATTAAAAATCTTAACCTTGATTTAAGTGCTGCAGGTACACAGCGGAAGCCCCAACTGACAGAACTTGAAGAATTGAGGAATGATGCTTATGATAACTCCCGAATCTATAAAGTAAAGATGAAAGCTGCCCATGACAGACAGATCATGAGAAAGAACTTTGAACCAAACCAAAAAGTCTATCTTTATGAATTCAGACTTCATCTTCACCTAGGCAAGTTGCGATCCAGATGGACCGGACCTTTTATTGTGAAGTAAGTTTTCCCATATGGAGCTGTCCAATTGGAAGACCCCATGGACGATAGAGTGTTCAAAGTTAATGGACAGAGATTAAAACCACTCTTTGACAATAAGATCCCTGCAGCGGAGGATGCGCCTCTTGTTGATCCGGCTTATGAGGATTGATCTCTCCATTCTCCTTGTTTGTACATATTTTTTTAGTTTATTTAATTTTCTTTCTTCTATTTGTTTTGTTTTGTTTTCTGTTTCGTTTGCAGGACAACAACTTATTTCACCCTGGTTCACATTCTCTCTTATCAGGTGAACTCCTTCATTTTCTAACATCTTTATTGTTGTTACCATTGAGGACAATGTTTGATTTAAGTTGGGGGTGGTCATATTATCATATGTTGTATCTGGTTGTTCATATGTTAGTCATGTTAACTTTTGCGTTCTTTTATTAAAAAATTAAAAAAAATTATCCTTAATAGTAAAGTATAAATCCAATGATGAATATTGTTTGCTTTAGGATGAAACCTTAGAAACGATAAGTTCTTTAATATACTTTTATCTGATGCCTTGATTAGTTGATCTAGGTCAGACTCGTAATCATTTAACTATATGTTTTTAGCAGTAAGAACCTAAGTAGTTGGCAAAGTGACTAGTTGAAGAAATCACATGTCGATGAATGACCGTTTGCTTAGATGTCTATCTTAATTTGCTAGTGTTATGATGTACGCTATGGTTAAAAATAAAATAAGAAAGTTTTGAAAGAAAAAAAGAAAAAGAAGAAGAAGAAATTAAACCAGCTAAAATCGATAAGCGTGAAGCTACCCATGGGCGAGTGTTACGACCACCATGGGGAGAAATACTACCTTAAATGGTAGGTGCGTTGAAAAAAAAGAAAAGGTTTTGAAAGAAGAAAAGGAAAAAAATCATACCATACTGAACAAAGAATAGCAATTATAGAGCACATTTGAGATATCTAGGTTGGTTTGACCCATCGGATTGTAATTTTTAAATGAAATTATTGAGTTGGCTGACCTAGGAGTTGAGCTATGAATGAAACTTTACACACACACACTGTGAGTCTGGCTTAGATGATTTATTCAAGGACATGGATTTGAGTTGCTTTGAGTCCTTTGAAAGTTCTCTGATTTCATTACTAGGCATTCGTTGAGGACGATAATATGTGTAACTATTGGCACTATTTCATTTTGTTATTTTGCATGATTGCATATGTTTTGAATGACGTTTGTGGGTGTCATCGCTATAAGCCCTCACGAGACTATAACTCATCCACTAGGGCCACCTAGGGGTTTAAAGGCATATTCCATATGCTAAATGCAATCGTGATCCCTACGAAAGTGGCTTAGATAAATTTTATTTTTAGTTTAGTTTAGTTCTTATTTTCTTTTTGCGCTTGAATTACTAGGGACTAGCAATAAACTGGTTGGAGGTTGTGATAAGTGCATGAAAATGTACTTTGAACATCGCTGATTCGGCCTGATTATCATGTATTTGATCTTAACTATAGTTAATTTTATGTCTTATTATTAGGAAGCAATGAAACATGAAGATTCGAGCAATTGTACATATTTTCGGACCATACAGACGCATCAGAAGCACACGGGAAGAGCAGAAACACATAAAATATAATTCCAGAAAAACTGCCACGAGTCGCGACGAGCCCTTCTTGGCGTCGCGACGCGCACTCATATCGGTTACATAGTAAAATCCCAAGAGTTGGGCGCCGCGACGCCACTTTCCGACGTCCCGATAAAGTTCCAGAATCTTAATTCAGTCGTGTTTTATACGGATAAGGACTTTGAGACTTCCCTATATATATCCAAGCTTGTCTAAAACCCTAAAAGGGGGAGAAAACACACAACAAAGAGATAAAAATCACATATTTGAGAGAGAATAACGAGGAAGCTTCATGCCACATAGGATGTTTCTCCGATCTATCAAGGCTATGTCTATCTTCTATATAGAGAACTAATCTGCTAGGCAAAGAGAATGATGAACTTTTGTAATTAAGTTCTTATATTCATGTTTTTGATTCCTGAATACTCTTCAACATTTAATATAATTGATGATTTGCTATTCTGTATTATCTTTTGATTATGAACCGAGAGATTGTGTTTTACTAATTTGAATAGTCATGCTTTTTCTATGTGTGATTGGGAAACCCAGTTGTGACTGGTTATGTTATTTTATGAGTTAATCTTCTGCTGCAGTATTGTCTGTGGGTATATTATCGACGTTAGATAGGTCATAACGATAACATAGTATGTTGTTAACATAGAAAAAATAATTCTTCGATTGCCTTAGAATTTAATATGTTTTTGATTGAAATATCTTTCGATTGTTAGTTTGGGATGTGAAACCTTCAATTGAGTAATAAAAGGAATCAATTACTGAATATAGGGATTTGATATAAGAGGGATTCCCGATATTTTGATGTTTTTCTCTATTGTTTTTCATAATCTTTAATCTAAATACCAATTAAATCCTTTTTTCTTCAATTAAGTTATTGCTGACGTTTTGTTAAGTGAATTAGTTCATTGTAACCATCTCTCTGAGGAATTGACACCCCACCTCTCTGAGGAATCGATAACCGCAAGTACTTTTTAGGCGTAATCATATGTTATCACAAATTATTTCTTTTAGTTCTTTCAACACTTGATAGAATTAAGAAGAAACTTTCTCTTTAATGTTTTGGCTTTTGAAAGAGTAAATGAAGAAGATGAAGATCTAAATCATTATTTTTCTCTTTATTCTCAACATTTGAGAAAATTTTATGTTCTCTCAACTCTTGATAAAAAAATTCTGGATTTTCTTTTTCTCTAACTTTCTCATAACTCTTGAAATAATGGTAGACAACTTCACCCAACACTTGAGTGGAAATAGTAGAGATTATATTCATTTCCAAAGCCAACCAAACTTTATCAATAATCCACACATGTCATTCAATTACAATGGCAAACTCAATTAAGTGAAATGCCAAGCAAAGTCATGCGAAATAGACAAAGCTTAGGTAAAATATGGCAAGCTATATGGACTTGTCTCCAAGATAATGCATATACCATTATCTTTATAATGATGTAATTATCATAATTATGATGTAATAATTTTCTCATAATTATTACTTGATTATCTCATAATCTAGAATTATCATTAATGATGTAATAATTATCTCATAATCAAACAATTCTAGAAAATATTATATTAAGCTAATTTAATATAGTTTTCATTTATGAAAAACTATATTATTAATCACATTAATAATATATAAATATATATATATATATATATATATATATATGTGTGTGTGTGTGTGTGCGAGCATATAATTAGACAATCCAATTATATTATGTATGCTACAGTTTATCGAGCTAGCACGGGGATCAAATGGACATACAGTTCCGAGCTCCAATAATCCTGAAATATTAATTAAACTCTTTAGTTAAATATTCTGAATTATTAACTTCGTGTTATTCCACTAAAAACTCGAAACTGAACTCTCGTTTCCGTGGATGGAAAATACAAGCCGAACAACTTCGATGTCTATCAATATAGTCATTACTTATGGATTGGCTCTTCACGAGTATCTCATAATTAGAGTCATGTCATAAGTCAGTTATACCCCTATAATTATTTTATACCTTAAGTATCATTGATTCTCTAATGAAAAATTTATTCATAACTATTATAAATATAAATCTTTCCATTCGCAATAGAAAGACATGAGCGCTCTAATCGTTCAAGTACTTAATCAACTCTTAAGAAAGATATTCTTATACTTCTCGTAAGAATGAGTGTACTTCATGTCTATGTAAAACGTTTCCAACTAAACACCAAACCATGGCCCCAAAATACGTAGTTATTGGCCAAGATTGCTTCACCAACCTTACCTCAATAAATCAAATGACATAGCCTGCCATGCACGAGTTCGTAATACACTTAAGATTAAGATCAATCCATATATGATCATCTAGTAAATTGAAATGAATTTCTTTAGTTAACGGATATTATAAGATATTCAATTTTATCTGGGTCTAGTCCTATATAATCACATCATACAAAGTGCCTTCATTCTCATGTCACTATACGAACTATCCCAAATCAAGGTCGTTATACAAGTATAGAATGGACCGCAGCTATAGATAAATCATAAACAAAGTACCTGTTTTGCTTGCTCTCTATAGAATATTTTAGATTACTAAATTTAGACTTAAATCCTCTTGTGTATGACACTCATACACTAAATTCTGAAAGCACATGTGTAATTAAAGGTAAACAAGACAATTTACAATATGAGATTTAAATCAAAAAAATTAATAGATGAATAATGCATCTTTTATTTCAATAAACAATTCCGTTTACAATATATGAAGCTCTAGATCATATATCCCAACACCGGTGTCCAGTATTACTACATGACTATTCTAAGGTCGATGTCATTTTCAGCGTATTTATATATATCAAACTAATATGCATAATGAAACTATCATTAATAAGGTTGAAATGAAAATATAGTTATTTTATTAATAAATAATAAAATATAATGTACAATACATTATGCGGATTGGCATTCCAAGCACCCACTCCATCATAAACCTCCCCATAAGGCATTGTCTTGTGATCGGTGCGAGGGGTGGAGTTTTCCTTTGTCTCATGATCTTCAAGATGCTTTGTACTTCTTGATTTTGTTAAGTGTCAATCACCCCCGCTCAAGTCGGTCTTAAGTAGTTTGAATAGACTGGGGCAATTATAGCCTTAAGTGGAGTTGAATTCCTCTTCAGAAATTTGTCCAAGTGTTGGCGGAAGCCTCTGGCTGTAGATTGGTGTGATAATATGGTAAGGTCAATTTGCCTTTTGTATCAGTGGAAGAACGTCAGATTATAGTACAGATATGGTCAAATCATTATTCTTTCTGTGTTGATGGAATTGGTTATGTTGTCATCATTGGTCTTGTGGTTAAAAATAGAAAATTTTGCCAAATGTTAGGCTAAGCCTCATCTCGCCAGATCAGGATGTTATTTGATAGGGTCATTGATGGGATCAGCTTTGTTATTTTATCAGGTCGTTTATCTAAATTAGACCCATTGATTAGTTGGGATCGTTTGTTAGTTTGTGCTTGTAGATTTTAAATTTTTTCTAAGTATTGATTTACAATTATAAATGAAATTTTTTCTAAGTATTAGAAAGAAGTGCCCTAAATCGAGACTTTGCTCGGTGTGTGCATCTGGGTCTACAAAATAAAACAAGCAAATAGAAAAGAAATTCTTTTATTCATTAGTGAGATCAGTTACATTATTCCCCTTAGGGATTTTTAATGGAGGGGGTATCAATTACATGGGAAGAGGGGCCGGGTATATCTTGAGTGGGAGCTGGAGCTGAGAACAAAATATTGTCAGCTAGGGGTAGTAGAATGGCCTCTTCATGAAGAGAAGGAACAAAAGTTGGGGGAGTTGGATCTTGCACCATTAAGGACGCCTTATCGGAGACTTATTCCTTAGCGACATCCTCAAAAGGCTCTTCTTCTTTTGAGATTATGAGGATTCAGTAGAGGTCACTCAAATCCAGTCCCAGGAAATTTTCAGCAATAAGGTCTACTAACCTCTCTAAGCCTTCAATTAGAGCATCGATCCCTGATTTTGGCCAAGTGAAATAGCTTAAGGCCATCTCCATTAAAGCTCGCATGCGTCTCCAATGTGCCCCTGACTTGTTTATTACTGTCGGTCATGAAACTCTGAGCTAGTCCCGTCATTGCTTCTATGATCTTCTTGGCCTTCTATCTTGTGATTGGCCTTGTTGGTACTTGCAATGGCTCTATAGGTTTGTTGGTCGTATCCCTTGGTGCTCCAAGTGTGCCTTGATTCATGTCAATTTTTCTTTCAAATTCTTGTTGGTGACTAGGATCTTGGTGATCATATTCCTTGGAATAAGCTGACAGATAATACCAACCCTTGTACGCATTTGAGTTGGTATTAAAGTGGTAGAGTCGTTTTAACTCCTGAACAGATGGCTCACCTAGACATAATGACTCCAAATCACATATAGCCCGACGAACACTCTCCACCCATTTAGATTCAGTTAACAGGGGGCCAGGTACATGGTAGCAAGCATTTTGGCAGAGTACCACTGGATGGAAGCCTCAGGCCTATGTCAAAAAACGCTGCACAAACTGCCACTCGACCATCAATTGGTCGGCTTGCTCGGTAATGTTCGTTAGGGAGATTCAGACTAATAATGACGGGAACATTAAATCTAGTCCTCGGACGGTCCAACTCAGCCATAGTCATTGAAGAGTATTGTTCCATATCTAAACCTCACAATCTAGAGGGGCATGACAGGTCAAGGTGGGGTTGTCTTATGATGTATGTGGTTTTCTTCTTCATAAGAGTTCGCATGATGTCAAGGTCGGTATCTTCAGGTCTGGGTGATCTTAGAGCTTCTAGGTCAACAGAAACAGTAGAGCTTGATGCGAGCTCCTTGGTTAGGACGACCTCGAGTGGAAGAGGGGATGAGGCTTCTAATTCAGGAATTTTCCTAAAGAGGGATGATATGAGATGTAAGGTTAGTCAAAGTTATAGGCCTATTTTACTGTTAACTGAGCCTACCATAATTCTTAGGGTTTACCCTATCTTGTTCACTGAGTAACTAACCTTAGAAAGCTCTAAGTGTCCTAGTAATAGCGAGATAGTAAGTTTTACAAACAGAACCCAAACACGACCTAGATGCTACTCAAAGCATGACCCGAACAATACATGCATTTATATACATACATTATGCCATAAACATCATAAACGTAGCAAAACACCATATATAAAAACCCATCATACCCAGAAACCCAGAAAATAACATGAAAAACCCAGAAATGCATAGCACTAACCACCAAAAACCCAGATTCATACGACATATATTCATCACAAAACACATTTGTCATGCTTTTATTACAAGATATATCATACTTAGAATAAAAAATAGAGAGGATCAGGGTATACTTACTGTTTGACGATTAACTGGAAAAGAGTTTCTGGAGTTGCTGATTGCTTAAGAACACGAAGGAGAGCTTCATGTTTTTATTTTAGATAGTGTTTTCTACAGAAGAACGGGTGGTAAAAGTGTTGAAAATAAAAGAATGGGCTATTTATAGGCAACTCGAGTCGATCATGGTCGTTGATTTAAAGCTGAATGCACGGATGCATGCCACGTGCATGGGTCGATCTTAACCATTGAATTCAAATAAAGGGCTTGGATGAGTGCCACATGCTCGGTCAATCTCAGCCACTCAGTTTGGGCGGGCAAGTCACATATAGTTGATACCTGGCACATTTGGGGAGATGAAGCGAATGTGATTTGATAGATGTGATGAGCGCATTTAAGGTATACCATTACCTTCTCATATTCCTAAGAATGTTTCAGAACCATATGAACGTCTTTTCAGATAGAAATGAAAGAAATTTAATCATCAGAAAATGGTATTTTTGACAATAAGCAAAGTGACATGCTCCGAGATGGTGAAGCTTTGAGACACGCGATGCAGAAAAAAAAGGGGTAAGACAAATGCTACCTAATGAGGATGTTTAAGGAAGGCTTCTCGATAGAAGAATGACAGTAGTTTAATGTTTAGTAGATGGGAAGTCTGACAGTCCTGATCATTCTTTCCTTGTCGGCACCACCATCTTTTCTAGAGATTCCGACATCAACTCGCAAACTCGTTGACACCGAGAACTATGAAACATAAATTGATGGTGGTTTTTTGCAAGCCCTTATCCCGAGGAAGGTTGAAGGGTATTGTAGTACTAACCAACCAAATTGATGGAAAAGCCCAAGGGCCTAAAGGTCGGAGGAAGGTTGAAGAAATGACCCGACCATAATGTGTGACAAGGTGTTCTCCCTATGGAAATGTTCTGAGGTGAGACAAGTGGTGATGGTACCTTACCCAACCATATTACATAGAATTTTTTTAGGTACTTAGAGAGTTTATTTATCCCGACCCATTAAAGTATCATCCGTATGGGATAAATAACCAGACCTGACAACTGCGAAGTATGGATTTGAAAGAGCATCATTTGTCTCGGTTACCCAATATGAGGAACGAATATGAGATGATGACCGACCTGTTCAGAAGTAGCATGATGTATGCTCTACTTGGAAAGGAGTGCATCTAGAAGACTAAGAATGAAAGAGATAAAGCAGTGATTCACAGTAATCATAAGCTCTGTAGCTACCATAGGCTAGTGTAGTGGAAGAACAATGGCCGCCATAGGCCGATGCAGTGGTGGGAAACAAGCTTATTTGTTTGGCTGAGAATGTGGTGGAAGCAATGACTAAGGGTCGTAATAATGATTCAGAGATATAAGCTGACGTCACGGTCACTTGCAATAGTGGTTTTGAGGACTTATATAAAGGGGTATGATAAGCGGTAAATATATCAGTATTTACCATCTCTTTTGAATTAATATTTTGTATAGTTTCTTGAGTTTTGTGAATATTTTGATGTGCTTTGTGTTATTTTTGTAGATAAATAAAATAACAGGACTCTCTTGAATCAAATCAGGGCTTAAACGGTGAAAATCGGATAAAAAATGGCAAAAATATAAATTTCCTGCTAAAATGCGCCGTTTGCTAAAATGAGCTATCTACTAAAATACGTCGTCTGCTAAAATACGCCGACTGCTATCATACGCCACTAACGTGCACCGGACACGTGTCAAAATCATAGAAACTTGATATCATGCGCACTTGCTAACATGCGTCTGCTACGTGTCAACATCACAATAATCTTGCTAAAATACGCCGGACACGTGTCATCATCCCATGCTGCCGACAATACACGTCATTGCTGACGCAGTATCGCGACGCGTACAACCTTCTGCGTCATGATGCCGAACAAATAATTCGACCGACAGACACGTGTCATCATCGCGTTGAATGAGTGGCGCGTCGCGACGTACTAGTGTTTTACGTCGCAATGCGCGAGGTATAAATTTGCCTATAAATTGAAGCTGAAATCAGAAGGAAAATTCATACCTTTTGTGGGGAATTCCTTAATAATACTAAGAAGATTGTATCTTGGTTGTTTATTTACAGCTTTCTGTATTTAATTTTACTCAATAGTACTTTCATTACTTTACTTTTCAATCTTTATTTTTAATGTTCAGTATGAGGAGATAACTCCCCTCTGTTGGGGTAAGAGGTTAAGCTTTTATTACTAATATTTAGATTAATCTCCCTTAATTATAATATATAAACTATTTAAAACCTGACTTAATGGGATACCGCCTTTATGGTCGGTTGGACTAAATTAATTTGATTTTAACCTAACTAAATTGGATACCGCCTTTATAGTCAGTTGGAATTAATCTTAAATTTGACTTAATCAGGATACCGTCTTTATGGTCGGTTGGTAATATCATGCAAAGTTAATATATTATAATAAAAGAGATATTTAAAATAGAAGTAATAAAAGTAGATCCTCTAACCCCCAATATTTTCTTTATTGCTTTATTTACCTGTTTAATTTCCAAGCTTTACTTTATGTCATTTACTTTATTTAAGCTTTTACTAGTTCTAGATATGTGTCGTAACTAAACCTGTTATCTAGGGTTGTGATGAATTCCAATATCACCGGTTTGTAAGGGGTTATTTTGTGTCTTGGGTAATATAAATGTTTATTTATTAAGTCTTAAGATTAATGCTTCTTGTTAACTGACCATTAATAAGATTGATCTTGTAAACATAAAATGAACTTGACGAAGGGATTTTAGGTTTCAGCCTTAGACTTAATAGCCCACGATCTCCCTTAAGGATTAGATACCCCTTAAAATATTTCCTTCCAGGATAGACATATACCTGTCGGGCGGGGATAGACACAATTGGAACTTAATCTTAATGAATTCAGGTAACTTGGTTGACATAGATATATGATTAATTGGGTTATTTGGGTATTTTCATTTGACCACCGACAGAGGTTTTTGCATAAATTCGTGTTCCAGGTTAATAAACCGATATATTGCATAAACATAAGATGACAACTTTATATTTAAAAGATATTGGAAGAATTCACAACCCTAGATAGTTTAATAATATTGAATTTTCTTTTCATCTATTTCACACTGTTTTATTTACTTGTTTTAAGTTTAAATTCACCATCCAATCAAACAACCAATCTATTAGACACTCGTAAACATTTGGCTTCATAAAATAAATGGCTTAGGTATTAAGTCCTCGTGGGATTGATATATTTTATACTACTGCGCTTGCGTTACGTGAGTGATTTCATCGATCAAGTTTTTGGCGCTGTTGCTGGGGACTTATTTATCTTTCACTATTAATTTTTGGGTTAGATACTTTTTCTTGTGTCTAATTTGTTTTTATTTATGATTTCTATTTTCTTGTATTTCAGATTATCAGACACTACATGAGAAGAACCAGAAGCTTTGAAATCTGTCCACTTGACCCAGAGATTGAAAGAACCATCAGACAGTTGAGAAGGGAAAGGTGATAAGGCCAAGAAGCACTCATCAACATGGAACCTGAACCTTTGGAGGTTGTAATACAAATAACTATTCGAGACTGAACTATTTCGGTGATTGACGGCTTCATTTCATGTATTGTACTTCCGCCTTTACCAGCAAATGCGTGTGACATCAAAATATGCATTCAGATGATACAACAATCAGTTCAGTTTGGGGAGAATACAACTGAAGATCCTAATGCCCACATCATCAACTTCTTGGAAGTTTGCGGCACTTTCAACTACAACCGAGCAACTGAAGAACCAATGAGACTGCGTGGTTTTCCATATTCCTTGAATGACAGAGCTAAAGCTTGGCTACATTCATTACCAGCAGGTTCCATCACAACTTGGAACACTCTAGCCACCAAATTTCCTACAAAGTACTTTCCCCCAGCTAGAACTGCAAAGCTGAGGAATGACATTACATCCTTTGTACAACATGACTCAGAATCCCTATGCGAAGCTTGGGAAAGGTACAAAGTTTTGCTCAGAAAATTTCATCACCATGAGATTGCAAAGTGGCTACAAGTCCAAACCTTCTACAATGGACTTTCTGGACTTATGAGAACCACAATAGATGTTTTTGCTGGAGGAGCTTTAATGGAAAAAAGAGAAGATCAGGCCTGAGACTTAATCCAAGAAATGGCCAACAATAATTCTTTGTGGCCAACAGAAAGGAGTATGATCCAACGAATCGCAGGCATTTATGAAGTTGGAGCCAACATAACAATGAATGCCAAGTTGGATCAGATATACAAATTCATGGAAACTCTTAACATGCAAGGTAATGCTGGATCCACAAGTTCACCATATGGAGGAGCACCATAGACAAACCAACATGATGAAACAATGAATTATGTCAATAATTTCAATAAACAGGGGAACAATCCATATTCCAACACTTACAACCCAGAGTGGAGGAATCATCCCAATTTTGCATGGAACAACAATTCAGGGAAAATGAGCAATCCACCACCAGGATTCCAACATCAAAACAAAAGCCAGGAGTATGAAAATGAACCAGGAATAACTGAAGTGTTGGCTCACTTGAAAAAGCTGGAAGCAAAATACGACTCTCAAGCAGCATCATATGATGATATGTTTCAATCCCAAGTAGCATTAATTCAAAGTCAAGCAGCATCTTTGAACACTCTAGAGAATCAAATGGGACAACTGGCCAATGCTCAGAGTTACAGACCGCAAGGTAACCTTCCTAGAAACTCAGAACCAAATCCAAGGAACCGAGGGAATGAGCAATGTCAAACCATTACATTGAAAAGCAGTACTGAAATCAACAAAGATATCAGAGTCAAGGTATCCACTGAGGAAGTTCCAAAAGAAAGCAGCGAAACAAAACCACAGATGGAGGAAAAAGGGGCAAAAGAAAACGATCGAGAAAAATTCACTCCACCTCCACCTTTTCCACAGCGTCTCCATAAAAGTAAACTAGACAAACAGTTTGCTTGATTATTGAAGATCTTCAAAAAGCTGCATATAAACATTCTATTTGCAGAAGCTTTGGAACAAATGTCCAGCTATGTCAAATTCATGAAAGACATTCTGTCACGAAAAAGAAAATTAGGAGATTACGAGATAATAGCATTGACAGAAGAATGCAGCGCCATCATTCAGAGGAAGCTTCCCCCAAAGTTAAAAGATCCTGGCAGTTTCACCATCCCTTGCACCATATGAGAACATTACTTCGGTAAATCTTTGTGTGATTTAGGTGCTAGCATTAACTTGATGCCTTTGTCTATTTACGGGAAATTGTAAATTGGAGAAGCAATGCCCACCTCAGTTACTTTACAGCTTGCTGACAGATCGCTCACATTTCCGAGAGGAGTAGTGGAAGATGTATTGGTTAAAGTCGACAAATTCATTTTCCCTGCAGATTTCATTTTCCTTGCCATGGAAGAAGACAAAGATGTACCTATCATCCTCGGGAGACTATTCTTGGCTACAGGTCGAACTGTGATTGATGTACAAAAAGGAGAACTAACCATGAAAGTGCAGGACCAAGAAGTTACCTTCAATGTTTTCAAAGCCATGAAATTCCCGAATGATGAAAATGAGGAAGAATGTTTCCGAATTGATTTTGTAGATAGTATCATCCAGGATACTGATGCAATGCAACTTTCCACGGATAAACTTGAAGCTTGCATCACCAACATGACTGACAACGAGCTAGATGATGAAATTCTGGAATGTATCAACTATCTTGACAGACCCTTTCGCTTCAAATCAACACCACATGTGGAAAGTTTGGAACTACCGAAAAAAGAGTTAATCAAGCTCTCGATTGAAAAACCACCACAGCTAGAACTAAAGATACTTCCAAACCATCTCAGGTATGCATTCTTAGAAAACTCTTCTTATTTACCTGTGATTATTTCTTCGTCGCTAACATTGGAGCAGGAAGATAAGTTGCTGAAAGTGTTATGAGAACACAAGAAAGTCATTGGATGGACTATAGTAGACATTCGAGGCATTAGTCCATCATTTTGCATGCATAAAATTCTGATGAACGATGAGTACAAAGCCACAATGGAGCATCAACGGAGACTAAATCCAATCATAAAGAAGGTCGTGAAGAAATAAATTATCAAATGGTTGGATGCCGGCATCATCTACCCCATCTCTGATAGCACTTGGGTGAGTCCTATACAATGTGTGCCAAAGAAAGGAGGAATAATTGTAGTCACAAATGAAAAGAATGAGCTGATTCCAACAAGAATGGTGACTGGATGGAGAGTATGTATGGACTACAGGAAGCTGAACAAAGCAACAAGGAAAGATCATTTTCCGCTGCCATTTATTGACTAGATGTTAGACAGACTGGTGAGATATGAGTTCTATTATTTTCTGGATGGATACTCGGGGTACAATCAGATTGCCATCGCCTCAGAAGATCAGGAGAAAACCACTTTTACATGTTTGTATGGTCCTTTGGCTTTCCGCAGGATGCCATTTGGACTATCTAATGCTCCTGCCACATTTTAACGTTGCATATGTAGGAGTTCTACGGTCCCGAGGATCGAATAACAAGAAAGAAATAAGTGCGAATACAAACGACGAAGTTACGGAATACTCACATCGATCGGTTGAGCGATGCGGCAACGAGCAAAAAAAATATTTTCTGCCCTCTGGACCTCTCGGCAGTGAGCTGCTGGGCAGTCCTCAAATTCGGCCTTCATCTTCCTCCATGAAAGCTCCAAGCTTTGTGAGATGATTCCAAGCCCATGGGTGGACTTCCCTATCACATTCACATGTCTCTCGGAGTGCTAGCTCTTGATGATTTTGCCACAAAATCACCACACTTTGCTTCCCTTTTCCTACTTGGCTCTCGGTTTTTCAGACAAGAAAATAGAAAGAAGAAAGCCCTTCTTGGGCGAGAGAGATGAAGAGAAAAGAGAGGAGAGAGAGATAAAATGTGTTGTTAAATTTTGGTAATTGATTTTCCAAAATCATATACCAAATTTTGGCTTTAAAAAGTCAAACCAATTAAAGCTTTCAACCACCACCATCAACTCCCATCAATCAATGAATAGTGACTGGTGTCAATCACTCAAAGTGAAAGACATCCATCACTTGATTGACGAATGATGTGACGCTAGATGCGACTAATGATTTGACGCTTGATTTGACTTGTGTGCCGCACTCGAATTCGAAATACGAATGCGCTCGCAAATAATCCCGGGCTCGGCTTCGCTAATTCCAAATTAACGAATTTTCTGTTGCGACGTAATTAAATCTATTTTAATTAAATAATCATGCCTAGCATAATTACTATTCACGTCGCTAACGAATTAATTCTAAATTAATTCGTTCGCCCGAATTAAAATCTAATTTCAATTCCGCGTCGAAATCCAATTTTGTTTAATATATCGATTATATTAATTTATCGATTAATTCCAAATTAATCGTTTTCTCTCTTTAAATGATATTTTATCCCAGATAAAATATCTCCGCAATTAATTCCAGATTAATTTTCTCTCTCATCTAATTAATCCCAGATTAATTAAAGTGCGAGTCGTACGTCATCGGTGAATCTTCGGGAAGCGACCCATGAGATCCCCGGATATGTTGGCAGTAAATTCGGTCGTCGGACTATCCGAACACGTAAGTACCTAGTACTACGTTTGTACCGATTTACAAGACAAGGTTGGCTTCTAGCAAAGCGTCATGCCTACCCAATTCTCCAGAAATATCCTTACATGAATATAAGGATCTATATCAGGCGTAGTATACGTAGTATTGTGTATTTCGATCCAGTATCGGATGATCACATGCAAGGCCTGGGGCTGGTATATTTTCTGCCCCGTACGAAGCATATATCGGATTACGAGCAACAAGTCTCTTTATTATCGAATAATCATGACCAAATCATATTATCCCGATGGTTGCAACCCTTTAGAGAACCAGTTCTGTATCCCTACGCGATCATCATCTCCATATGACTGGAGTGATACTTCCGTCTTGACATCACACCCAACACACTACGATTCTCAATATACCCAGCAGAGGCGTACACAAAATCTGTTAAAGCCCTGGACGACCAAAACCAAAGTATATTGATTGTCGCAAGTATTAGCGGTGCAAGTCTCAGGTTAAGACCAAATACACCTACCCTGATTTCGGATTTCCATAGACACATAGTCATATTACCAATGGAATTCTGAGGGGGTCTTTCCAGAGCGAAGCTGTTTCCCATACCATCGGTAAACACAACCTCCTATTACACTTGCATGAGTATCCTATACCCAAATATATGAGAACTATGCCGTTTGTGCCCTCACAACGCGCACAAGTGTAATGCTAGTCTTTTACGCATTTATCGATGTCCAATCTGTCTCATATAATTCTCAATCCAGGAACAAATCATAAGGACCTTCTATTATTTATACATCTTGGTGATCTAATCATAAATGATAAGAGTGCAATCTCCTTTGTCACATAGTTAATTTGTACAACAACACCATGATCTGTACAAATAGTGACGCTATGGGTCATAATTGTCCAACAATCTCCCACTTGGCCTATAGCCAGTCACTCGAGTGTCTGACACCCGAACTATGTACGGTTGGCTCAAACTGCTGAGAAAAGGCTTTCGTCAGCGGATTTGCATGATTATCGTCTGATGCGATTTATACGATCATCACATCGCCATGATGTATGATCCGAACGAATCAGATGAATATCGAAGTATATATCTGGATCGTTGATGAGACCATTAATTCTTTAGTCTGTGTTGACGCCTAGCTCAGCTGATAACAGAACTATATCTAATCTAATTAGATTTATTATCGACCCAAATGGCTTCTATTGCTGCCTCAGCTGCATCAATAACCCGCATTTGTTGTTTATTCGGTAACAGTATCTTGCTTGGAAGATTTCCAGCTCACTGTTCCGTTATTCAAACTTTATGGTACCGTTTTGCGACTTATAGTCGTTTTATCGGTTTAGGAAACTTACAGTAGTGATCCCAGTCACTTCAAGTTTTCCATCTCCATAGAATAAGACAACATCCTTAGATCTCTAAGATACTAATGGATGTTCTTAACTTTAATCCAGTGACTATCACTTGGATTGGCCTATTTTTGAATCCATATGCTCAAAGCGTATGAGACACCAGGTCACGTACATTTTTCAATGTACGAGTTTTTCGGAGAGTTTTCTCGAAAGCCAAGCTTTCACCGATTGTAATTATGGGAATATCATTTCCAAGAAATGACATATATTATCATTATTTATAGGACATTTATTGTAAGTGCGCTCCCACTAACCTCCTTATATACACAAGAATCATTTCGTTTTGAATTAAATCATACACCATTATGATTACATCAAAACGATAATTCCAAGAACCTAATGCTTGCTTCAATCCAAACATGGATCGAATAACTTGTAAAACTTGTTTGCTAGTTTAGGTACGAAAAAATCGACAGGATTTTGTAAACATCCTCCAAAAGGTTTCCTTTTCAGGAAAGCGATTTTCCCGTTTAGCTGACATATTTCACAAATGAAACATGCAGCTTTAGCAAGCATTATCCAAATGGATTTACCGTGGCAACAGGTAAAAGGTTGAATCATAATCAACACAATGTTGATAACGATACCTTTCCGCTAAAAGCCTAGCTTTATACGTTGGTATGTTGCCATCCATGTATGTCTTCCTTGAAGACTCATATAGTACCAATAGGCACAATGCCTTGCGGTACATCAACTAGTATCCAAACTAAGTTGATATACATGGAATTCATTTCGGATGTCATGGTACTTTACCATAATAGGGAGTCGATACCTTGTATCACTTCCTCATACGTAGTCAGTTGGTATACCTCAATAAGATTGACATCTTTATGAGGTGAGATCAGAAACCCATACCCTAGGTTGTTTTCTGACTCTCCCCGACATACGCGGTTCTTGTGTATTTGAAGATTAATGGTATAGTTTCATCCTTGATGAACTATTTGTGTTCCATTAAGATTCGGTGCCTGGAATAGTATTACTCCGATTTTCATCGAGTTTTACTTTCCTCCCACTTACCACTGTATATATGTATTCCTCTTAGGAAAACTGCATGGTGAGCAACAATTAAATTATTCTCTTGTGAGTTGTATAAGTACTATACTTTGGTATCCCTAGGATAACCTACAATTGGCACTTATCCAATTTGGGTTTTAGTTTGGTATCATCCAAACGTATGCCTAGCATTCCCAAATTTTTAGGAATGAGAAACTTGGTTTCTTTCATGTTCATATCTAATATGATATCTGTCAAACAAATTTTATGGAACCTTATTCTAAATAAGTTTTGCACTGTTTATGCGTATCCGTTGAAGGAAATGGTAGCTCAGAGCGACTCATGATTAACCTTATCATGTCTAACAAAATTTGGTTACTCTGTTCGGACACACCGTCAAATTGACGTGTTCCGAGAGGAGTCCTCATTGAAAAAATACTATACTCTTTCAAGTATATTAGAAACTTATTCCTTAAGTATTTTCATCATGGTCTAACCGTGGTGTTTAATACTTTAGCCGATCTGTTTGTCTATTTCGTGTCGAAACTGAAAAAGTTTCCGATTTGTGTTTCAAAAGAAACACATAACCACAACGCGATGCCACATCCGTAAAGGTCACGAAATATTCATATCCACCTCTAGCCTAGCTAGAAATGGACCCACTTGCTTCACTATGAACTAGGGCTTACAGATCGGTGGCACTTGCACTTTTACCGAGTAAATGTGTTTTAGGCACATTGCCCAATTAACTAGATTCGTAGACTTTATTTGAATAGAATCAAATCAGTCCGAGTACCCACCCTTCAAAAGTGTGGATATACGATTCTTGTTTTAGTTGTGTCCCATACAACAATGCCACAATTGAGTTTCTTCTGATCAAATCAGTTTGAGCTATTTGTTTGTCATGTCTTATGTTCGAGATTTTATTTATATTCAAAATATAAATTTTGTCATTCACATCTAATGTGTTTATCTTAATATCATCTTTATATAATAAAACACTTTAGTGTTCTAGAATATAAAGGTATATCCGTAACGGATAAATACTGATATAGAGATAATGTATCTAGTCAAACTAGTTACATTATAACAGTTTCCTAATTTAAGTACATACCCGAAGGTAGTTCCTAAACTTAGGTATCTACGGTTAAAACAGCGAGTTTCGTCCCGTTTCCGATTCGTAGATTTATCTCAATCTGAATTCAGTATCCTGCTCATAGCAGATTCTGTACATCAGTACATATTTATGTACCACACTAAGTATTTAAAATCCAATTTCAATACTAGTAGTGAACATATTTATAACAAACATATTTGAAGTCAGAGCCTAGCTCGTCTTCAATTCATTCATGTTTACTTTGTCCAAACGGCAGTCACACTTCCGCGATCCCGTTTGCCACATTTTAGGCAGACATTTTGGGATATGTCATTTTATCTTCCCAGAAGATTATAATGATTTTTCCTTTACCCTTATCAATACTCCAGAAGCTTTTTGGCCAAGCCTTGGCCTTCTAGAATATCGAAGTAAGGTGCGCCTTGCGCTACTTGCCTTATTGCAAACTTTGACTTTGTCTCCTTGAGAATAGTCATTAACTCTCCAAGAGTTATTTATTGCAATTCGGTACTTCTAAGATCTAAAATAGATCTATGAAGATCCTTCAATTTCATCATCATACTTTAAGGATCTAATCCTTAGTTCTGATTCAGAAATTAAGGAGTCTACTGCGACAAGCTAAATGGATTTTAGCACTAAAGTTATCATTACATGAATCTTCCAAAGATCATGCTCTACTATTTGCTTAACTCCGGTTTAGACCTAATTTGTTATTTTATCAAATAAAGTAACTTATTAGTTTCCAGGACCATCCTGAAATTTATTCCCAATTTTGAAAATTAAACCATTTAAATACATTTTCCCTAGGATTATGTTTTAAATGTCAATCTTTCAATTTTATCTTGATTCTAATAGTCCAACTATTTAATCAACGATTTAGGTTACTATTTATTATAATGATTACAATAGTCCAACTATTTAATCAACTATAATTTAATTGTTTGAATACAGTCCAACTGTTAATTAAAACAACGATTTAAATATTAGTCCAACTAACATTTAATTTAATTGACAAATGATATTTAATTGAGCGCGTATGGCAAGTAATTAAACGAATATTGCAAATTCAATTCTTGCCTCCCACTATTTTTCGGCGAGCCTCTAACCCTCTGTCGAGTACTCGGGAAACCGTGTTTCCTACTGGGCTAGGATCCCGTTAAATATCACACAATCTTGACTTTGGCCAACAAATTGTATGATAATTAACTAGGTAAATCTCTAAGATCAATTGGATCCGATCCAATTCCTAGATCCAGTAGGGGGACATCCAAGTCCGAAACATATATCTTATATATGCCAATATATCCAATATATTGCCTAACCTTTTTTCCTCTGAATCAACTAAGCCTTGGCTTTGGCACAACAAACTTAGTGATCCCAGTCAAGCGTGACCCATTGACCATGGAAAGCTTCGTAATCAATGTCGATGGACAAGAAGTGGTCTTGACTTTGGCCAAAAAACTACAACTTGGACAAGACACCGATATGGAACAAAGCTCTCGTGATTCAAACACATCCTCGACGGACAAAGGCCTTGACTTTGGCCAACAAGCTAATGCCAGTCTTAGATCTTGAGTAAGAATCACTCAATGGAAGGAAAAACGCTTAATATTTTACGAGGGTTTTTCGAGTGCTAATTGACAACCAATTTATTATCTTTGTTAAGGTCTCATCATCATACACCCTTAAATATGAATTCTAAACACATAATAAAGCGTGTATAAGAAAATAATAATGATATGCGGATGGATACTTTACACATTGATCCTAGATCAAATCTCTCCCTTTCATCTCTCCCGCTAGCACAAGTATTTGCTTCTACCCGTTACACTACACTTCTAAAGAAACCTCATTTACATTGAGGGGAATAGGTGAGAAGAGAATACAAAGAATAAGGAGGTAATAAGGCTGGACACGCAGGTCCAATTAATAAATTCTAAATTTATTACAATAATTTCTAAAATTGCCCCACCCATCTAATATCCATCCGATATACATTATTCATGCATCGCAACCATGTATTCACACAAGCATGTTATCAATCAATCTAATCAAATTAATTAATCTGATAATTAATGACCATCCAATGTTCAAACAACGATTTGATTTTGCGCGAGTCAAACTCGTTTTGCGAATAAGTACTCAAAGTACGAATTCTCGAATTAAATTAAACTACAAAATTAAATCCAATTCAATTTGTATTTAATACTAATTCGCTATTTAATTCCAAATTAAATATTACACTTTATTAACGAACCTTTACGATTTAAATTCCAAATTTAATCGTTACGGGTCTCAAAGCCCGATTAACGTCCAACGTTAATTTAATTAAACTCCAATGGGCTTTTAATTAATTTCTTTAAGGCGTGGACTTTTGGTCAACTCGGGTCAAACCCAATAACCAAAGCCCAATCAAGGAATTACCCATAAGCCTAGAAATCAATTTAGGCCCATTAGGCCCAATTAAATAATTAAAGGTCCATTAGTCGCATTTGGGCTTTATGGAAGCGGTTTTGGGCCCAATTGGATCCAACCAATTTAGCCTAAACCTAAATTGGTACAACCAAGCCCAATAAGCCCAATAACAACATTCAAGCCCAATTTTACAAAATAGGCCCAATATAATTAAATTACAAAAACCCAATTTTACAATTTAATTACATAAAGTGCATTACATAATTAATTACCCAATTAACATTTCTAAAACATCAATTAGCCTAATTAATCATGCTCTTTAACATCAAATAGTGTCCAACACAATTTAATAAAAAATCAAACCCAATACATGCTCAACTCTCAGCTTTTAGGGATATTTTTTGTCCAATTTGAATTTAATCCAATCAAATCCAATTAAACATTAAATCAACATCCCCAACATGATTCTAAGTCATCCAATGAATCAAAATAAAAAACCAAGACATTTAGGGCTAGTGTTCAATTCGCCAAGCCAAAGATTTTGGGCAAATCTGTTCCAAATAATTTTTCATCAAATTGATCTAATCAATCCTCAATAAAACATGTTTTAAGCATACTTAAACATCCAATTAAATTAAATCATGCTCAAACACATTTTACACCCAATTTTAACCCTAAGTCATATTTCTTGCTTTTACTCCGCTCTGATACCATTGTAGGAGTTCTACGGTCTCGAGGATCGAATAACAAGCAAGAAATAAGTGCGAATACAAACGACAAAGTTGTAGAATACTCACATCGATCAGTTGAGCAACGCGGCAACAAACAAAAAAAATATTTTCTGCCCTCTGGAACTCTCGGCAGTGAGCTGCTGGGCAGTCCTCAAATTCGGCCTTCATCTTCCTCCTTGAAAGCTCCAAGCTTTGTGAGATGATTTCAAGCTCATGGGTGGACTTCCCTATCACCTTCCCTTTTCCTCATTGGCTCTCGGTTTTTCAGACCAGAAAACAGAAAGAAGAAAGCCCTTCTTAGGCGAGATAGATGAAGAGAAAAAGAGGAGAGAGAGATAAATGTGTTTTGTTAAATTTTGGTAATTGATTTTCCAAAATCATATACCAAATTTTGGCTTTAAAAAGTCAAACCAATTAAAGCTTTCAACCACCACCATCAACTCCCATCAATCAATGAATAGTGACTGGTGTCAATCACTCAAAGTGAAAGACATCCATCACTTGATTGACGAATGATGTGACGCTAGATGCGACTAGCGATTTGACGCTTGATTTGACTTGCATGCCGCACTCGAATTCGAAATACGAATGCGCTCGCAAATAATCCCGGGCTCAGGTTCGCTAATTCCAAATTAACAAATTTTCCGTTGTGACATAATTAAATCTAATTTAATTAAATAATCATGCCTAGCATAATTACTATTCACGTCGCTAACGAATTAATTCTAAATTAATTCGTTCGCCCGAATTAAAATCTAATTTCAATTCCGCGTCGAAATCCAATTTCCTTTAATATATCGAATATATTAATTTATCGATTAATTCCAAATTAATCGTTTTCTCTCTTAAATGATATTTTATCCCAGATAAAATATCTCCGCAATTAATCCCAGATTAATTTTCTCTCTCATCTAATTAATCCCAGATTAATTAAAGTGCGAGTCATACGTCATCGGTGATTCTTCGGGAAGCGACCCATGAGATCCCCGGATATGTTGGCAGAAAATTCGGTTGTCGGACTATCCGAACACGTAAGTACCTAGTACCACGTTTGTACCGATTTACAAGACAATGGTTGGCTTCTAACAAAGCGCCATGCCTACCCAATTCTCCAGAAATATCCTTACAGAAATATAAGGATCTATATCAGGCGTAGTATACGTAGTATTGCGTATTTCGATCCAGTATCGGATGATCACATGCAAGGCCTGTGGCTGGTATATTGTCTGCCCCGTACGAAACATATATCGGATTACGAGCAACAAGTCTCTTTATTATCGAATAATCATGACCAAGTCATATTAACCGGATGGTTACAACCCTTTAGAGAACCAGTTCTGTATCCCTACGCGATCATCATCTCCATATGACTGGAGTGATACTTCCGTCTTGACATCACACCCAACACACTACGATTCTCAATATACCCAGCAGAGGCGTACACAGAACCTGTTAAAGCCCTGGACGACCAAAACCAAAGTATATTGATTGTAAGTATTAACGGTGCAAGTCTCAGGTTAAGACCAAATACACCTACCCTGATTTCGGATTTCCATAGACACATAGTCATACTACCAATGGAATTCCGATGAGGCTTTCCAGAGCGAAGCTGTTTCCCGTACCATCGGTAAACACAACCTCTTATTACACTTGCATGAGTATCCTACACCCAAATATATGAGAACTATGTCGTTTGTGCCCTCACAACGCGCACAAGTGTAATACTAGTCTTTTACGCATTTATCGATGTCCAATCTCGATAATACTCTGACTAGGGATATTTAATGATTTATCCTTCGTGGATTGATACTGTCTCATATAATTCTCAATCCAGGAACAAATCATAAGGACCTCCTATCATTTATACATCTTGGTGATCTAATCACAAATGATAAGAGTGCAATCTCCTTTGTCACATAGTTAATTTGTACAACAACACCATGATCTATACAAATAGTGACGCTATGGGTCATAATTGTCCAACAACATGATGGACATCTTCTTAGACATGCTGGAACAAAGTATGGAGATTTTCATGGATGATTTCTCTGTGTTTGGAGACTCTTTCGACCACTGCATGCAAAATCTGGAAAATGTGTTACAAAGATGCGAAGATACCAACCTGGTACTCAACTGGGAGAAATGCCACTTTATGGTGCAAGAATGTATTATCCTGGGACATCAGATCTCACTAAAGAGAATTAAGGTAGACAAAGAAAAGATCGAGACAATTGAAAAACTACCTCCACCATCATCTGTCAAAGAAATTCGCAGTTTCAACTTCACCAAAGAATGCCACGAAGCTTTTGAGAGCTTACAACAGAAGCTGGTCTCTGCCCCCATCATAGTAGCACCAGATTGGACCCTTCCATTTGAGGTGATGTGCGATGCTAGTGATTTTGCTGTAGGTACAGTTTTGGGAAAACGCAAAGTAAAAATTTTCCATACCATTTACTACTCCAGCAGAATCCTGAATGAAGCACAACTCAACTACACAACCACTGAAAAGGAATTGCTCGCAGTGTGTTTGCTTTTGATAAATTCCACTATTATCTGCTGGGTCCCAAGGTGGTGGTCTACACAGATCATTCGGTAATCAAATACCTGATCACAAAGAAAGATGCCAAACCTAGATTGATTTGTTGGGTGCTTCTGCTGCAAGAATTTGACGTGGAGATATGAGACAGGAAATGGACATAAAACCAAGTGGCAGATCACTTATCAAGGCTCGAGAATGGAGAAACAGCTGGCAATGAACTGACAATCAAAGAAACTTTTCGAGATGAACAGTTGTATGCCATGAAACAGCAGGATGTCCATTGGTATGCTGACTATGTAAACTACATAGTATCGGGAAAATGGCCGTTGGAATGGACATATCAGCAACGGAAGAAGTTCTTCAAAGAAGTCAAGCACTATGTCAGGGATGATCCGTACCTATTCAAATGTTGTGCTGATCAATTATTAAGACGTTGTGTTCCACATGGGGAAGTTAATAGTGTCTTGCAGCACTGTCATTCATCACCATACGGTGGAAACTTCAGCGAAAATAAAACTGCAGCCAAATTCCTACAGTCAGGTTTTTTCTGGCCCACTTTGTTTAAAGATGCTTACTTATTTGCTCTTCAATGTGACGGGTGCCAGAGAATGGGAAATATTTTGAGGAAAAATGAAGGACCTTTGTAAAACATTCTGGAAGTGGAAATATTTGATGTATGAGGGATTGATTTTATGGGACCCTTTGTTCCATCATTCCTAAACCTATACATACTAGTTGCAGTAGACTACGTCTCCAAATGGGTTGAAGCCATAGCACTGCCATCAAAATGATTCAAAAGTGGTGATAAAATTATTTAAAATGATATATTCACTCGCTTCGGAACACCTTGAGCAATTATCAGTGATGGTGGCACACGCTTCTGCAACAGATACTTCGATGCACTCTTATCCAAATATGGAGTTACTCATAAAGTTGCCTCTGCCTACCATCCACAGTTAAAATGGCCAGGTTGAAGTTTCAAACAAAGAGATCAAAATAATTTTAGAGAGAACCGTTGGATTAACAAGGAGAGACTGGTATACAAAACTAGATGACGCATTATGAGCATACCAGACAACTTACAAGACACCCATTGGTATGTCTCCATATCGAATGGTGTTTGGGAAAGCATGCCATCTGCCAGTTGAGCTTGAACATAAAGCGTACTGGGCGTTGAAGAAGTTAAATCTTGATCCACAAGAAGCATGAGAGAAACGACTCCACCAACTCAACGAATTGGAGGAATTTCGCCTACAGGCTTATGAGAATGCCAGACTATACAAAGAAAAGACCAAGAAATTGCATGATCGAAAAATAGTGTGCAGACAACTGGAACCAAGACAGCATATGTTGTTATACAATTCACGATTAAAACTTTTCCCTGAAAAGCTGAAATCGATGTGGTCAGGTCCATTTGTGATTACTCAGGTTTTACTATACGGAGCTGTTGAGTTACTTGATCCCAGCACCAATGATACATTCAAAGTTAACAGCCAGCGTGTCAAGCACTACTGGGGAGAATCATTTGAGCGACAAAAAGAAAGTGTCACACTTTCATATCCAGCCTAATGTTCGGGCAGTCATGTCTAGCTGATGACGTTAAACTTAGCGCTAGCAAGGAGGCAACCCATGCAATTTATATATAATATATATTCAGATTTGGTGTGTTTTATTTTTGTATGTTTAATTTTTGTAGGTAAAATCACATTTTAGGATGGAAGACTTTCTCGCAAATAATCATAAGAATTTTCATTCTCTCCCTCAAAACTCTTTGATGAAGGTCTACAAAGCTCGCTTGGAACGAATGAGAATTCTGATGAATATAGGTATTCCTAATGACATTCGTTGGATTATTGAAGTACTAGTCTGATTGGCAGGTGAGTCATCTGACTCTTTTGTATCATATCTGCCTGGTTTAGGAAGAAGCACCTATGCTAAAAAAAAAGAGCTAAAAGAATGGGTGTTTGCTATAAATATGCACGCATGACATGTAATACTCGTTGTCGTTCTTTAGGAATGGTGTCTGATAACCGCGAAGATAAAATTAAATTCATTAGGGATGACTTGAGTAAGGAGTCAGTAGATGACATATCATTGTCTTGAGACGTAACCCAGTGGATATATGTATCACACGATTCACATGTTACATACACAGTTTCGAAAAGAAAGGCAACAACTAAGTCTCGAGAATCTGACTTTAAAAGACCATGTTTGCCAATTTATAAGAAAATTGGATGAGAAACTTGTCCCTGACGCATAGACGTCACTCAAGCCGTTACTTCATATAAATATTATTATCTCTTTGAATTTTTCTAATAATTGTGATTTGTTTTGTTATTTTCTTTTATTTTCTCCGATACGATCCAGACTTTTTGACTCTCACGATATATTTTACTATTTAGCTAATAATTGTCATTTGGCAAGTACTAGTGCTATTATTACTCACCCTTTTTCAGGTTCTATAAATTGAGCTCGTCATTGCACTCTTGAAGACATCCAGAGTTGAGAAATAAAAAAAATGGAAGCAACTTCAAGACGACGAGTTGTAAACATCTGTGTATTTTATGGTACTAGTGTTGGTTCTAAACCAGAATTCGTTGAAGCAACACATGAATTGGGTAAAGTCATAGCTGAGAGGAATATGCACCTATTATATGGCGGTGGTAATCTTGGACTAATGTGAATCGTTTCCAAGGGCTGTACAAGAAGGAGGCAGTCAAGTCTTGGGAATCATCCCAAAACCTTTGGCAGAGGTGAATCTTATAGGACCATCAAACAGAGAAGAACTTATTGTGCCAGGTATGTCTGAACGACTGGTTGAAATGATTAACCGTGCTGATGCTTTTATTGCTTTGCCAGGTGGCTTGGGTACGATGGATGAAATCTTTACAGTACTATCTTGGGCAAACTTGAACATACACCATAAACCGATTGGACTGTTTAACGCTGATGAATTTATTATTTTCTTTGTGTGTTTCTTGATGATTCCGGGAGAAAAATTATTTTCTTCCAATAATAAGTAGATTCGAAATTCATTTAAGGCATAACAATTATGAAAATAAGGGCTTCAATGGGTTCGTGTAAAAACCTGTAAAAGAATCTTATTCACTGCCCGAACAGCCCATGATTTAATTGACCAAATCTTAGCTTTTGAACCATAAATTGACCCTATCATTTCCAAGATAACTGGTCTGATAATGATCGTGGTAAAAAACGTTGGATAAATATGGATCTTAACCTTTAATTTTCATTTTAGATGTAGAATTTCAGCTAAGCAGGTACTATTTTCTAAACTATTCTTCTACTTTTAGGACATTAAGGACAATGTCTCAATTAGGTTTGAGGGAGGGGGATGAGAATAGTTGACTAGTATCTTTTTTTTATTGTATTGTTTTTATTTGATTTTTAGTCAAAAATTTTCAAAACAAATCAAAAAAATTTAAAAAATTTTATAAAATAAAAAAATATTTTTTTTTATTTTTTTTTTAACTTGACTAATCAGGTGAAATTGGGGTGAGATAGCTGTGTAAGGAATTTTCACTCCTGAGACGTATCTCAACCTATTTTGTAACAAGTTAGTTTTTGTTTATTTCCTTTTGAATTATTTAATTTGTGAATTCTCCATAAAACTGATTAAATTGGATCTTCATATGCTCAGTTGACAGATATTATCAACATGCATGGTAACATACAGCCATGAGTTGTAATTGAAAAGTTTATAATAATCAGTGTTCTAGTTTAATTGGAAGAAACATCTAAAAAGCGATGGAATAATAAAAAAAAAACATCTAAGATCCGAGTAATTAAGTCCGTATGGGTGTTTTAACACCTAGTGCACTAAAGCCAACTGGCCCAAAGCTCGCTATATGGATTAAAGATGTTATATATATATATATATATATATAAGGATATTTGAAATTCGAGTAATTAGTCTGTAAAGGTGCCTTAACTGGCTTGGGAGTCACTGACCTAAAGCTCGCTACATGGATTGAAGATGTTGTAAATTATATTTAAAAAAAAAATCATTGATAAAAATGTGTGAATTCTGATATAACTTTAGGACAAAAATATTACTCTCTTTTCAACTACACTTATGAATATTGTGGGCATAATGATTTGATTAATACTTTGTTAGTTGTGTATATAGAGAATGATAAAAATAATCGGAGAATTTACTTATTTGGTAATTCAGAAAGAAAGAAAGAAAACAACTATTAACTTGGATAAGAAGTTTCAATTGTTTAGTCACTAACTTGTTTATTCTCTTTTCTCTTATCTTTTTGCTTTTGTGTGCATTAGATTGACGTTTGTGGGTATCTTTCATGTAAGCCCTCACGAGACTACAACTCGTCCACTAGGGACACTGTGATCCCTACGAAAGTGGCTTAGTTCTATTTTATTTTAAAGCTGTTATTGTATTTTATTTTGTTGTTTTGCTCAAGGACTAGCAAAATGTTGGGTTTGGGAGTGTGATAAGCGGTAAATATATCAGTATTTACCATCCCATTTGACTTAATATTTTGTATAGTTTCTTGAGTTTTGTGAATATTTTAATGTGTTTTGGTGTTATTTTGTAGATAAATAAAATAACAGGACTCTCTGGAATCAAATCAGGGATTAAACGGCAAAAATCGGATGAAAATGGGCAAAAATGTAAATTTCCTGCTAAAATACACCGTTTGCTAAAATACGTTGTCTGCTAAAATGCACTGTTTGTTAAAATTTGTTGTCTACTATCATGCGCCACTAAGGTTCGCCGGACATGTGTCAAAATCAGAGAAACTTACTATCATGCGCATTTGCTAACATGGGTCTGCCATGTGTCAACATCACATCAATCTTGCTAAAATGCGCCGGACACGTGTCATCATCCCATGCTGCCGACAATACACGTCATTACTGATGCAGCATCGCGACGCGCACAACCTTCTGCGTCACGATGCCGAACAAATAAATCGGCTGACAGACACGTGTCATCATCGCGTTGAATGAGTGACGTGTCGCGACGCACTAGTGCTTTACGTCGCGACGCGCGAGGCAGAAATTTGCCTATAAATTGAAGCTGAAATCAGAAGGAAAATTCATACCTTCTTTTGGGGAATTCCTTAAGAATACTAAGAAGATTGTATCTTGGTTGTTTATTTACAGCTTTCTGTATTTAATTTTACGCTATAGTACTTTCATTACTTTACTTTTCAATCTTTATTTTTAATGTTCAGTATGAGGAGATAACTCACATTTGCTGTGGTAAGAGGTTGAGCTTTTATTACTAATATTTAGATTAATCTCCCTTAATTATAATATATAAACTATTTAAAACCTAACTTAATGGGATACCGCCTTTATGGTCGGTTGGACTTAATTAAATTGATTTTAACCTGACTAAATTGGATACCGCCTTTATGGTCGATTGTAATTAATCTTAAATTTAACTTAATCAGGATACCGCCTTTATGGTCGGTTGGTAATATCATGCAAAATTAATATATTACAATAAGAGAGATATTTAAAATAAAAGTAATAAAAGTGGATCCTCTAACCCCATCATTTTCTTTATTGCTTTATTTACCTTTTTAATTTCCAAGCTTTACTTTATGTCATTTACTTTATTTAAGCTTTTACTAGTCCTAGTTATGTGTCGTAACTAAACCTGTTATCTGGGATTGTGATGAATTCCAATATCACCGGTTTATAAGGAGTTATTTTGTGTCTTGGGTAATATAAATGTTTATTTATTAAGTCTTAAGCTTAATGCTTCTTGTTAACTTGCCATTAATAAGATTGATCTGGTAAACTTAAAATGAAATTGACGAAGGGATTTTAGGTTTCAGCCTTAGACTTAATAGCCCACGATATCCCTTAAAGATTAGATACCCCTTAAAAGATCTCATTCCAGGATAGACATATACCTGTCGGGTGGAGGTAGCCACAATTGGTGTTGGGGTTGGTGCTCAGAGCGCCAATTTCCGGTTGTATTTCTGTATGAATGCTTCTGTAAAACGTTATTATTATGAATAATATATGCAGTTTCTATAATATAATGTATATTTTAATATGGTAAAGACGTAATAACCTTAGAATGACTAGTCATTATGCTGTTACAAAAACGTCACAACTGACATTGAGTAGTATCATGACGTTTTTCATTCTCAGACAGTTCCTGGTCAAGGTTTACACTACTTGGTCAATATAGTAAACCTGTTGAGACCGGTACATGTCGTATACTGGAATATATAATTCCAATGGTTTCTCAATGAACCATAAGTCTTGGAGACTAGTATAGACGTGTAGGTGTTTAAAGCGGATAAACACTGAACGACTCACCAAAGATTCTTAATGGATGGTACACCAATCTTATCGGGTTGAGTAGCACTTGTGATTCTTCGACTTGAGATACCATTGTGGGCGCATGACACATCTTCCACACTTAGATGGTAGTCACGTCACCGATCTATTTAGATCAGACCTCCGCATGTTCATTGGGTGTGGATAGATCCTCAGGGTGTCATGTGTGTATCGAGATAGGATCCGTTAGTTCTGTGTATCAGAGCATAGGAAGTCCATATGATTAGCAATTAGATAAAAACCATGGGCTCGTGGTACAATTTAGAAGTTAGTTCTAAATGTTCTTTTTGAGATTCCTAATAGAATAGTCAACTGGATAATCCCTATAAAAATTTGACATTTACATCTATATCTCTGGGATTTATCCGGATACCTGTGACGGAGGAATTATACATTTGCCATAACCTCGACCTGTATGATTCAGCGAGTTTATCAGTGGTGGTCATAATTTACCGGTGGATAAATTATGGACACGAAATTGGATTTCGTGACGGATATGCCTGAATCTAGAGAGTCTCACTAATGGAACATACGCGTAGAGCACTAGAGCAACTTTTATGAATAATATTGATTATTTATAAATTCGTTTAAAGGTTAAACGCAAAATACATGTGTAGGGACCCGATAGTAATTTCCTTAATTTTTGTGTATTTGCATTTAATGTTAGATTAATTCAAATACACATTAATTAATTGTCAAATTGAGATATTTGACTAATATTATAAATATATATATGTATTTGATATTTATTGTAGATATAATACACATATATATATATATATATAATATATTTGTATTTAATTAATTAATTAATTATTTAATTGTTAAATGATTAAATTAATTAAAATATAAATATCTTAAAGTTACAATATTTATTTTAATGACTTGAGTTGCCTTTGTTGACTTGTTATAAAGTTATTAAAGTTGTAATGCTTAAATATAACAAGTTGATAAAGCTAATTAAATGAAACAAAAATTGAGAAAATATCTAGATATTTTCTACACACAAAATTCGGCCAAGGGTCATATTTTTGTCGAGTATATATTGTTTGTTTCATTTTTTAGGGTTTCATAAGTTTAAAACATACAAAATAACACAAAAGAGTTGAGAGCAAGTTTGAAGGCCAAAGAGAAAAAGTCTTGGAAAATCTAGCTTTTGTAAGTTTTTTCTTTAAACCTTCAACATGGAAATTGTTTCTAACTACCTTAGCACCATTTTGTGATGCTTTGATGTTCTTTCTACTCTTGAATTTTGTGTTTGTTTGTTTGAGAACTTGGATGAAAGTTTGATGCATGTTAAAGGCCTTGAAATGGTTTCATAGGTTTGATTATGATTCTTTAGAAATCAAAGTTGCTAATCTAGAGTTGTTGACCCACTCTTAAATGACCTAGATTTGTTCAATAGTTGTTTAATTGTGGTGAGGCTTGATTGTAATGAAAGAAACATGATTGAAGTATTGGATTTTGTTAATTTGGTTTAATTTGTCCAATTTGGTGAAATTAAAAAAATTAGGTTTTAAGACCACTTCCAATTTTGGGGCTTTTCATTTATATGGTGTATTTGGATGTGTATAAGATGCATGTAAAATATTGTGTTGATTGGATTTTGTCTTAATGTGTTTTGAACATTGGAAGTGCAAAATGCACAATTTTCCCACCTTGGAGGGCTCACGACTTTTTGCTAATTTTTGGGGATTTATATTGCAATTTGATTTTTGATGTGTATGACATATTAAATTCATATTTGTAATTATTTAGAATCATCCAAAATCGTTTTGAATAATTTCGGATTAAAATAAACAAAAAATTTTGTTTAAGGGCAATTCGGTAAATTCACATAAATTTGATTTAAAGTGTTTTGTTTCATAATTTGATTATTGGATAATAAAATAAATAATTTTATTTTATTAATCCGAGAAAAAGTTTTGAAATCGAAAAATTTTGATTTTCCAATATTCCGCTGCGTTACCAGATTTCCGCAATAAAACCCCAACAATTGGAACTTAATTTTAATGAATTCATGTAACTTTGTTGACATAGACATATGATTAATTGGATTATTTGGGTATTTGCATCTGACCATCGATAGAGGCTTTTGCATAAATTCGTGTTCCAGGTTAATAAACCGATATATTGCATAAACATAAGATGACCACTTCATCTTTAAAAGATATTGGAAGAATTCACAACCCTAAATAGTTTAATAATATTGAATTTTCCTTTCATCCACTTCGCACTGTTTTATTTACTTGTTTTAAGTTTAAATTCACCATCCAATCAAACAACAATCTATTAGATACTCGTAAATATTTGGCTTCACAAATTAATAGCTTAGGTATTAAGTCCTCGTGGGATTAATATATTTTATACTACTTGAGCGATACGTGCGTTTACGTTACGTGAGTGATTTCATCGATCATGGTAGAAGTCACATTAGAAAGGGTTAGCAATTTCTACATTTCACAATTCTTGTAAATTAAGAGCAAAGCTAGTAAAACAAATTAGTGATAGAGAGAAAGTGAGCCATTTACCCGACCACTTTCCGCGAGATATACCGGGCTAGTCACCACCCGATGAGTGTTAGCATTGTAACTTGTTTGTATTCCATTGTTTGGAGCTTGGGTCGATATTTATATGAGGGTAATAAAATCATTCCTCTTTCTCCCATGGACGTAGGTTGGAACCACTCTCAACCGAACCACGTAAATTATTGTCTCTGTGATTGGATATCTCTTGTCAAATTTGTGTGGTTTCTACTAACCAATCAAATCTTTCTATTACGAATAAAAATATTAATATTCATAATAATTATGAATAAATTGTTTATTAGATAATCAAATGTACTTAAAGCATAAAAAATAATTAGAGTGGTATAACAAATATTATGACCTGGCTCTGATTATAAAATACTTATGGAGGACTTTGCATGTTGTGTAAGAACAAAACCAAAGTGACTAACATTGAGGACTTTGCATGCTGTGATGAAAGCCCTGTTGGTTTCTATTAAGGTCCCAAGATCAATAATAAGCATGAAATCATGTGTGAATATCAATCGAGCAGTTGCGGAATACTTACATCGATCGGTTAAGCGACGCGCGAGGCAACAAAACTGATTTTCTTCCTCCTTGAACTGTCACGGCAGTGAGCAGTTTCTGCTCACTGGTTTGGCTTCGTGGATCAACTTCGTCAAGCTCCAAGCTTCATGAAATGATTCCCGGCTCATGGGTGGACTTCCCTATTACCTTCGCATGTCTCGTAAGTGTGCTAGCACTTATGATTTTGCCACAAAATCCACTCTTGTTTCCCTCACTGCTCACGATTTCAAAAACCAGAAAACATAAAATTTAGCCCCTTTGGGCGTGAAGAGAAAGAGATGAGAGAAAAAGAGTTGTGATGTTGGTTCCAAATTTGTGTATTAAATACACACATTTAAATTTCAAATTCATTTCATGTGAATTTGGCTTTCAAAAGTCAAACAATTAAAAGCTCCAACCACTTCCATCATTCAATCCATCAAGTTGTCAAGTCACATCACTCAAAGTGACTAATGATTTGACGTTTGATGCGACTAGCGATTTGACGCTTGATTTGACTTGTGTGTCGCATTCGAATTCGAAATGCGAATGCGCTCGTAAATAATCTCGGGCTCGAGTTCACTAATTCCAAATTAACGAATTTTCCGTTGCGTCTTAATTAAATGATTACGCCTAGCGAAATCACTATTCACGTCGCTAACGAATTAATTCTAAATTAATTCGTTCGCCCCAATTAAAATCTAATTTTAATTCCACGTCAAAATCCAATTTCGTTTAATATATCAAATATATTAATTTATCGATTAATTCCAAATTAATCGTTATCTCTCTTTGATGATATTTTATCCCAGATAAAATATCTCCGCAATTAATCCCAGATTAATTTTCTATCTCTTCTTATTAATCCTAGATTAATATAGAGTGCGAGTCATACGTCATCGGTGAATCTTTGGGAAGCGACATATGAGATCCCCGAATATGTTGGCAGTAAATTCGGTCGTCGGACTATCCGAACACGTAAGTACCTTGTACTACGTTTGTACCGATTTACAAGACAAGATTGGCCTCTAGTAAAGCGACATGCCTACCCAATTCTTCGGAAATATCCTTACAGGAATAAAGGATCTGTATCAGGCGTAGTATACGTAGTATTGCGTATTTCTGTCCAGTATCGAATGATCACGTGCTAGGCCTGGGGCTGGAATTGTGTCTGCCCCATACGAAGCACATGTCGGATGTCTGGTGACTAGTCTCTATAATCGGATAAACCTGACCTTGTCATTTTATCCCGATAGCTGCAGCATTTAAGAGAACCAGTCCCGTATCCTACGTGACCATCATCTCCATATGACTGGAGTCACACTTCTATCTTGACATCACACCCAACACACTACGATTCTCAATATACCCAGCATTGGCGTACACAGAACCTGTTAAAGTCCTGGACGACCACAACCAAAGTATATTGATTGTCGCAAGTATTAGCGGTGCAAGTTTCAGGTTAAGACCAAATAATCCTACCCTGATTTCAAACTTTCATAGACACATAGTCATACTACCAATGGAATTCTGATGGGGTCTATCCAGAGCGAAGCTGTTTCCCGTACCATCGGTAAAACACAACCTCCTATTACACTTGCATGAGTATCCTATACCCAAATATAAGAGAACTATGATGTTGTGCCCTCACAACGCGCACAAGTATAATAGTAGTCTTTTACGCATTTATCGATGTCCAATCTCAACAATGCTCTGACTAGGGATATTTAATGATTTATCCTTCGTGGACTGATACTGTCTCATATCATTCTCCGTCCAGGAACAAATCATAGGGACCTCCTATCATTTATATATCTAGGTGATCTAATCACAAATGATAAGAGTGCAATCTCCTTTGTCACATAGTTAATTTGTACAACACCACCATGATCTGTACAAATAGTGACGCTGTGGGTCATAATTGTCCAACAATCTCCCACTTGGCCTATAGCCAGTCACTCGAGTGTCTAACACCCGAACTATGTACGGTTGGCTCAATTTGCTGAGAAAATGCTTTCGTTCGCGGATCACATCGCCATGATGTATGATCTGAACGAATCAGATGAATATCGAAGTATTTATCTGGATCGTTGATGAGACCATTAATTCTTTAGCATGTGCTGACGCCTAGCTCAGCTGCTAACAGAACTATATCTAATCTAATTAGATTTGTTTATTGACCCAAATGGCTTCTATTGCCGCCTCAGCTGCAGTAATAACCCGCATTTGTTGTTTATACGGTAACAGTATCTTGCTTGGAAGATTTCCAGCTCACTGTTCCGTTATTCAAACTGTATAGTACCGTTTGCGACTTATAGTCGTCTTATCAATTTGGGAAACTTGCTATAGTGATCCCAGTCACTTCAAGTTCTCCTTCTCCACAAATTAAGACAGCATCCTTAGTTCTCTAAGATACTAAGTATGTTCTTAACATCAATCCAGTGACTATCACTTGGATTATCCTGTTTGTGAATCCATATGCTCAAAGCGTATGATACACCAGGTCGCGTATATTTTTTTAAGGTACGATTCCACGGAGAGTTTTCGAAAGCCAAGCTTTCACCGATTGTTATTATGGGAATATCATTTCCAAGAAATGATATATTATCATTATTTATAGGACAACCACTGTCAGTGCGCTCCCACTAACCTCCTTATATACACAAGAATCTTTTACGTTTTGAATTAAATCATAAATTATTATGATTACATCAAAACGATAATTCCAAGAACCTATGCTTGCTTCAATCCAAACATGGATCGAATAACCTGCAAACCTTGTTTGCTAGTTATGGTACGACAAAACCGACAGGATATTATAAACATCCTCCGAAAGGTCTCCTTTTCAGGAAAGCGATTTTCCCGTTAAGCTGTCATATTTCATAAATGAAACATGCAGCTTTAGCAAGCATTATCCAGATGGATTTATCATGGCAACAAGTAAAAGGTTGAATCGTAATCAACCCAATGTTGATAACAATACCTTTCCGCTACAAGCCTAGCTTAGTACGTTGGTATGTTGCCATCCATGTACGTCTTCCTTGAAGACTTATATAGTACCAGTAGGCATAATGCCTTGCGGTACATCAACTAGTGTCCAAACATAGTTGATATACATGGATCCATTTCGGATCATATGGAACTTTGCCATAATAGTGAGTCGATATCTTGTATCACTTCCTCATACGTAGTCAGTTGGTATACCTCAAAAAGATATACATCTTTTCGAGGTGAGATCAGAAACCCATACCCCAGGTTGTTTTCTGACTCTCTCCGACCTACGCGGCTCTTGTGTATTTGAATATTATTGGTAATAGTTTCATCCATGATGAACTAATTGTGTTCCATTAAGGATTGGTGTCTTGAACAGTGTTACTCCAATTTTCATCGAGTTTTACTATCCTCTCACTTACCACTGCATATCGGTATTCCTCTTAGGAAAACCGCATGGTGAGCAACAATCTAATTGTTCTCTGTGAGTTGTATAAGTACAATACTTATGGTATCCCTAGGATAACCTACAATTGGCACTTATCCAATTTTGGGTTCTAGTTTGGTATCATCCAAACATATGTCTAGCATGCCCAAATTATCAGGAATGAGAAACCCAGTTTCTTTCCCGTTCATATCTAATATGAAATCTGTCAAACAGATTATTATGGAACCTTATTCAAAATAAGTTCTACACTGTTTATGCTTATCCGTTGAAGGAAATGGTAGCTCAGAGCGATTCGTGATTAACCTTATCATGTATAACATAATTCGGTTAGTCAGTTCGGACACACCGTCAAATTGACGTGTTCCGGGAGGAGTCCTAATTGAAAGAATACTATACTCTTTCAAGTATATTATAAACTTAATGCCTAAGTATTTTCATTACGGTTTTACCATGACGGTTTAATACTTTAGCCAATCTATTTGTCTATTTCGTGTCGAAACTTTAAAAGTTTCTGATTTGTGTTCTTCAAAAGAAACACATAACCACAACGCGATGCCACATCCGTATAGGTCACGAAATATTCATATCCATATCTAGCCTAGCTAGACATGGGCCAACTTGCTTCACTATGAACTAGGGGTTACAGATAGGTGGCATTTGCACTTTTACCAAATAAATAGTATTTTAGGCACTTTGCCCAATAAACTAGATTTGTAGACTTTATTTGATTAGAATCAAATCAGTCCGAGTACCCACTCTTCGAAAGTGTGGGTATACAATTCATGTTTTATTGTGTCCCAAACAACAATGCCACAATTAAGTTTCACCTGATCAAATCAGCTTGAGCTATTTGTTTGTCATGTTATATATTTGAGATTTATTTATATTCAAAATATAAATTCTGTCATTCACATCTAATGTGTTTATCTCAATATCATCTTTATATAATAAAACATTTTTTAGTGTTCTAGAATATAAAGGTTCATCCGCAGCGGGTTAAACACTGATATAAAGATAATGTTTCTAGTCAAACTAGTTACATTATATCAGTTTCCAAATTTAGGTACATTCCCGATGGTAGTTCCTAAAATTAGGTTTCTACGGTTTAAAACAGCGACTTTCGTCCCGTTTTTTATTCGCAGATAAATCTCAACTGAAGTCAGTATCCTGCTCACAGCAGATTCTGAACATCATTACATATTTATGTACCACACTAAGTATCTAAAATCCAATTTTAATACTAGTAGTGAACATAATGTGACAAACATATTTGAAGTCAGATCCTTGCTCGTTCTTCAATTCCTTCATGTCTGCTTTGTCCAAACGGCAGTCACGCTTCCGCGATCCCGTTTGCCACAATTCAGGCAGACATTTTGGGATATGTCATTTATCTTCCTAGAAGATTATAATGATTTTGCCTTTGCCAGTTTCAACACTCCAGAAGCCTTTGGCCAAGCCTTGGCCTTCTAGAATATCGAAGTAAGGTGCGTCTTGCGCTACTTGCCTAATTGCAAACTTTGACTTTATCTCATTGAGAATAGCCATTAACTCTCCAAGAGTTAAGTATTGCGATTTAGTACTTCTAAGATTCTAAGGATAGATTCTTTGAAGATCCTTCAATTTCATTATCAGGATCTAATCCTTAGTTATGATTCAGAAATTAAGGAGTCTACTGCGGTAAGTATAATGGATTAAGCACTTAAGTTATCATCACATAAATCTTCCAAAGATTATGCTCTACTATTTGCTTAACTTCGGGCTTAGGCATAATATGTTATTTTATCAAATAAAGTAACTTATTATTTTCCAGGACCATCCTGAAACTTTATTCCCAATTTTGAAAATTAAACCATTCAATACATTTTCCCCAGGATTATGTTTTAAATGTCAATCTTTCAATTTTATCTTGATTCTAATAGTCCAACTATTTAATCAATTATTGAGGTACTATTTATTATAATGATTACAATAGTCCAACTATTTAATCAACTATAATTTAATAGATTAAAATCAATTATATTGATTACTATAATCCAATTATAAAATCAATTATAAATGAATAGTTTGAATATAGTCCAACTATTTATTAAAACAACGATTTAAATATTAGTCCAACTAACATTTAATTTATTTGACGAATGATATTTGTTGAGCGCGTATGGCGAGTAATTGAACGAGTATTGCAAATTCAATTCTTGTCTCCCATTATTTTTCAGCGAGCCTCTAACCCTCTGTTGAGTACTCGGGAAACCGCGTTTCCTAGTGGGCTAGGATCCCGTTAAATATCACACAATCTTGACTTTGGCCAACAAATTGTATGATAATTAACTAGGTAGATCTCTAAGATCGATTGGATCTAATCCAATTCCTAGATCCGGTAGGGGGACATCCAAGTCCGAAACATATATCTTATATATGCTAATACATCCAATGTATTACCTAACATTTTTCCTCTGAATCAACTAAGCCTTGGCTTTAGCACAACAAACTTAGTGATCCCAGTCAAGCGCGACCCATTGACCATGGAAAGCTTCGTAATCAATGTCGATGGACAAGAAGTGGTCTTGACTTTGGCCAACAAACCACAACTTGGACAAGACACCAATATGGAACAAAGCCTTCGTGATTCAAACACATCCTCGACGGACAAAGGCCTTGATTTTGGCCAACAAGCCAATGCCAGTCTCGGATCTTGAGTGAGAATCACTCAATGGAAGGAAAGACGCTTAATTTTGTTTGAGGGTTTTTCGCGTGCAAATTGGCAACCAATTTATTATCTTTGTTAAGGTCTCATCATCATACACCCTTAAACATGCATTCTAAACACATAATAAAGCGCGTATAATAAATAATAATGATATGCAGATGGATACTTTACACATTGATCTTAGATCAAATCTCTCACTTTCTCTCTCCCGCTAGCACATGTATTTACTTCTACCCGTTACACTACACTTCTAAATAAACCTCATTTACATTTAGGGGAATAGGTGAGAAGAGAATACAAAAAAATGAGAGGTAATAAGGTTGGACTCGCATGTCCAATTAATAAATCAAATTTATTACAACAATTTCTAAAATTGCCCCACCCATCTAATATTCATCTGATATACATTATTCATGTATCGCAACCATGTATTCACACAAGCATGTTATCAATCAATCTAATCAAATTAATTAATCTGATAATTAGTGATCATCCAATGTTCAAACAACGATTTGATTTTGTTCGAGTCAAACTCGTTTTGCGAATAAGTACTCAAAGTATGAATTCTCGAATTAAATTAAACTACAACATTAAATCCAATTTAATATGCATTCAATTCTAATTCGTTATTTAATTCTAAATTAAATATTACACTTTAATTAACGAACCTTTACGACTTAAATTCCAAATTTAATCGTTACGGGTCTCAAAGCCCGATTAACGTCCAACGTCAATTTAATTAAAGTCCAATGGGCTTTTAATTAATTTCTTAAGGCGTGGACTTTTGGTCAACTCGGGTCAAATCGAATAACCAAAATCCAATCCGGGAATTACCCCATAAGCCTAGAAATCAATCTTGGCCCATTAGGCCCAATTAAACTTTAAAGGTCCATTAAGTCGCATTTGGGCTTTATGGATGCGGTTTTGGGCCTAATTGTATCCAACCAATTTTGCCTAAACCCAACTTTGTACAACAAAGTCCAACAAGCCCAATTACAACATTAAAGCCCAAATCCAATTTTAAGGCCCAAATAATTAAATTCCAAAAATCTAATTTTCCCAATTTAATTACCAAAGTGTATAACATGATTAATTACCCAAATTAATGTTGGTTATTTAGTGTCATTAAACAACAATTAGCATGCTAAACAACAGAACAATTCACAACAATCTACATGCAAAAACCCTAAACCAAAAACACTAGAAAGACAAAAATCAGAAATTAGAAGTTACTGAGATTGTCCAAGTCGAGATGATCTCTGTCCTTAAGAACTTATTGGCCCCGTCACAGGTGCTCTACGGATCCGAATTGGCCAACGTTCTCCCAGGATAACTTGGATACTTCTTGTCCAAGGTGCACTCCTTGACAAGTGTTTGAACAAGGAAGATGGTGGATCTCTTCTCAAAACAAAGGGAAAACAAGTGTCTGAGAATGCAGGATTTTTTATGTCTAGTCTTTTCTGCCAATTTTTCAACCCTTAAATTTGGAGGGTAAAGCCTTCTTTTATAAGGCATGGAGGGGTGCCAAAAGGGGCACCCCTTGGGTATGGTTGTAACCCTTCATGGTTAGTAACCACCCCTCTCCCATACAAAAGACATAAAAGCCCTTTATAAATGAAGAATTTACAACAATCCCCCACAATTCTTCAATTATTCATTCAGACACGTGAGAGAGATACCGTGAGCCAAAGCTGCATCGAAATATGTAGCTTTCGCCTTGAACCTTTCCTAGTGAATGACAATCGGATTTACTTGGCAAACCAGTGACCCATAGTCTTGAACTGTTCTGCCGTTGGTGTAAACCAAGACAATTGCCAACACACAGCTTTGATTCGACCATTTTCCCGTTCTACGGTTGTGTTCATTTTGGCCCTGAACAACGGTCCTGGATTCATCAAGTACTTTAGGGTAACCCGCCTTTAAAGATTCCCATGGAAGCGGCTTCACTTCTTACTTGAAATAGGTGATCTACTATGAAGAGGTAATATGTCTTTACCCCCATTAGGACTCATCTCCTAATATAGTGATCATTAAAGCCATCGCTTATCCTCACCAATGACAGACAGCACTCAGCGTCATCCACGGAATGGGAAAGAGTACGAAACTCTTCAGTGCTCGTTTTGAATTGCACAAAGTTTCTGTTGTCCCTTTTGAACCTAGATCTTGGGATCTCCAGTCAGCTAGGTTGGGTTTCCACAGTGACAATTCTTAGAATTTAGGCTTCAAGCCCATTCCCCTCGATGACTTCTCAACTTGCTCTCGAGGTAAACCTTTAGTTAGTGGATCCGCTAGGTTTTCCTTCGACCTGACATAATCGATCGTTATTATGCCACTTGAGAGCAGTTGACGTATGGTATTATGTCTCCGACGTATGTGTCGAGACTTATCATTATACATTGTATTTTGGGCTCTCCCAATAGCCGATTGGCTGTCACAATGTATGCTTATCGCTGGCACCGGTTTGGGCCAACTAGGAATATCCTCCAGGAAGTTTCTAAGCCATTCTGCTTCTTCCGCTGTTTTGTTTAACGCTATGAACTCTGATTCCATAGTAGACCGGGCAATACATGTTTCCTCGAGGATTTCCATGACACGGCCGCATTACCAAGTGTGAAAACAAATCCACTCGTGGATTTGGAATCCACCGTATCAGATATCCAGTTAGCATCGCTGTAACCCTCTAGTACAGCAGGATATCTCTCGTAATGTAGCCCATATTTTGAAGTTTCTCTCAGATACCTCAAAACTCTTACTATGGCTTTCCAGTGGTTGTGTCCTGGATTACTCGTATATCTGCTAAGCCGATTCACAGCTTGAGCGATATCGGGTCGTGTGCAATTCGTGAGATACATCAGACTTCCGATGATTCTCGAATACTCTAGTTGCGATATGCTTGAACCAGTATTCTTTGATAAATGAAGAGTTAGGTCTACAGGGGTTCTAGCCACGTTTAGATCCCCTTTGATATATTTATCGAGTATCTTCTCAATATAATGAGTCTGTGATAATATATATCCGTCTGATGTCCTAGAAATCTTTATTCCTAGGATCACATCAGCTATCCCCATATCTTTCATATCAAATCTGCTGGATAACACGTTTTTGGTAAGCTTAATCATTTCATGATTACTACCAATTATCAGCATATCGTCTACATAGAGACACACAATGACATATCCTTTTTGAGTTGATTTGGTGTACACACACTTATCACACTCATTGGTTTTAAACCCATTTGACAACATCTCTTTGTCAAATTTCTCATGCCATTGTTTCGGTGCTTGTTTTAATCCGTACAAGGATTTTACAAGTTTGCACACCTTCTGTTTTTGTCCAGGAACACTAAACCCTTCTGGTTGTTCCATGTAAATTTCTTCATCCAATTCACCATTCAAGAATGCTGTCTTTACATCCATTTGATGTATTTCAAGACCAAATATAGCTGCTATGGCTATGAGCATTCTTATCGATGTGATGCGAGTCACGGTGAATAGGTGTCAAAGTAATCAAGGCCTTCCTTTTGTCTATAACCTTTTATGACAAGTCTTGCCTTATACTTATCTATTGATCCATCCGTTTTCATCTTCCTTTTGAATATCCATTTGTAGCCCAGCGGCTTACAACCTGGCGGAAGATCAACCAACTCCCAAGTATGGTTCTGTAGGATTGAATCAATCTCACTGTTAATAGCCTCTTTCCAAAGAGGTGCCTCCGGAGAAGTCACTGCTTCTTTATAACTTTGAGGCTCATTTTCTAACAAGTATGTTAGAAAATCGGGACCAAACGACTTAGACGTTCTAGCCCTTTTGCTACGTCTAGGCTCGATTGTCTCAGCATTTACACGTTGATCTGATTCTTGGTCAACTTGATTACTGTCCTTGACAGTATCAATTGTTCTTTTGAGAGACCCAGTTATTTGTCTTTCCTTACAAGGAAACGTCTCTTCAAAAAATATCGCATTCCTTGACTCAATTATCATATTAGGATTGATGTCAGGAATCTCCGACTTGTGCACCAAGAATCGATACGCACTACTGTTGTGAGCATATCCAATGAATATACAGTCAACAGTTTTAGGTCCTATTCTAACCTTCTTAGGTTTAGGAACCATTACTTTGGCAAGACACCCCCACACTTTGAGGTATTTGTAGGAAGGTACGAAACCTTTCCACAATTCATATGGTGTCTTGTCTAGTCTTCTGTGAGGAAGCTTGTTCAGAACGTAGTTTGCGGAAAGCAAGGCTTCCCCCCACAAGTTCTGGGGTAAACCCGAACTTGTCAACATGGCGTTCATCATTTCCTTCAACGTTCGGTTTTTGCGTTCCGCAATTCCGTTCTGTTGAGGAGAATAAGGAGCAGTGGTTTCGTGAATAATTCCGTGCACAGAACAATATTCACCGAATGGTGAAACGTATTCACCACCTCTATCACTCCTGATTCTTTTGATTTTCTTGCCAAGTTGATTTTCAACTTCGCTCTTATAGTGTACAAAGCTTTCAATAGCTTCTGCTTTGCTTCTCAACAAGTACACATAACAGAATCTTGTGCTGTCATCGATAAAAGTGACAAAGTACTTTTTACCGCCTCTTGTTTGCACAATATTCATGTCACATACATCAGTATGTACAAGTTCTAGCGGTTCAGAACTGCGTTCGATAGAATGAAATGATGTTCTATGTATTTTTGCTTCAACACATGCTTCACACTTATGTTGGCTATCAATTGCAAATTTAGGTATGAGGTCCATGTTAATTAATTTACGCATGGTATCATAATTAACATGTCCTAACCTCCCATGCCATACATTTTGTGACACAATAATATAAGCAGACGAACTAGCTTTATTAATAGCACGATTAACAGTCATTACATTTAGCTTGAAAAGGCCCTCAGTTAGGTATCATTTTCCTACATACATATCATTCTTAGTCATTACAAACTTGTCAGAAACAAATACAAGCTTAAAACCAGCCTTACTAAGAAGAGAGCCCGAGACCAAGTTCTTCCGAATATCTGGAACGTGCAGTACATTCTTCAATGTTAGCTCCTTTCCGGATGTCATCTTCAGAACCACTGTGCCTTGTCCAACCACCTGAGAGGTAGACGAGTTTCCCATTGTCAGATGATCACCGCCATCGACCTTCTGGTACATGGAAAACATCTTACTGTCTGCACAGATATGGCGAGTAGCCCCAGTGTCTACCCACCATTCTCTCGGATTCCCAACTATGTTGGCTTCGGTTACCACTGCTGATAGTTCCATCTCTGAGATATCATCAGTCAGCTGCTCGCCTTCAGTGACATGGGCCTCATTTTTCTTTTTCTTGCCCTTGTCCTGAGACTTCTTGTTCCTGCAGTCCTTTGACATATGACCGCTCTTTCCACAGTTGTAGCATTTTCCCTTGAACTTCTTGTTCCCAGAGTCAGCTCCACTGTTCTTTCTCTTTTTGCTACCCTTTACACCTTCAATGATGTTGGCCTTAGACTCCAGAGTCTTGTAGCTGGCCTTCTCGGACATCCTGTTGTCCTCCTCGATTCTCAATCGAACACTGAGGTCTTCAAGGCTCATCTGCTTCTTTTTGTGTTTCAGATAGCTCCTGAAGTCCTTCCATGATGGAGGCAACTTTTCAATTATGGCGGCAACTTGAAACATCTCACAGAGTTTCATCCCCTCATCCAGTATTTCATGAATGATCAATTGCAGTTCACCCAACTGAGACATCACCGTCCTTGAATCTACCATCTTGTAGTCCAAGAACCTACCCACGACAAATTTCTTTTGTCCGGCATCTTCAGTTTTATACTTCTTCTCGAGAGATTCCCAGAGAATCTTCGCAGAAGTCATGCCTTGGTACACATTGTACAGGGTATTGTCAAGACCACCCAAAAGGTAGTTCTTGCATAAGAAGTCTCCAGACATCCAAGTCTGTTCTCGCTCTTCCTTGGCCTTCTCGGATTCACCCTCCACAGGACCCGGAGGATCTTTGAGGAATTTTGCCAACTGGAGAGTTGTCAGGTAGAACAGCATCTTACTCTGCCATTGTTTGAAATTTGCCCCACCAAATTTCTCCGGTTTTTCTCCATGAGAGACCGGTACCGTGATATTTCCGCTAGCCATATGTAACTGGAAAATCAACAGGGTCAATTAGTCTACGAAAGACAAATTGCACAACGATCAACGAATGATCTTGTTCAAAGTTGTAAACGATAAATGTAGATATATATAATTCAATCAAGATTGGATGGAATTACTTGTGTATTATTACACTTTAAATTCTCAACCAATTATGCAACAATCAAACAATTTCAACTTTATCACTATGTGAATGCTTGTGATAATTGAACAACCTAATAATAACTTAAATCTATACTACCAAGATTAATGTGTTAACAGTATATGACTTACCAAGTTAATATTATTTAAGTTTGCAGTTTATAGGAATTACAGGACTATTTCGTTAGTGTCGCGTTCGTATCTACGTTCGAACGAGACTGTCCAGTGTGTGTGCGTTCGTGTTGCGTTTGATAACGCGTTCGAACGATGTGTTTCCAGAGAGTTCACGTTCGAGTAGCGTTTGATAACGCGTTCGAACGGAATGATTCCAGAGAGTTCACGTTCGTATAGCGTTCGTGAACGCGTTCGAACGGAATGATTCCAGAGAGTTTGCGTTCGAATTGCGTTTAGTACGCGTTCGAACGTTCTAAGGCAGAAGGCTTTCGTTCGAGTTGCGTTTGAAGACGCGTTCGAACGTTCTTATGAGAATTCAAATTTTTAGCCTTCGCGTGCGTTGGGCGTTCGAACGCCCTACGGGTTTTTCATGCACAGTTCGTATTTTCCAGAAAAAATTAAAACCCTAACATGCAAATTACTATTTAATAACACGATACGATAAGTTCTTAAGATTGTTGGTTATTTAGTGTCATTAAACAACAATTAGCATGCTAAACAACAGAACAATTCACAACAATCTACATGCAAAAACCCTAAACCAAAAACACTAGAAAGACAAAAATCAGAAATTAGAAGTTACTGAGATTGTCCAAGTCGAGATGATCTCTGTCCTTAAGAACTTATTGGCCCCGTCACAGGTGCTCTACGGATCCGAATTGGCCAACGTTCTCCCAGGATAACTTGGATACTTCTTGTCCAAGGTGCACTCCTTGACAAGTGTTTGAACAAGGAAGATGGTGGATCTCTTCTCAAAACAAAGGGAAAACAAGTGTCTGAGAATGCAGGATTTTTTATGTCTAGTCTTTTCTGCCAATTTTTCAACCCTTAAATTTGGAGGGTAAAGCCTTCTTTTATAAGGCATGGAGGGGTGCCAAAAGGGGCACCCCTTGGGTATGGTTGTAACCCTTCATGGTTAGTAACCACCCCTCTCCCATACAAAAGACATAAAAGCCCTTTATAAATGAAGCAATTAACATTTCTAAAACATCAATATACACAATTAATCATGCTCATTTTCATCATCACATGTCCAACACATTTTGATTAAAATCAAACCCAAATCACATGCTCAAAGTCTCGGCCAAGGGAGGGGATTTTGTCCGATTCGAATTCAATCCAATTAATTCTACAATCGACATTAAATCACATTCCCGAATGATTCTAACTCATCCAATGAATCAAAAATAAAAAAATCCAAGACTATTAGGGCACTACTACATTCGGCCAAGCCAAATAATTGGGGAAAAATATTCCAAACACAAATTCATGAAATTGATCCAATCAATATTCAATTAAACATCAATTAAGCATATTCATTCATCCAATTTCAAAAAATCATGCTCAAAATCAATTTACCCAATTTTAAGCCCTAAAATTTTTCATGCTCAAACCTTGCTCTAGATGCCATTGTTGGTTTCTATTAAGGTCCCAAGATCAATAATAAGCATGAAATCATGTGTGAATATCAATTGAGAAGTTGCGGAATACTTACATCGATCGGTTAAGCGACGCGCGAGGCAACGAAACTGATTTTCTTCCTCCTTGAACTGTCACGGCAGTGAGCAGTTTCTGCTCACTGGTTTGGCTTCGTAGATCAACTTCGTCAAGCTCCAAGCTTCGTGAAATGATTCCCGGCACATGGGTGGACTTCCCTATCACCTTCGCATGTCTCGTAAGTGTGCTAGCACTTGTGATTTTGCCACAAAATCCACTCTTGCTTCCCTTACAGCTCACGGTTTCAAAAACCAGAAAACAGAAAATTTAGCCCCTTTGGGCGTGAAGAGAAAGATATGAGAGAAAGAGAGAGTTGTGATGTTGGTTCCAAATTTGTGTATTAAATACACACATTTCAAATTCAAATTCATTTCATGTGAATTTGGCTTTCAAAAGTCAAACAATTAAAAGCTCCAACCACTTCCATCACTCAATCCATCAAGTTGTCAAGTCACATCACTCAAAGTGACTAATGATTTGACGCTTGATGCGACTAGCGATTTGACACTTGATTTGACTTACGTGTCGCATTCGAATTCGAAATGCGAATGCGCTCATAAATAATCTCGGGTTCGTTAATTCTAAATTAACGAATTTTCCATTGCGTCGTAATTAAATGATTACGCCTAGCGAAATCACTATTCACGTCGCTAACGAATTAATTCTAAATTAATTCGTTCGCCGAATTAAAATCTAATTTTAATTCCGCGTCGAAATCCAATTTCGTTTAATATATCAAATATATTAATTATCGATTAATTCCAAATTAATCGTTATCTCTCTTTGATGATATTTTATCCCAGATAAAATATCTCCGCAATTAATCCCAGATTAATTTTCTCTCTCTTCTTATTAACCCTAGATTAATATAGAGTGCGAGTCATACGTCATCGGTGAATCTTTGGGAAGCGACCCATGAGATCCCCGAATATGTTGGCAGTAAATTCGGTCGTCGGACTATCCGAATACGTAAGTACCTCGTACTACGTTTGTACCGATTTACAAGACAAGGTTGGCCTCTAGCAAAGCGCCATGCCTACCCAATTCTCCGGAAATATCCTTACAGGAATAAAAGATCTGTATCAGGTGTAGTATACATAGTATTGCGTATTTCTGTCCAGTATCGAATGATCACGTGCTAGGCCTGGGGCTGTAATTGTGTCTGCCCCGTACGAAGCACATGTCGGATGTCTGGTGACTAGTCTCTATAATCGGATAAACCTGGCCTTGTCATTTTATCCCGATAGCTGCAGCATTTAAGAGAACCAGTCCTGTATCCTACGTGACCATCATCTCCATATGACTGGAGTGACACTTCTGTCTTGACATCACACCCAACACACTACGATTCTCAATATACCCATCATTGGCGTACACATAACCTGTTAAAGTCCTGGACGACCACAACCAAAGTATATTGATTGTCGCAAGTATTAGCGGTGCAAGTCTCAAGTTAAGACCAAATACACCTACCCTGATTTCGAACTTCCATAGACACATAGTCATACTACCAATGGAATTCCGATGGGGTCTATCCAGAGCGAAGCTGTTTCCCGTACCATCGGTAAAACACAACCTCCTATTACACTTGCATGAGTATCATATACCCAAATATAAGAGAACTATGACGTTGTGCCCTCACAACGCGCACAAGTATAATACTAGTCTTTTACGCATTTATCGATGTCCAATCTCAACAATGCTCTGACTAGGGATATTTAATGATTTATCCTTCGTGGACTGATACTGTCTCATATCATTCTCCATCCAGGAACAAATCATAGGGACCTCCTATCATTTATATATCTAGGTGATCTAATCACAAATGATAAGAGTGCAATCTCCTTTGTCACATAGTTAATATGTACAACAACACCATGATCTGTACAAATAGTGACGTTATGGGTCATAATTGTCCAACAAGCCCAATAATCACAGCCTTCACATGTAAATTTCTAATCAATTGCAACTTTGATCTTGATGAATTGTGGCGCAAGTTGCTGAGTTAGGTTATCAAAGTGGCTCCATTTTATATGTATAATGCAATGGAGCACTTCACATGCTGTGAATAGCATTAGCGCACTGCTTGTGATTATAGCAGTGGGGTATTGCTCTTATTGAATGAGCAATATTATAAACATTTAGAAAAAGGGAAATAAAATTTCAAGTCTGATCCCGACGCCAAAGCACAAATTTTTCTTCGCTAGAAGCTTTCATGTAAAGAGTTCTTGAGAACGACTCCTACAATTGGCATCGAGAACAAGTTAAAAGGTATTATAACCCACTTTTTAATTTTAATCATGCGATAATTATTATTTGTGTTATTTTTTTTATGTATGACATGCATGAAAAATAAAATATTATGTCATAATGAGTGGGCATAAAATAAATAATTTTATGTGATGAATATTTATTTATTTTAAAAAATACATTGGTAGTACATTTTTCCATTTTTGATTTTATAGCATTATTTTTTTTGGGAATGTAAGGCTATAAGACCATTTTATGAATTAATACAAATGTTATATCTAATTTTATTATGTAACTTATGGAGCACGTTGCCGAGGAGAACCCCAAAATTGGTAATTGAGCAATATTTGGTATATGAGGATTGCGGTTGTGGGAAGCTATAGTAAGCATAGGCGTGATGAGTTCGACAACAACATGTGGAGGTCATTACCACACAAAAACATGTCTTACAAACTAAAGTGCTAATTTCG
>SKCR01037444.1:0-111987 GCA_019454045.1 Zanthoxylum bungeanum
AGTGACGATTGTGACCAAGCTCAGTCAGTTATGCTAGCTGCAATGACCCAGCATTTCAGACGCCAGAACAGGGACTTGGATCCCTATAACATGATGGCAAGATTGCGTGATCTTCACCGCACCAACAAGCGGATGGAGAGGTATGAGCTAGTAAGGAAACTCTCGTCCGCTCCCGGATGACAGACGACGCATCAGTTGAGGCCCACGGGACTCAAATGATCGCTGACATAGATGAGTTAGCCAAGATGGGCATTGTCTTGGAGGCAGAGTTGACGATTGATATGCTATTACAATCGCTACCGATACTTGGAAACAAATCAACATCATCAACTATAAGTTGATGGACACTGACGACACTCTTGGAGAGTTGTTGTCCGTGCTGAAGGAGTCCGAAAAGGAACTCCTAAAGGGGAGCAAGCGCGAGGCGCATTATGCATCGACCTCTCATGCGCCAAGGGCTGGGCCCAAGGCAATTGGAGGTGCGAGGAAGAAGAAGTTCAAGAACAAGGGCAAGGGCAAGTTGACAATGGCTTCTAGGAAGCCAAAGGACAAATCTCGCGACATCTGCCTCAACTGCGACAAGATGGGTCACTGGAAACGTGACTGCCGAATGGGCAAAGGGCAGAGGGAGGATATCAAGGCTGGCAACGCTATCGCCTCTGGTATGTTTGTTATTGAGATAAATATGAATACTTCTAGTTTTAAAAATTGGATTTTTGATTCTGGTTGTGGTGCTCATATTTGTACTGATGTGCAGGATCTGCAGGATAGCAGGGTGCTGGCATCGGGGGAGATGGATCTACGGGTCGGAAACGGAACACCAGTTGCTGTTTTGGCCGTAGGGACATTTTTTTAGAACTGCCCTCAGGGCATGTACTTAAACTTTTGAACTGTTATTTTGTACCTAGTTTAACTAGGAATATTATATCTGTATCCTTGTTAGCCCAGCAGGGTTACACTTTTGTATTTAGAAACACTGGGTGTTATTTATATAAAAATGATGCAGAAATTTGCACAGCTGTTGCAAATAACGGTCTTTATATTTTGAATATAAATGAATCTCCTAAAATGACAAACAAAAGGCTCAAAAGGAGTAATCTAAAAGATGAAGCTTATATGTGGCATTTTCGTCTAGGACACATCAACAAGACTCGCATATCCACACTTTCGAAGAGTGGGTACTTGGACGAATTTGATCCCAATTCATATGACGTCTGCGAATCTTGTCTTTTAGGCAAAATGCCTAAATCACCTTTTAGCGGTAAAGGTGAACGTGCCACAGAACTGTTGGCTCTCGTTCATACTGACGTATGCGGGCCCATGTCTAGCCAGGCTAGAGGTGGATTTCACTACTTCGTAACCTTCACAGATGATGCATCTCGTTACGGTTATGTGTATCTTATGAGACACAAGTCGGAAACTTTTGAGAAATTAAAAGAGTTTCGACACGAAGTGGAGAAACAAACAGGGAAGAGTATTAAGACATTACGGTCAGACCGGGTGGCGAATACTTAAGTTATGAGTTCAAGATTACTTGAAAGAATATGGTATTCTTTCACAGTGGACTCCTCCTGGAACACCGCAATTAAACGGTGTGTCCGAACGGAGAAACCGCACCTTGTTGGACATGGTAAGGTCAATGATGAGTCGCACTGAGCTACCAATATCCTTCTGGGGATACGCATTAAACAGTGCTATACTTATTTTGAATAAGGTACCGTCGAAGTCTGTTGAACAGACTCCATATGAGATATGGACAGGAAGGAAACCAGGTTTCTCTTTCCTGAAGATTTGGGGATGCTGGGCATATGTTAAACATTTGGAAGGTACCAAACTTGAACCCAAATCTGATAAATGCCTTTTCGTAGGATATCCTAGGGAAACCAAAGGATATTACTTCTATCACCCACATGAGAACAAAGTATTTGTTGCTCTACAAGCATTTTTCCTTGAGAAGGATTTTATAAATGCAGTGGTAAGTGGGAGGAAATAGAACTCGATGAAGATCGTAGTGATACTGTTCCTGGCAATGAATCAACGACGGAACAAGAACAGACCGTCCGGGATGAGTCTGTACCACAAACTTCACATACACAAGGACCGCGTAGGTCGGAGAGAGTCAGAACAGTACCTGAGAGGTATGGGTTCCTGATCTCACCTCATGTAGATATTAATCTTATTGAGGATAATGAGCCGGCTACGTATGAGGAAGCGATACAAAATATCGATTCCGCTTTATGGCAAGAAGCCATGAAGTCCGAGATGGATTCCATGTACGCCAACCAAGTTTGGACACTGGTTGATGCACCAGAAGGCGTAAAGCCTATTGGATGCAGATGGATCTTCAAGAAGAAGACCGACATGGATGGCAACGTACAAACGTACAAAGCTAGGCTTGTAGCGAAGGGGTATCGTCAACAATATGGTATTGATTATGACGAAACCTTCTCACCCGTTGCCATGATTAAATCCATTCGGATAATGCTTGCAATAGCTGCATATTTCGATTACGAGATATGGCAGATGGACGTTAAAACCGCTTTCCTTAACGGAAACCTTTTGGAGGATGTTTATATGCAACAGCCTGACGGTTTTATCGTACCTAGACTTGCAAACAAGGTTTGTAAGTTAAATCGATCCATTTATGGATTGAAGCAAGCATCACGGTCATGGAATCAGCGTTTTGATGAGATCATAAAAGAATATGATTTCGTGCAAAACGCAGATGACCCTTGTGTATACAAGAAGGTTAGTGGGAGAGCACTTACTTTTATTGTCCTTTATGTCGACGACGTATTGCTTATAGGCAATGACATTCCCATGCTAACGTCGGTGAAAGCTTGGCTTTCATTAAAATTCTCCATGAAAGATCTGGGAGAAGCAGCCTTTATTCTTGGAATAAAGATCTACCGGGATAGATCTAGAAAGCTGCTTGGACTCTCCCAGAGTACATAGATTGATAAAGTGTTGAAGCGATTCAACATGGAACAATCCAAGAGGGGATTGGTTCCAATGGTACGTGGTACCTCTCTGTCTAAGGACATGTGTCCTAAGACTCAGGAAGAGAGAGACAACATGAGTCGGATACCGTTCGCCTCGGCAGTCGGATCGATCATGTATGCCATGATATATACACGACCTGATGTCTCATATGCTTTGAGCATGTGCAGTCGCTATCAGGCCGATCCAGGTGAAGGTCACTGGATAGCAGTTAAGAATATCCTTAAGTATCTTAAACGAACTAAGGATGCTTTCTTAATTTATGGAGGTGGAGAACTTGCGGTATCTGGGTATACCGATGCAAGTTTCCAAACCGACAAGGATGACTACAAGTCGCAATCCGGGTATATTTTTTGTTTGAATAACGGAGCAGTGAGCTGGAAATCTTCCAAGCAAGATACTGTTGCCGATTCAACAACAGAAGCGGAGTACATCGCTGCATCTGAAGCAGCAAAGGAGGCAGTTTGGATCCGAAAGTTCCTAATCGGATTAGTAGTAGTTCCGTTAGCAGCTGAGCCCGTTCCATTGTATTGTGACAATAACGGGGCTATAGCACAGGCTAAGGAACCAAGGTCTCATCAACGGTCCAAGCATGTTCTTCGACGTTACCATCTGATTCGGGAGATTATACATCGTGGCGATGTAAAGGTCGAGAAGGTCACATCAGATGACAACATTGCAGATCCGCTGACGAAGGCTGTTCTGTTCTTCAGCAAGTTTTTGAACGACACATACATAGTTCGGGTATTAGATGCTTGAGTGACTGGCTATAGGCCAAGTGGGAGATTGTTAGACATTAGTGTCCCATAGCGTCACTGTTTGTAAATGATATTGTATTATTGTACAAAATTAATTATGTAATAATGAAATTGCCTTTTGCCGTTTTGTATATTATTTACTTTGATATATAAATGGCGAAAGTCCATATGATTAATACCAGATGAGATGATATGAGACAGTATCAATCCATAAAGGTTTAATCATTAAATATCCCTAGTCGGAGTATTATCGAGATCGGACATCGATAATGCGGAATAGACTAGTATTGCGCTTGTGCACGTTGTGAGGGCACAACGGCATAGTTCTCATATATTTAAGTATTGGATACTTATGCAGTGTGATATGAGGTTGTGTTTTACCGATGGTACGGAAAACAGCTTCGCTCTGGATAGACCCCGCGCGGATCCCATTGGTAGTATGTCTGCGTGTCTATGGGAGGCCGCATCAGGGTAGGTGTATATGGTCTTAACCTGAGACTTACATCGCTAGTACTTGCGACAATCGGTAAACTTTGGTTTTGGTGGTTGGGGACCTTAACCGGTTCTGTGTACAACCTCTTCTGGGTTTATCGAGAATCGTAGTGTACTAGATGTGATGTCGAGATGGAAGTATCACTTCAGACATATGAAGGTGATGATCACGCAGGACACAGAACTAGTACTCTATAAAAGGTTGCAACCGTCGGGACAATATGACCAAGTCAGGATTGTCCGATTTAAAGAGACTAGTTGCTTGATGTCCGATATATGTTTCGTACGGGGCAGAGACATTTCCAGCCCCAGGCCTAACATGTGATCATCCGATACTGGTTCGATATACGCAATACTACGGTATAACTACGCTTGATATAGATCTTATATTCCTATAAGAATATTTCTGGAGAATTGGGTAGGCATGGCGCTTTGCTAGAAGCCAACCTTGTCTTGTGAATCGGTAAAAACGTAGTACGAGGTACGTACGTGTTCGGATAATCCGACGACCGTATTTACTGCCAACATATCCGGAGATCTCTTGGGTCGCTTCCCGAAGATTCACCAATGACGTATGATTCAAACTCAATTAATCTTGGATTAATTACGGAGAGACTTTATCTTGGATAAAGTACTATACAAAGAGAGAGAACGATTAATTTGGAATTAATCGTAAAATTATTATATTCGATATAATAATCGAAATTCGATTTCGACGCGAAATTAAAATTAGATTTTAATTCGGGCAAACGAGTTAATTTAGAATTAATTCGTTAGCGACGTAAATAATAATTTCGCTAGGCGCAATTATTTATTTAAATTCGATTTAATTAACGTCGCGACGTAAGTTCGGTATTTCAGAAATATCGAACCCGAACGCGTGAGTGTGCGTGGGCCCACTTTCATTTGGAAACGTGTGGGGCCCACATGACACATGTCATTTTATGCATTATTTAATTGTTAATACATTGCATGGTGATAGTGTACAATACACTCAATGGTTTTGCATGGAGTTTGAGTGTTTGACACTCTAAGCCATTGCATGATTTGTGTCATAAGTTTATTATTAATTTAATAAATATTATGGCATAAATATAAATTGATTTTTTGTAACAAAAATCATTCAACTCCTCTCTCTCTCACATTGCCGAAACTACAGCAGTTTTGGGCTCTCCATTTCTTCAATTTTTGTGGCAAGATTTGAAGAAGTTGTGCATTCAAAATCACAACAAAGGCTAGCACCTTCAAGGGATCATACAAAGGTGTTATGGGAAACTAATCCTTGAGCTTGGGAGGATCAAACAAAGCTTGGAGCTGCACTTTCCACCTTGGCCGAATTCATCACTGCACAAAGGAGAAGTTTTCATTTCATCAACGCATCCGCATTCTGATTTTTGTGAGTATGATTCCGCCATACTTCAATATTGTTCATTCATTTATATATATTTGGTTTGCTCTTGTTGATCTTGGGGCTTGGTTATTTTTTCCAACAGATAAGGCCTGTCAAATGAGCATATGAAGATCAAATTTAGTCAATTTATGGAGAATTTATAAATTTAAATAATTCAAAAGGAAATAAAAAAAATTAACTTGTTATGAATAAGTTGAGATACGTCTGAGGAGTGGAAATTCCTTACACAGCTATCTCAAACACAATTCCACCTGATTAGTCAAGTTTAACAACATAAAAAAACAAATTTTTTAATGATTTATATATATATATATATATATATATATATAAATTTGAATTTTTGACTAAATACCAAGCAAAATAACATAACGAAAAATAAAAATAAGATATTAGTCAATATTCCCAACACAACGAAAAATAAAAATAAGATACTAGTCAACTATTCCCCACCCCAAAACCTAATTGAGACATTATCCCCATGTCTAACAAGAAGAAGAGTTTAGCAAACAGTACCTGGTTAGCGTGGAATTCTACATCTAAAAAGAAAATTAAAGGTAAGATCCAGATTTACCCGACGCTTCTTACCACGATCATTATCAGACCAGTTTATCTTGGAAAGGATAAGTCAATTTGTGGTTCAAAGATGAGTTGGTAAATTATATCATTGGTTGATCTGACATTGAAGAGGATATCTTTTACAGATTTTGAAAGGAACCCATTTCTCCGGGCATCTTCAAGAAACACAAAAAGAAGTCAAAAAATCCATCAATATTAAATAGTCCAATTAGTTTCTGGTTTATGTTTAAGTTCGCCCAAGATAGCACTGTGAAAATTTCCTCCATCGTGCCCAAGCCCCTGGCAAAGCAATAAAAGCATCAGCACAGTTAATCATTTCAACAAGTCGTTCGGACATACCTGGCATGATGCATTCCTCTCCATTTGGTTGTCCTATAAGATTCGCCTCTGTTAAAGGTTTTGGGATGATTCCCAAACTTGACTACCTTATTCCTTTATGAACTTGAAACGTACCTCATTAGTCCAAGATTGCCACCGCCATATACTAAGTGCATATTCCTCTCAGTTATGACTCTACCCAATTTTTATGCTCCTTCAGGGAATTCTAGTTTAAAACCAGAATGGTTTAGAACCAGAATAGTACCCGCAAAACACACAGATGTTTTTGCAACACGTCTTCTTGAAGTTGCTTCCATTATTTTTAAATATTACTTTCTCAAATCTGGATGTCTATAAAAGAGCAATGACGAGTTGAATTTATAGATCTTGAAATGGGGTGAGTAATAATAGCAATAGTGCCTGCCAAATGACAATTATTAGCTAAACAGTAAAATAAATCGTGAAAGTCCAAAAGTCTGGATCCTGTCGGCGAAAATAAAAGAAAATAATAAAACAAATCACAATTATTAGTTAATGACAAAGAAATAATAATATGTACATAAGTAACGGCTTGAATGACATCTATGTGTAAGGGACAAGCTTCCCATCCAATTTTCTTATAAATTGGCAAACAAGGTCTTTTTAAGTCAGATTCCCGAGACTTAATTGTTGTCTTTCTTTTTGAAACTGTGTATGTAACATACGGATTGCGTGATACACATATCCACTAGGATGCGTCTCAAGATTCAATGATATGTCATCTAAAGACTTCTTACTCATGCCATCCCTAATGAATTTTATTTTATCTTCGCGGTTATCAGACACCATTCCTAAAGAACGACAATGAGTATTACATGTACATCGTGCACATTTATAGCAAACACCTAATCTTTTAGCTCTTCTTTTCTTAGCATATGTGTTTTTTCCTAAACCAGGCAGAAATGAAATAAAAGAGTCAGATGACTCACCTGCCAGTCGGACTCGTGTTTCAATTATCCATCGAATGTCACTAGGAATACCTTTGATCATCAGAAGTCTCATTCTTTCAATGCGTGTTTTGTAAAATTTCATCAGAGAGTTTTAAAGGAGAGAAAGAAAATACTTGTGAAGATTTGCGAGAGCGTCTTCCATCCTAACTTGTGACTTTTCCTACAAAAATTAAAAACACAAAAATAAAATAGACCAAATCTCAATGTATACAAAAATTACATGGTTGCCTCCCTACTAGCGCTAACTTTAACGTCGTTAACTAGACAAGACTTTCTGAATGTTAGGCTGGATCTGCCTGTGTGAGACTCTTTTTTTGTCGCTCAAATGATTCTCTCCAATAATACTTGACACGCTGGCAGTTTACCCTGAATGTGTTGTTGGAGTTGGGATTGTATATCTCAATTACTCCGTAAAGTAACACTTGGGCAATCACAAATGGACCTGACCTCCTTGATTTGAGCTTTCCAGGGAAAAGTTTCAACCTTGAATTGTATAACAACACCTGCTGCCCTGGTTTCAGTTGTCTACGTACTATTTTTTTGTCATGCCACTTCTTGGTCTTTTCTTTGTACATTTTGGCATTCTCAAAAGTATGAAGGCGAAGTTCCTCTAATTCATTCAATTGTAAGAGCTGTTTCTCTCATTCTGCTTGTAGATCAAGATTTAGCTTCTTTAGTACCCAGTACGTTTTATGTTCGAGCTCCACAAGAAGATGGCATGCTTTCCCAAACACCATTCGGTATGGCACATACCAATAGGTGTCTTGTAAGCTGTCCGGTAGGCCCATAATGCATCATCTAGTTTTGTAGACCAATCCCTCCTTGTTGATCTAACGATTCTCTCCAAGATTCTCTTGATTTCTCTGTTTGAAACTTCAACCTATCTATTTGACTGGGGATGGTAAGCAGTGGCAACTTTATGAGTAACTCCATATTTGGATAGGAACCATCACTGATGATTGCCCAAGGTATTCCAAAGCGAGTGAAAACATTCTTTTTAAGGAATTTTATCACCACTTTTGAGTCATTTGATGGCAGTGCTGTTGTTTCAACCCATTTGGTGACGTAGTCTACTATAACTAGAATGTAAAAGTTTCCAAATAATGGAACAAAAGGTCTCATAAAATTAATCCCACATACATCAAATATCTCCATTTCGAGAATGCTTTGAAGTGGTCCTTCATTTCTCCTCGAAATATTTCGCATTCTCCAGCTGTCACTTTGAAGAACGATTAAGTAAGCATCTTTAAACAAAGTAGGATAGAAAAAACCTGATTGTAAGACTTAGGCTGTAGTTTTATCTCTGCTGAAGTGTCCACCGTATGGTGAAGAATGACAATGCTACAGGACACTATTTGCATCCTAATGTGGTACACAACACCGCAATAACTGATCAACACAACGTTTGAATAGGTACGGCTCATCCCAGATATAGTGCTTGACTTCTTTGAAGAATTTCTTATGTTGCTGATTGTAGGCATTGCATTTTTTCATGTGAAACCCGATGATGAGTCTCAGTTGGAGGCACTACCTTTTTAGTTAAGGATATTGCGGGAAACGGTCATCGGAAGGGAATCAGTGTTTCATTAGATTTTTATTCACTTGTTTAGCGTCAGGCTCACTTGTTGGACCTCCGTTTAAAGCACTCTTGGCCCAAACCCACTCACCAAACCAACACAACACCTAGCTTACCAAGACAAAGCCCACGCCCACACCCACCTAGGCCCACACACCCATGGCCTCTAAAATACACCCAAATTAAATTAAATATTAATTAAATTAAATATTAACTAAATAAAATATTAATTAAGTCATTTACCAAATTAAATCAGACATAAAATATAATTATACCAATTAAAATATTGTAACTTCCTAATCCAAAATATTATATACTAAATTAAAGAAAACATTAAATTAAATCATACCTAATTAAGATAAATCACAAATTATATACCTTACTTAACAATTATCATGCCTAAACAAGATAAATCAAATATTCAACCTTCCAATTCACCAAAATTTGTCCCCCCAATCAATCAAATCCTTTACTTGTTTGACACCAAATCCAATATATTCCATGTGAGACAAGGGGAAGCCCTAGCCCTTGTCTATATAAACAACCCAAAACCAAAGCCAACCCCCTCTCCAATCTCTCACAATTCACGCCGATACATGCCCAAGAAACCCTAGCACTTTTACGCATACAACAACAAGAATAAACACAAACAATTCTCTTCATCTCCACCCTCACTTCACCGAAAATAACCTTCAAAACAGTCTACTAAAACACCGAAATAGCAGCCCCACAAACTGCATCCATATCACCGAAAAACACCTTAAAATAGTCCCTAAAATCCTTAAAACAGTAACATAAAAAAACTGCACCCTTAGCCTCCTTAAACAACTGAAAAATACAGCCCTTAGACCCCTAAAAAACACAAAAATAGTAGCTTTAAAGACCTGAAACAGTAAACAGAGAATACAAAGAAAACAACAGTAAAACGGAGGTCAAACAGCAGCAAAACGGAGGTCAAACAGCAAGTAAAATAGCAAAACAGTGAGCTACGATCTCTGTGCAACGTAAGTCTGAAAGTCGGCAAAAAAGGTTATACCTGAGAGTATTTTTCACACTTGTTTTCTGTTTTATCTTTATTATTTATTGAGTTTTGTTCGCATGATTACTATATTAAAATGCATGTTGTGGCCCTTGAGTAGATAAATATGCATATATTGTAAAATGATGTATGTTGTGGCCCTTGAATAAAATGAAAAATGTGTCGCCTCTCATGGTATATAGGATGGAAACCCGGACATAAATTTCATAGCCGATTCCGAATGGACGGTAGTATGATCTGTACTCGGGATACAACTTCACGTACCACTTGAGTAAACGGCGCATATTTTGTTTTATGTTGTTTTGATTTGTTTCTCATTCGTTACTTGACTTCCGCATGTTATTTGTTTATGTAACGATGTGATCGAGCGCATGGGTAGTAAGTTGGATTAAAGGTCCCCTATTCTGAGGGGTTAAAATCCTTTACCAAGATGCTTTGCCGTGCGATCGATGTGTATTCGGTTGAATGTAAGATGTGTTCAATCGGAATACGAAGTCTGATATTACTGTCTTTATTTTTATATGCATGACGTGATCGAGCGCATGGGCTTAGTAAGTTGGATTAAAAGTCCCCTATTCTGAGGGGTTAAAATCCTTTACCACTGCTTTTGCCGCGCCGGTTGATGTATATTCGGTTGAATGTAAGATATGTTCAATCGGATACACGAAGTCCGTTATCATTGTCTTTACTTCTTTATATATGTATTGTGTTGTTTGCGCATGGGCTTAGTAAGTGTGATTAAAGGTCCTATATTTTGAGAGGTTAAAATCATTTACCACGATGTTTGCCGTGCCGGATAGTGTATGTTCAATTGGATGCGAGATGAGTTCAATCGGATACGTGAGGTCTTACATTATGGATTTGTTTGTTTATGTATGTGTTGTATACATCAGGTCTGGTTCCGTTTGAACACATTCTCGAACGCCACACGAATGCGAACCTTCTGTTTACCGTTCAAATGCGCACGTAGTTTCTTAGTTTAATCATGCATCAGGTCTGGTTCCATTCGAACACGTCCTCGAACGATGTACGAACATGAACCTTCTGTTTACCGTTCGAATACGTTCTCAAACGCTACGCGAACATGCATATATTTTCTTGGTTTCATCATGCATCAGGTATGGTTCCGTTCGAACGCGTTCTCGAACGCTATACGAATGCGAACCTTTTGTTTATCATTCGAACGTATTCTCAAACGCTGCACGAACGCACACCCACAACACAGAGTCCTTTTCATCACGTCACGACATGTCTGTTTTAGCATATAGTTGTCTCTTTTTTTACCTTATGCATTTGTAGTACCGCTTTAGGTATCTATTCCGTTCGTCATGCCTTAATTGTCTTTCCTTATAGGCATGCTTGTATGAATGTTATTTGTTTGCGCTTCTGTGTCTACCAATGTGAAATTGTATGCTTTCCGTTTATCAATTTATCTATATGCTAATTGAGACATAGATTACATGCAAATAGGCTGTATGCAAATTCGGATATGTGTTACATGTAAATTTAGATGAACTTGTTGATATATGCATGCGAACTTAGGGGAAAATCATCCTTGGAAATATGTTGCTTAGGCTTGGTTAGATTATTGCACAAATCATATTATTACAAGTGGCATAAGTAAGGGACCATTCCGAACCAAACGGTTTGAGGTCTTCCCTTGCGAGGGGTGTGTGCGGCCTTAAATCTTATTTTCCCGGTTCACACCGGGTGGCAACTCCATCACTCTCCGGTTTAGTCCCCCACGGGCTACTCCGTACTCCCAACTAGGCCGCGAGCCTAGAACAGCATGCGTCGCCCAGTTTATGTGTCCCACAGTCTGGCGACTCCACTGGGGATAGAGAATCGGCCCCGAAATAATGTCTTGTAATATTATGATTTGTGCTTTAATTAACTGTGTTTACTGTAGGTTAAAATGGGTTTAATCAAAGGCACTTTTAGGCTAGGTAATGGTTTGGTGTCTTCCCTCATTCACTACCTTTCTATAAGGAAAAGCTGTGAAGGCACCTAGACAATCACTTACTTGTGGCCTATTGTGATGGACTAATTTGGAAGACTCGTTGTTTATTCCTGTCACCAAGCGATAAGAGCCTAAGAGGCTATGGTACTTAAGAGAGCCTCGCTCGACCCTCCCCCTGGGGAATCTACAATGGGAAATCCATTTGACAGTCAGTCACACACCATAACTCATTGGCACGTACTCTAAGGTATAAAAAAGGTGCGCTCACTTGGTCACTCGAACCCTTGAGTGGGGTTGTGGGCAATCCTTCACCAGCGAGAGTCTTTGTCTACACTCCCGCAAACCCACAAGTAGACCGGGGTCATATGGCCTATAGCAACTATTTCCTTGTCAGAAATGCGAACTTGTTAGGCCATTTAAACTGAGACGAGTTCGTATCCTATGATGATTGGGCCAAAAGCTTCTGAAATGTTGATGGGCTACTCTATATAAATTATTATTTTTTTTTGCAGCATTACATTCTTTTATGCTTGTGTTGGGAACATCATCGTTTGGATCCATTTGGACCATTTGTCATGGGATGTGGGCTTGTTGGGGCCCATTTAAACACTGGGACAAGAACGTATCGTATGACGATTGGGCCAAAGGCTTCTAAATATCGATAGGCCATTTTGTACTTGTGTTCGGAACATTACCATTTGGATTTAGTTGGACTTCTTGCCATGAGATGTGAACTCGTTGGGCCATTTTAACTGGGACGAGTTCACTCCTATGACAGTTAGCCCAAAAGCTTCTAAAATGATAATGGGCCGATTTGTTTGAAAATTTTAATCGATTTAGTATGTTCTATATGTTACAAGCATCTCATGCACCTCATACATACATACATCATGTTAACACCCTCTATGTCTCAAAAAAGACATCATAGATACTGTTTGGGTTAGAGAATGGACAAGGCTCATTAAAAGAACAGTAACAAGCATGAGTGAATCCGATAATGAGGTATCCCGTATAGATCAGTTAGAGAACGGTCTCGCCAAAATCACTAAACAGTTGCAAGCCCTTACTGTTGTGGCTGGTATAGCTGGATCTCGTGCTGGGGGAAGTTCTGGGGATGTGAGGCAAGAGGAGCCTCCGAACAGATTGAGGGAGGATATCCCAACTTTTGATGATGATATGGCAGAGTATGCAGCAGGCAGAGTATCTGGGTCTCAGGCAGAATTACAGAAACTCCGGGATCAAGTTGAGACGGTTACCCACAGGATGAGGGGTAAGAATGAGGATTTGCTGGATTATGAGACGCTGACTTTTGAAGAGCAGTTGTCGGCACAGTTCAAGATGCCTGATATGGCTAAGTTTAATAGGAATAGGGATCCAAGGGTGCATCTCCGTCAGTATGTATCAGTCATAAGTTCAGTTGGCCTATCTCAACACCATGTGCAGAAGATGTTTGGAATGTCGCTCGAGGGAGCTCATGTGGTGTGGTACCACAGTTTGGAGAAGAAATGAAGGAAGATTGGAGGGAGTTGGCTGATGCCTTCCTGAAGCAGTATGTCACTGACCTAGAGATCGATCTGTCACTCCGCGATCTAGAGAATGTTAAGTAAAAATCGGAGGAGAGTTTTAAGGAGTATGTGGACCGATGGAGAGGTCAGTTGTTGAAAATGCAGACTAGGCCCTCGGAGAAGGACCAGATTAAAATGATTATCAAGGGCACCAAGCCCTCCATTTACAGCAAGTTGAGGATGATGACGTCCATGATTACAGACTTTCGGCAGTTGAGGGAAACTGTCATGGACATTGAAGAGGAAGAGGCGGAAAATGACCGGCGTAAACACACACGTATAACGCAAGCGCACGTATCGTTCAAGTAGTATAAAAATATCGATCCCACGAGGACTTAATATCTAAACTATTAATTTTATGAGGTCAAATGATTACTAATATCTAACAAGTTGATTGATTGATTTGAAATGGTGACGATTCTAAATTTAAAAAACAAGTAAATAAAATTGTCGAAAATAGGTTTTAAGAAAATTCAATATTAAAAACTATCTAGGGTTGTGATTTCTTCCAATATCATTTTAAAGATGAAGTGGTTATCTTAAAGTTGGGTAACATATTGATTTATTAATCTGGAACACTAAATTATGTGTAAGCCTCTGTCGATGGTCAGACACAAATACCCAGTTTAACCCAATTGAACCAATATGTCTATGTCAACCAAATTATCTGGATTCATTAAGTTTAAGTTCCAATTATAGCTACCCCCGCCCGACAGGTATATTTCTATCCTGTAAGGAAATCTATTAAAGGGTTATCTATCCTCAGGAAGATCATGGGCTATTGAGTCTAAGGCTGAAACATAAAATCCCTATGTCTAGTTTATTTTAGATTTACCAGATCAATTTTATTAATGGCCAGTTAATGAAAAACATTAAGTTTAAGACTCAATAATAAATCTTTATATTACCCAAGCTATAATCTAACCCTTATAAAATGGTGATATTGGATTTCATCACAACCCAGATAACTAATTTAGTTACAACACATAACTAGGGCTAGTAAAAACTTGAAAATAAAAGACATAAAGTAAAAATGCGGTAAAGTAAATACTGAAAAGTAAATTACAATAAAATAAAATGCTAAGGTAAAAGGAATTACTTTTACTACTACTAATTTAGATATCTCCTATAAAATAATATATAAACTAGTGATAATATTACCAACCGACCAATCTGGCGGTATCCTGATTAAGTCAAATTAAGTCCAACCAGCCATTAAGGCGGTAATATTTGTCCATAAACCAGCCATAAAGGCAGAACCAAAATTAAATTACCACCGACCAATCTGGCGGTATCCTTGATTAGTCAGGTTTAAACCATATTAAGATTAAATTACCAACCGACCAATATAGCGGTATCCTTTTTAAGTCAATATTTTAAATAGTGAATTATTATTTTTAAGGAGATTAATCTAAATAGCAATAGTAAAAGAATTACCTTTCACCCTAGCTGGGGAAGTTACCTCTTCATGGTGAATAGTAAAAACTATAAAAATTAAAGAAAGTAATTACTATTATTACAAAAAGTAATTAAAATTATTACAAAACTAAAAACTAAAATTAAAACGAAACTTAGAGAAAGAAGAACTCCCTATTTACATCAAAGAAATGGGAGAGAATGGTGCACTGAATTCTGAAATCTCGAGCTTAATTTATAGGCCTCGATAGGCTTCCAGCGTCGCGACGCCAGGGTCCTCAGCGTCGCTAAACCAGCTTTTGTCAATGTGGCACGCTCTGGTTCGCTGGTTTGAAGATTCTGGATAAGCTGATAAGGTGACACGTGGCACGGTGGTTGGGCTTCAATTATTGTGACACGTGGCGGCTTGTGATTGGTCGTTGAGATTCTTATCCGCCACGTGTCAGATAGGATTAGATACTCAATTATTGATGCTAACGTGGCGATGATGTGGCGGTGACGTGGAGACACGTGGGAAAGAGACTGTAGGCACCGTAGAATTGCGACACGTGTCACTTCCTGATTGGCTGATGATGATGTGTCACGACACGTGGCAAGTTTGACTTGTTGACTTGTGACATGGCTGATGACATGGAGACACGTAGGATGACACGTGGCACACGTGGCGATGATGACTGTCGGCACCGTAGGATGCTGACACGTGGTACGGCGCATGTTAGCAGATCGGCTGTGATGGTGACACGTGGCACGACGCATTTTAGCAAAGTCAAACTTTTCTCAGATTCTGATTTGTGGACCCGGCGCACGTTAGCACTGTTCGGCGCATTTTAGACATCGCGACGCGAAAGGCTTGGCGTCGCGACGCGCTTAAGACCAAAATATCCCTGTTGACGCATTTTTGTCCGTTTTTGCCCCAAATTGCCTCCAATGCTTTCCAAACTTTATTTATCTGCAAAATAACACAAAATACATCAAAACGTTCACAAAACTCGAGAAACTATACAAAATATTAGTTTAAATGAATGGGAAATAGTGATATAAATACCACTCATCACACCCCCAAACCTAACATTTTGCTAGTCCTCGAGCAAAACATAGAGTAAAATAACATAAATAAATTAACTAAGCCACTTTCGTAGGGATCACGGTTACATTTAGCGTATGCAACAAGCCTTTAACCCCCTAGGTGTCCCTAGTGGACGTGTTGTAGTCTCGTGAGGGTTTACAGCAATGATACCCACAAACATTTTTACAAATGTAAAAAGTTAGTTAAAACTAATGCACACAAAAGCAAAAAGACAAGCGAAAAGAGAATAAAGATGTTAGTGACTAATCAGGTGAAACTTCTACTCCAAGTTACTAGTTATTTTGTTTCATTCTAAATTACCGAATATGTAAATTCTCTGATTATTTTTACCATTCTTCATATACATAGCCAACAAAATATTAAACAACTTATTTTTGCCCACAACAGTCATAAGTGCAGTTGAGAAGAGAGTAATATTTTTGTCCTAAAGTTCTATCAGATTTCACACTTTTTTGCAGCAATGGAATAATTTTTCTCATTTTTCTGATTTTTTTTTTATTTATATACAATATCTTCCGTCTATGTAACGAGTGTTGGGTCGGTGACTCCCAAACCAGTTGGTTTTAGGGCACCAGGTGTTAAGACACCCCTACGGACTTAATTACCCAGACTTCAGATATATATATTTTTGCAGCATCTTTGATCCATTTAACGAGTGTTGGGTCAGTTCCTCTCCGTTTGATGATCCAATAAGATTTACCTCTGCCAAGGGTTTTGGGATGATTCCCAAAACGTTACTGCCTCCTTCCTGTAAAGCCTTTGAAACAATCCCCATTAGTCCAAGATTGCCTTCGCCATATATTATGTGCATATTCCTTGCAGCTAAGACTCGACCCAATTCCTGTGCTGCTTCTACGTATTGTGGTTTAGTACCAACACTACTACCGCAAAACACACAGATGTTCTCAACTCGTCTTCTTGAAGTGGCTTCCATTTTTTATGTATTTCTTTCTCAACTCGGGATGCCTTCAAAAGTGCAATGACGGGCTGAATTTATAGTACCTGGAAAGGCTGAGTAAAAATAGCACAAGTATCTTCCAGAGGACGATTAGTAGCAAAATAATATCGTGATAGTCAAAAAGGTCTGGATCCTGTCGGAGAAAGAAAACAACAAAAAAAATTACAATTATTAAGAAAAGACAAAGAGATATAATATTTACAAGAAAAGTAACGGCTTGATTGACGTCTATGCGTCAGGGGCAAGTTTCCCATCCAATTTTCTTATAAATTGGCAAACAGGGTCTTTTTGAGTCAGATTCCCGAGACTTAACAGTTGTCTTTCTTTTTGGAATTGTGTATGTAATTTGCGAATGGCTATGTGAACATGTCCACTGGGATGCGTCTCAAGAGTTAAAGATATATCATCTAAAGACTCCTTACTCAAGCCATCCCTAATGAATTTAATTTTGTCTTCGCGATTATCAGACACCATTCCTAAAGAACGACAACGACTGTTGCAATTAAATCGTGCACATTTGAAACAAACACCCATTTGGTTAGCTCTACGTTTCTTGCATAGGTGCTTCTTCCAAAACCAGGCAGATGTGAAATAAAAGAGTCAGAAGACTCACCTGCCAATCGGACTCGTGCTTCAATTACCCAACGAATGTCATTGGGCACACCGTGGATCGTCAGTAGTCTCATTCGTTCCAAGCGAGCTTTGTAAACTTTCATTAGAGATTTTTGAGGGAGAGAAGGAAATTGCTTGTGAAGATTTGCGAGAGCTTCTTCCTTTTTGAAATGACTCAACCTACAAAACTGTACCAGAACTGGTTCTCTATATAAGGTTGCAACCGTCAGGATAATATGACTTGGTCATGATTATCCGATATTAGAGAGACTAGTTGCTCGTCATCCGATATATGCTTCGTACGGGGAAAACACTGTACCATCCCCGGGCCTTGCATGTGATCATCCGATACTGGACAGAAATAGATCCTTATTCCTGTAAGGATATTTTCGGAGAATTGGGAAGGCATGGTGCTTTGCTAGAAGCCAACCTTGTCTTGTAATTCGGTATAAACGTAGTACGAGGTACTTACGTGTTCGGATAGTCCGACGACCGAATTTACTGCCAACATATCTGCGGATCTCATGGGTCGCTTCCCAAAGATTCACCGATGACGTATGACTCGCACTTTTATTAATCTGGGATTAATTAGATGAGAGAGAAAATTAATCTGGGATTAATTGCGGAGATATTTTATCTGGGATAAAATATCATTTAAGAGAGAGAACGATTAATTGTGAATTAATCGAGAAATTAATATATTTGATATGTTAAACGAAATTGGATTTCACGCGGAATTAAAATTAGATTTTAATTAATTCGTTAGCGACGTGAATAGTGACTTCGCTAGGCGTAATCATTTAATTACGACGCAATAAAATATTCGTTAATTTGGAATTATCAAACCCGAACCCGGGATTATTTGCGAGCGCATTCGTATTTCGAATTCGAGTGCGGCACGCAAGCCAAATCAAGCTTCAAATCGCTAGTCGCATCAAAAGTCAAATCACTTGTCACTTTGAGTGATGTGACTTGACAACTTGTGATTGATGTGATTGAGTGATGTGTGTGGTTGGAATTAATGGCTTTAATTGGTTTGACTTTTCTAAAGCCAAAATTTGGTATATGTTTTTTGAAAACAAATAAACCAAATTAATTACACAAAACCTATTCTCTCTCTTTCTTCTTCACTCCCTCTCTCACGCCATTTTCTGTTTTCTGCTGGGCTGAAACCGAAAATAATGGGAAGCAAAGTGGTGAAATTTGTGGCTAATTTCTAGAGAGCTAGCACTCCGAGAGACATGCGAATGTGATAGGGAAGTCCACCCATGAGTCGGGAATCGTTCGACGAAGCTTGGAGCTTGGAAGATGACCTCTAATGGCCGAAACCAGTGAGGGAATTCTGCTCACTGCCGAGCAGCCCCTAGGCAGAAAGTTTTAGTTTTTGTTGCCTCCGCGTCACTCAACCGATCTATGTGAGTATTTCGCGACTTCCTCGATTGTTATTCACACATGTTCATGCTTGATTTATGATCCTTGGGACCTAGATAATCTCCAACAATGGTATCAGAGCATGGTTAAAAGCATGAAATTGGTTTAGGGTTAAAATTGGGCAAACTTGATTTTGAGCATGATTAATGAAATTGGATGAATTAGTATGCTTAATGTGTTTGAATTGAGGATTTATTGGATCAATTTGTTGAAATTATGTTTGGAACAAATTTCCCCATATTTTGGTCATGGCCAAAAATTTATTGCCCTAAATTTCTTGGGATTTTTGATTTTTGATCATTGGATGTGTTGGAAATCATTCGGAATATGATTTAATGTCGATTGTGGAATTAATTGGATTGAATTCGAATCGAACGTAAAATCCCCAATTGCCGAAAGCATAAGAGCATGTAATTGGGTTTGATTTTTGTTAAAATGTGTTGGAGATGTTTTAATGTTGATGGCATGATTAATTAGTACTAATTTGGTGTTTTGGAAATATTGATTTGGGTGATTAATTATGTTAATACACTTTAGTTTAATTAAACATTAAATTTGGATTTTTTGTGTTTGATTAAATGGGCCTTAAATTGGATTTGAGCTTGTTATGTTTTTATTGGGCTTATTGGGCTTTGTTGTACAAAGTTCGGTTAAGGCAAATTGGATTGGATCCAATAGGGCCCAAAACCGCCTCAATAAAGCCCAAATGAAACTTAATGGACCTTTAAAGTTTAATTGGGCCTAGTGGGCCAAGATTGATTTTCTAGGCTTATGGGGTAACTCCCGGATTGGATTTTGGTTATTCGCTTTGACCCGAGTTGACCAAAGTCCACCACTTAAGAAATTAATTAAAAGCCCATTGGACTTTAATTAAATTGACGTTGGACGTTAATCAGGTTTTGAGACCCGTAACGATTAAATTTTGAATTTAAGTCGTAAGGTTTATTATATAAAGTGTGATATTTAATTTGGAATTAAATAGAATTAGAATTAGAATTAAATACAAATTGAATTGGATTTAATTTTGTAGTTTAATTTAATTCGAGAATTCGTACTTTAAGTACTTATTCGCAAAACGAGTTTGACTCGAGCAAAATCAAATCGTTGTTTGAACATTGGATGATCACTAATTATCAGATTAATTAATTTGATTAGATTGATTGATAACATGCTTGTGTGAATACATGGTTGCGATGCATAAATAATGTATATCGAATGGATGTTAGATGGGTGGGACAATTTTAGAAATTGTTGTAATAAATTTGATTTATTAATTGGACCTGCTTGTCCAGACTTATTACCTCCTTATTCTTTGTATTCTCTTTTCACCTATTCCCCTCAATGTTAATGAGGTTTCTTTAGAAGTGTAGTATAACAGGTAGAAGAAATATTTGTGCTAGCGGGAGAGAGAAAGTGAGAGATTTGATCTAGGATCAATGTGTAAAGTATCCATCCGCATATCATTATTATTTATTAATATGCGCTTTATTATGTGTTTAGAATGCATGTTTAAGGGTGTATGATGATGAGACCTTAACAAAGATAATAAATTGGTTGCCAATTTGCACTCGAAAAATCCTCGCAAAATATTAAGCGTTTTTCCTTCCATTGAGTGATTCTCACTCAAGATCCGAGACTGGCATTGGCTTGTTGGCCAAAATCAAGGCCTTTGTCCGTCGAGGATGTGTTTGAATCATGAGAGCTTTGTTCCATATCAGTGTCTTGTCCAAGTGTGTGGTTTGTTTGCCAAAGTCAAGACCACTTCTTGTCCATCGACATTGATTACGAAGCTTTCCATGGTCAATGGGTCGCGCTTAACTGGGATCACTAAGTTTTTTGTACCAAAGCCAAGGCTTAGTTGATTCAGAGGAAAAATGTTAGGTAATACATTGGATGTATTGGCATATATAAGATATTGTTTCGGACTTGGATGTCCCCCTACCTGATCTAGGAATTGGATTGGATCCAATCGATCTTAGAGATCTACCTAGTTAATTATCGTACAATTTCTTGGCCAAAGTCAAGATTGTGTGATATTTAACGGGATCCTAGCCCACTAGGAAACACGATTTCCCGAGTTGTCGACAGAGGGTTAGAGGCTCGCCGAAAAATAATGGGAGGCAAGAATTGAATTTGCAATATTCGTTTAATTACTTGCCATACGCGCTCAAACAAATATCTTCGTCATATAAATTAAATGTTATTGGACTAATGTTTAAATGTTGTTTTAAATAAATAGTTTGACTATATTCAAACTATTCATTTATAGTTGATTTTATAATTGGATTATAGTAATCAATATAATTGATTTTAATCTATTAAATTATAGTGATTAAATAGTTGGACTATTGTATCATTATAATAAATAGTACCAAAATCGTTGATTAAATAGTTGGACTATTAGAATCAAGATATAAATTGAAAGATTTACGTTTAATACATAATCCTAGGGAAAATGTGTTTAAATGGTTTAATTTTCAAATTGGGAATAATTTCAGGATGGTCCTGGAAAAATAATAAGTTATTTATTTGATAAAATAATATATTAGGCCTAAGCCTGGAGTTAAGCAAACAGTAGAGCATAATCTTTGGAAGATTATGTGATGATAACTTTAGTGCTTAATCCATTAAGTTTGTCGCAGTAGACTCCTTAATTTTTGAATCAGAACTAAGGATTAGATCCTTAAAGTATGATAAAGAAATTGAAGGATCTTCAAAGATCTATTTTAGATTTTAGAAGTACTAAAATTGCAATAAAATAACTCTTGGAGAGTTAATGATTATTCTCAAGGAGACAAAGTCAAAGTTTGCAATAAGACAAGTAGCGCAAGGCGCACCTTACTTCGATATTCTAGAAGGCCAAGGCTTGGCCAAATGCTTCTGGAATATGAAAAGGGCAAAGGCAAAATCATTATAATCTTCTGGGAAGATAAAAGACATATCCCAAAATGTCTGCCTAAATATGGCAAACGGGATCGCGGAAGCGTGACTGCCATTTGGACAAAGCAGACATGAAGGAATTACAGATGGGGCAAGGCTCTGACTTCAAATATGTTTGTCATATTATGTTCACTACTAGTATTAAAATTGGATTTTAAATACTTAGTGTGGTACATAAATATATACTGATGTTCAGAATCTGCTATGAGCAGGATTAGGAAGCTGTTATAATGTAACTAGTTTGACTAAAAACATTATCTATGTATCAGTGTTTAACCCACTGCGGGTGAACCTTTATATTCTAGAACACTAAAGTGTTTTATTTTATAAAGATTAAATTGAGATAAACACATTAGATGTGAATAACAGTATTTATATTTTGAATATAAATAAATCTCAATATATAACATGACAAACAAATAGCTCAAACTGATTTGATCAGATGAAACTTAATTATGGCATTGTTGTCTGGGACACAATCAAACAAGACTTGTATATCCATACTTTCGAAGAGTGGGTGCTAGGACTGATTTGATTCTACTCAAATAAAGTCTACGAATCTAGTTTATTAGGCAATGTGCCTATAACACTATTTACTTGGTAAAAGTGTAAATGCCACCGATCTGTTAGCCCTAGTTCATAGTGGAGCAAGTGGGCCCATGTCTAGCTAGGCTAGAGGTGGATATGAATATTTCGTGACCTTTACGGATGTGGCATCGCGTTATGGGTATGTGTTTCTTTTGAAACACAAATCAGAAACTTTTACAGTTTCGACACGAAATAGACAAACAGATCGGCTAAAGTATTAAACCATCACAGTAAGACCGTAATGGAAAATACTTAAGCGATAAGTTTCTTGTATACTTGAAAGAGTATAGTATTCTTTCAATGAGGACTCCTTCTGGAACACGTCAGTTTGACGGTGTGTCCGAACTGAGTAACCAAATTTTGTTGGACATGATAAGGTTAATCATGAGTCGCTCTGAGCTACCATTTCCTTCAACGGATAAGCTTTGACAGTGCAGAACTTATTTAGAATAAGGTTCCATAAAAATCTGTTTGACAGAGTTCATATTAGATATGAACAGGAAAGAAACCGGGTTTCGCATTCCTGAAAATTTGGGTATGCTAGGCAAATGTTTGGATGATACCAAACTAAAACCCAAATTGGATAAGTGCCAAATGTAGGTTATCCTAGGGATACCAAAGTTTGTACTTATACAACTCACAAGAGAACAATGTAATTGTTGCTCACCATGCGGTCTTCCTAAGAGGAATACCGATATGCAGTGGTAAGTGGGAGGATAGTAAAACTCGATGAAAATCGGAGTAATACTGTTAAAGGCACCGAATCTTCATGGAACACAAAATAGTTCATCAAGGATGTAACTACACCATTAATCTTCAAATACACAAAAACCGCGTATGTCGGAGAGAGTCAGAAGACAACCTGAGGTATGGGTTTCTGATCTCACCTCATAAAGATGTCAATCTTATTGAGGTATACCAACTGACTACGTATGGGGAAGTGATACAAGGTATCGACTCCCTATCATGGCAAAGTGCCATGTGTCCGAAATGGATTCCAAGTATATGAAAAAGTTTAAATACTAGTTGATGTACCGCAAGACATTGTGCCTATTGGTACTATATAAGTCTTCAAGGAAGACGTACATGGATGGCAACAACCAACGTATAAAGCTAGGTTTTTAGCGGAAAGGTATCATTATCAAAATTGTGCTGATTACGATTCAACCTTTTAACTGTTGCCACGGTAAATCCATTTGGAAAATAGTTGCTAATGCTGCATGTTTCATTTATGAAATATGTCAGCTGAACGGGAAATTGCTTTCCTGAAAAGGAAACCTTTCGGAGGATGTTTAAAAAATCATGTCGGTTTTGTCGTACCAAAACTAGCAAACAAGGTTTGCAGGTTATTCGATCCATGTTTGGATTGAAGCAATCATAGGTTCTTGGAATTATCGTTTTGATATAATCATAATGGTTTATGATTTAAAAAAAGGATTCTTCTTTGTATATAAGAAGGTTAGTGGGAGCGCACTGACAGTGGCTTTCCTATATAGAATAGATAACATATGTCATTTCTTGGAAATGATATTCCCATAAAACAATCGGTGAAAGCTTGGCTTTCGTGAAAACTCTCCGAGAAATCTGTACATTGAAAAATGTACATAACTTGGTGTCTCATACGCTTTGAGCATATGGATTCACAAACAGGCCAATCCAAGTGATAGTCACTGGATTGATGTTAAGAACATCCGTTAGTATCTTAGAGAACTAAGGATGCTACCTTAATCTATGGAGAATGAGAACTTCAAGTGACTGGGATCGCTACTGCAAGTTTCCTAACCGATAAAGACGACTATAAGTCGCAAACGGTACTACACAGTTTGAAAAACAATACAGTGAGCTAGAAATCTTCCAAGCAAGATACTGTTACCGAATAAACAACAAATGCGGGTTATTGCTGCAGCTAAGGCGGCACTAGAAGCCTTCTGGGTCGATAAATAAATCTAATTAGATTAGATATAGTTTTGTTAGCAGCTGAGCTAGGCGTCAGCACAGGATAAAGAATTAATGGTCTCATCAATGATCCAGATACATACTTCGATATTCATCTGATTCGTTCGGATCATACATCGTGGCGATGAGATGATCGTATAAATCGCATCAGACGATAATCATGAAAATCCGCTGACGAAAGCCTTTCTCAGCAATTTGAGCCAACCGTATATAGTTCAGGTGTAAGACACTCGAGTGACTGGCTATAGGCCAAGTGGGAGATTGTTGGACAATTATGACCCATAGCGTCACTATTTGTACAGATCATGGTGTTGTTGTACAAATTAACTATGTGACAAAGGAGATTGCACTCTTTCATTTGTGATCAGATCACCTAGATATATAAATGATCTGAAGTCCCTGTGATTTGTTCCTGGATTGAGAATGATATGAGACAGTATCAATCCACGAAGGATAAATCATTAAACATCCATAGTCAGAGCATTATCGAGATTGGACATCGATGAATGCGTAAAAGACTAGTATTAAACTTGTGCGCGTTGTGAGGGCACAACGACATAGTTCTCATATATTTGGGTATAGGATACTCATGCAAGTGTAATAGGAGGTTGTGTTTTCACCGATGGTACGGGAAACAGCTTCGTTCTGGATAAGACCCCCTCGGAATTCCATTGGTAGTATGACTATGTGTCTATGGAAGTCCGAAATCAGCGTAGATGTATTTGGTCTTAACCTGAGACTTGCACCGCTAATACTTGCGACAATTAATATACTTTGGTTGAGGTCGTCCAGGGCTTTAACAGGTTCTGTGTACAATGATGCTGGGTATATTGAGAATCGTAGTGTGTTGGGTGTGATGCCAAGACGGAAGTGTCACTCCAGTCATATGGAGTTGATGATCGCGCAGGGATACACAACTGGTTCTCTATATAAGGTTGCAACCGTCGAAATAATATGACTTGGTCATGATTATCTGATATTAAAGAGACTAGTTGCTCGTCATTCGATATATGCTTCGTACGGGGCATACACTGTACCAGCCCTAGGCCTTTTATGTGATCATCCGATACTGGACAAAAATTCACAATACTACGTATACTACGCCTGATATAGATCCTTATTCCTGTAAGGATATTTCCGGAGAATTGGGAAGGCATGGTGCTTTGCTAGAAGCCAACCTTGTCTTGTAATTCGGTATAAACGTAGTACGAGGTACTTACGTGTTCGGATAGTCCGACGACCGAATTTACTGCCAACATATCCGCGGATTTCATGGGTCGCTTCCCAAAGATTCACACCGATGACGTATGACTCGCACTTTTAATTAATCTATGATTAATTAGATGAGAGAGAAAATTAATCTGGGATTAATTGCGGAGATATTTTATCTGGGATAAAATATCATTTAAAGAGAGAGAACGATTAATTTGGAATTAATCGAGAAATTAATATATTTGATCTATTAAACGAAATTGGATTTCAACGCAGAATTAAAATTAGATTTTAATTCGGCCGAACGAATTAATTTAGAATTAATTCGTTAGCGACGTGAATAGTGACTTCGCTAGGCGTAATCATTTAATTACGATGCAACGGAAAATTTGTTAATTTGGAATTATCAAACCCGAGCCCGGGATTCTTTGCGAGCGCATTCGCATTTCGAATTTGAGTGCGGCACTCAAGTCAAATCAAGCGTCAAATCGCTAGTCGCATCAAAAGTGAAATCACTTGTCACTTTGAGTGATGTGACTTGACAACTTGTGATTGATATGATTGAGTGATGTGTGTGGTTGGCATTAATGGCTTTAATTGGTTTGACTTTTCTAAAGCCAAAATTTGGTATAATGTTTTTTGAAAACAAATCAACCAAATTAATTACACAAAACCTATTCTCTCTCTTTCTTCTTCACTCCCTCTCTCACGCCATTTTATGTTTTATGTTGGGCTGAAACCGAAAATAATGGGAAGCAAAGTGGTGAAATTTGTGGCAAATTTCTAGAGAGCTTGCACTCCGAGAGACATGCGAAGGTGATAGGAAAGTCCACCCATGAGCTGGGAATCGTTCGACGAAGCATGGAGCTTGGAAGATGACCTCCAATGGCCGAAACCAATGAGGGAATTCTGCTCACTGCCGAGCAGCCCCAAGGCAGAAAGTTTGAGTTTTTGTTGCCTCCGCGTCGCTCAACCGATCGATGTGAGTATTCTGCGACTTCCTGGATTGTTATTCACACATGTTCATGCTTGATTTATGATCCTTGGGACCTAGATAATCTCCAACATAGTCAGCATACCATGGGAATTCTTGTTGTTTGATGGCAAACAACTGTTCATCTGGAAAAATTTCTTTTATTGTCAGCTCAGTGCCAGTTGCTCCTCCATTCTCTAGCCTTGATAAGTGATCTGCCACTTGATTTTCTGTTTCTTTTCTGTCTCGGATCTCCACGTCAAATTCTTGACGTAAACATGGATGATACTGGTCAAAATCCCTCGGGTCAACATACCGAGGTGGATGATACTGGTTAAAATCCCTCTGACCTCTTCAACCAGGTCGGGTTACTAAACATGGATCCCATTGTGTCGGTTTCCATAAATACTCAAATGAACCCAACCAATCCACAACTTCTTCTTTAGGTCGGGTCGGCATACCGATCTGCTTCATCGTCAACACACTCAGCCCTTGCAAGCCCCCCTTCGTATAATGGGGTCGGTTCTTCTATCAAATTATGTCTGTCTCTCCGACTCTTAGACCCTATTATTCATTTTTGACTAAGTGGACTACCAATTCTATCCTTCCTCAGAATTTGACTCTTTCTCTCAGTAAAAAACCACCATCACAACTTCTAACAAAATCCCATCATCAGGAAAATCAATCGGTGGAGGCTCACATAAAAGAAAACCAGCTTTAAGGAGATGAGACCCTAAAGAAAATCAGTATATCCATGTCGCCGACATAGTCATTGTGTTGGTGGTATATACCTCATTTCTCCCATTTTCTTTATTTCTTCTCCCTTTTTTTCCCCTTATTTATTTATTTATTTTTTGTTAATTTCTCTATTCTTCCTCCTTTCTTTCCCCATCATTTTTTCTGTTTTTCTTGTCCCCCTCCACTGGTTTAGTTTTCTTAATTAGTTTATGGTTGATTTTTTTGACTAAAATTCTGTTACCCCAAATTATTTAATATGGGGATCCACACATATTTGATGGTAGCATTATAACCATGGGGTCTAGTATTTTATGTAATTTTTTTACAAGAATAATTGTTTTTACATCACTTTATAGAATATCTGTTTGGCCAAATGGGTAGATATGACACTGCTGGTTTAATAGATATATCGATTTTTCTTGTAATAGATTATATGTATGTTGATGTAAAAATTTTTACGTTGATTTATATTGTTATGTTATTTTACTTCTAATTATCAATCTATATTCACCAACACACTGTCCAAATATGGGAAGATCAGGTCGATCTCGTAATTCCTGTTATATCTCAGTAGTTTTTGGATATGAATCTGATTTTATGTTGGCTATGAAAAACACATAATACACAAATTGTCTTATATTGTTAGGTTTTATTTTAATTAGACTTGAATTTTAGGTAATGCTAAGTTGTTATTCGAGCTGAATCTCGACTTTGTAATAGCATCTTTCACGACGATATATTAATTATTAGATCTTCCGATCTTATTTATATAATGCATCTTTCAAAAAAATAATTTCAAACATCATGTGTAATTCAGCCATCACCTAACTTGGAAGATGAGCAGAGAGGTCTACCTCAAATAAGATACGAACATAATTACCATAGTTAAAGTTTTTCATATTTGTGTCAAGCTTGAGATGAAGGCTGATTCCACGTATTATATCCATGAGGATGGGAAGTTCAAAGTTCCAAACATATAGGTCGTAAAGGCGAACCCAAAATTGTGAGTGACTCTAGGTCTTAGGGTTATAAGGATAGAATTTTGGTTGCCATGGAAAAACTAAAAGTAATCGAACAGCAATTCACATGCACCAGTACTACGATAAATCAATAATTCCCTATTTTAAACTATTTTGTCACAGCTGATATTTGCAAGCACCATTACTGAAAAATTATGATCACAATTAATGAATAAAATTATTTAAAATGACAAAAATAGTGACATTTGTGATGGTTATTTTTCCATACACATAATAAGTCAAATAAGTTATGAGACGGTGGATTTTACTGTCTCATATAACATAACATAAACCTTATATTCATGTAGTGATGTGGAACCATTTGATCCCGAATTTTAAACAACTAGATAAGGGTCAGCATTAGAAGATTTGGAATAACGAGAAGGGTATTATTGGATTTTCATTAACTCAACTGAGGGCCCGGGACCAAGGCATAGAGGTATCCGACCCTACGAGAGGATCAAATTTGGTTACATTTTGAGACCAGCCCGAGGACACTAAGGTCTATGTTTTCGTGCTTGGCAGCAATGAGAATGAGATTTAAAGTCGGTCAACAGGAGTACAATCACTTACATAGGAGGAAGCTTTGTGGGAAACAAAGGAGCATAGGGAGGAGACCATTAGAAGATACAAGCTATGTTCGGAATCAAAAAGAGGAAATGAAGGAAGTGAAGGCATCTATACCGACCCGACCAGGTCATTACAGCAAGGAAGATCGCCACTCACTTCGGTACACCAATCAGAGGATGTAGGTCAGGTTGTAATACTATGTTCATGAACAGATGATGTAAGCCCTATTTGGGGACTTGAACCCTCTAAAAGGGCTGACACGATGGGAGCATATCAAAGTATAAAATGCTTATCCACTGACGCATAAAATCGCGTGAGAGTGGTTGGTTTTATGTTACCATGTGGACTGGACGTGTGACAGTAGGCAAAGAGGTGGGAATGATGGTTTTCAAATGGCAGAATGTAGTTATATCAGGTGGCCAGAAGCTACTGTTTGTAGAGTAGTTGGGATAGAGGAACGTGGGTGACAGTGAAGGGCTGACGTCATGACTTGAAGTAATAGTAGATGCAGAAGTACTATATAACAGGGTTAAAGACTCATTAAGAGAGGTTGGCTAATTTTTTTCTAGCAATCTATCATCTTGAAAACTTAAAAGAGGAAGGTGTTCCGTGTAAGAGAGAGAAAATGAGGTTGGGTATGACCCGAGATGGTGGTATAAAAATCCTAGTCCCTTGCATCCATGGACGTAGGTTGGACCCATTCCACCGAACCACGTTAAATCCTTATTTTGTCTGTGTGTTTTCCCATTTGCTTGTCAAATTTGCTTTGGATCCCAACAAACCAAACAACAAATTCATTGTTTAAGGGAGGTTTATTCGATGAGTGATTTTCCCGAAATACCATTTGAATGAAAAACAGCCATCAACAGTTGGCGCGTTATGGGAATCTATTATAGAAAATAGCAAACACATTAATACAATGGCAGGAGACCGTAACCATAGATCTTCAGAGACTTCGACAATGGAAAGATGAAGAAGCAGATGGAAGAAACCATAAGAAATGAGAGGGAAGAAGCTCGGAAAGAAAGAGAAGTAACTCAGGTGATGGAAAAGTGGAGAAGTTGGAAAAGAATGCGGGAGAAAGAGGAGTAGCGTCCTAGCTAAAGAAAAGAAGAAAAATAACAAGAGGAAAAAGATTTTTGGATTAGATGAAGATGATGAAAATGGGAAGAGGAGTACCAATAGAATGAGATTTGTAGTCGTTTGCCGATGTCGCACTGGCGATGAAGTTGTGGGAAGAATATAAGGGCAGACAACCTTAGAATCTTCCAGCAACAGCCTCTGTTTCGCGGAGATAGACTTGGAACGACACCCGGGGGAAGGGCATGAAGTTCCTGTTGGATAATTATGACCCATAGCATCCACTATTTTGTAAAGAACATGGTGTTTTTGTACAAAATTAACTATGTGACAAAGGAAATTGCTCTTTTATCATTTGTAATTGGATTACCTGGATATATAAATGATAAAAATCCATATGATTAGTACCAAATTAATAAGATATGAGACAGTATTAATCCACGTAAGGTTTAATCATTAAATATCCCTAGTCGTAGTATTATCAAGACTCGACATTGATAATGTGGAATAGGCTAGTATTACAATTGTGCGCGTTATGGAAGCTTAACGACATAGTTCTCATATATTTGGGTATTGGATACTCATGAAAGTGTGATAGGAGGTTCTGTTTGCCGATGGTACAGGAACAGCTTCGCTCTGGATAGACCCCTCAGAATCCCATTGGTAGTATGACTATGTGTCTATGGGAATCCGAATCAGGGTAGGTGTATATGGTCATAACCTGAGACTTGCATCGCTAATACTTGCGACAATTAGTATACTTTGGTTTTGGTCGTCCAGGGCTTTAACAAGTTCTGTGTACACCTCCTCTGGGTATACTGAGAATCGTAGTGTATTGGGTGTGATGTCAAGATGAAAGTATCACTTCAGTCATATGGAGATGATGATCACGCATGGATACAGAACTGGTACTCTATAGTGCTATAGCCATCGGGAAAGTATGACTAGGTCATGACTTTCCGATCATAAAGAGACTAGTTGTTAGTGATCCGATATATGCTTCGTACGGGACAGACACAACTCCAGCCCTAGATCTAGAATGTGATATCCGATACTGGATCGTAATACGCAATACAATGTATACTACGCCTGATATATATTATATATTCCTTAAAAGAATATTTCTGGAGAATTGGGTAGACACGGTGCTTTTCTAGAAGCCAACCATGTCTTGTAAATCGATAAGAACGTGGTACCGGGTACGCACGTATTTTGATAGTCCGATGACCGTATTTACTGCCAAAATATCCAGGGATCTCTTGGGTCGCCTCCCAAAGATTCACCGATGAAATTTGACTCGAACAGAATTAATCTGGGATTAATTAAGAGAGAGAGAGAAAATTAATCTGGGATTAATTATGGCAAGAATTTATCTGGGATAAAATTCGGATAGAAGATAGAGAACAATTAATTTGGAATTAATCGATTAAATAATATATTAGATATATTAATTGAAATTAGATTTCAAAGTGGAATTAAAATTGGATTTTAATTCGGGCAAACGAATTAATTTAGAATTAATTCGCAAGCGACTTTCGTAATAATTTTGCTAGGCATTATTATTTAATTAAATTAGATTTAATTACATCGCAACGAAAAATTCATTTAATTTGGAATTAAATGAACCCGGGCCCGAGCGAAGTTGCGTGTTCAGTTAGCCGACTTAAATTTGGAATTTAAAAGTGGTGGGACCCACTTCACTTACATCAACTTGTTGGACATGTGATGGAAGTGGTTGGGCTTATTTTATGGATTTGAATAGTTGAAAGTAAGGCTTGCTTTACCTATTAAACACTCAAACCACTTTCAACACTCAACCTTAATATTTAAACCAAGTCAACTTTGGAAGTAAGACATGGGTTACTATTCACATCACTCACTTTCTCCTTCTTCCTCATGAAGCCGTGAGATTCTCTTCTCTCCCATGGATTTTTGTTGCAAAAATTCAAGTATGCTAGCACATTATGGAGTGAAACAAGGTGATAACGAGACTCACCCAAGTGTTGGAAACACTAAAAGAGGTCTTGGAGCTTCCATCTATAAGAGAAAGTTTTGAAACTTCTAATCCAAATCAATGTAAGTATTCCGCAACTTTCTTGATTAATTCACACAATAATCACGCTTAGAGATCCTGTGACATGTCTATGACACTAATAGTTCCAAGTTACTAGAGATATCATACCAGAAGTCAAAAATGATGGGCAACCCGTGAACATGAGCATGACAGTTCCGAGAGCCAGATAAGGAGTTGGTTTCAGAAGAAGATGAAAAAGTGGGAAGAAAGTATGAAAGGAGGAATGAGGGGCGACCGAGATATAGAGACAGTGTCCCATTTTTTCGAAGGAAATTATGGAAATGAAGTTTCCAAGAAGATTCACTATGCCTTCTATGGATGTATATAAAGGCAGCACATACCCCAAGTCACATGTTGAGAAGTTCATCTTGCTAATGGAGATTCAGGGAATGGCCAAAGAGGCCATCTACAAGGTGTTCCCTCTAACCTTGGGCAGGTTAGCCAGTTTGTGGTTCAGGAACCTGACCCCGAGAAGTATAAGGAGCTTAACATAATTGAGGAAATCCTTTGTGTAACACTTCAAATGAGCGTGCGTATCTAGGAATTGTATGGTTTTCTAGGTCAAACCAAGATCAATTAAGCAATGAAATGTGCGAATACAACAAAGTAAAGTAGCGGAAAATACTTACTTTGATCGGCTTTTGGATGCGATGAACACAAAAAATCTGCTCCAAGCTTTTACTTCCTAGATGAATTCGGCCAAGCCCTTGTTGTATGGATCTTCAAGCTCCAAGCTTTAAGTGATGATTCCATGCTCAAGGATTGGTTTTCCTATCACCTTTGTAAGACTCATTGTGTGCTAGTACTTGTAATTTTTGAAGAAAAAATCACTCAACATGAACCCTAGGTTCACGCCAAAATGAGAGGAAAAAGATGAAGGCCATTCGGCCAATGTAAAAAAGAGAGATAATGAATGTTGTAAATTGATTTCAAAAAACAAGTAATGATATACCAAAGATGGTATATGTCTATCAACTTTAGTAAATGTGTTTTACAAGTTATTTACACATCATCACCCACTTCACCTATATTATTTTATCGATTAATTCCAAATTAATCGTTCTCTCTATTTAAATAGTATTTTATCCCAGATAAAATTTCTCCGCAATTAATCCTATATTAATTTTCTCTCTTTTATAATTAATACTAGATTAATTATGTTCGAGTCATACGTCATCGGTGAATCTTCGGGAAGTGACCCATGAGATCCCTGGATATGTTGGCAGTAAATCCGGTCGTCGGACTATCCGAACACGTACGTACCTAGTACTATGTTTTTATCGATTTACAAGACATGGTTGGCTTCTAGCAAAACACCGTGCCTACCCAATTCTCCAGAAATATTCTTAAAGGAATATATCATCTATGTCAGGCGTAGTATACATAGTATTGTGTATTGCGATCCAGTATCGGATGTCACGTGCTAGGCTTGGGACTGGAATTATGTCTGCCCCGTACGAAGCACATATTGGATCTCTGGTAACTAGTCTCTAAAATTGGATAAACATGACCTAGTCATATTATCCCGATAGCTGCAGCATACAATAGTACCAGTTCCTTATCCTACGTGACCATCATCTCCATATGACTGGAGTGATACTTCCATCTCGACATCACACCCAATACACTACGATTCTCAATATACCCAGAAGAGGCATACACAGAACCTGTTAAATCCCTGGATGACCAGAACCAAAGTATATTGATTGTCGCAAGTAGTAGCGATGCAAGTCTCAGGTTAAGACTAAATACACCTACCCTGATTCGGACTTCGATAGACACATAGTCATAGTACCAATGTAATTCTGAGGGGGCTATCCAGAGTGAAGCTATTTCCGTACCATCGGTAAACACAACCTCCTATTACACTTGCATAAGTATCCAATACTTAAATATATGAGAACTATGATGTTATGCTCCCACAATGCGCACAAGTGTGATACTAGTCTATTCCGCATTATCGATGTCCAATCTCGATAATACTACGACTATGGATATTTTAATGATTAAACCTTAGTGGATTAATTCTGTCTCATATCTTATTAATCTGGAACTAATCATATGGACTTTTATCATTTATATATCTCGGTAATCCAATTACAAATGATAAAAGAACAATTTCCTTTGTCACATAGTTAATTTGTACAACAACACAATGTTCTGTACAAATAGTGATGTTATTGGTCATAATTATACAACTCCTAATAGGAATACCTATATGCAGTGGTAAGTGGGAGGAAAGTAAACCTCGATGAAAATTAGAATAATACTGTTCCAGACAACAGACCTTAATGGAACACAAATAGTTCATCAGGGATGAAACAATACCACAATCTTCGAATACACAAGAACAGCGTAAGTCAGAGAGAGTCAGAAAAAAACTTGGGAGGTATGGGTTTCTGATCTCACCACATGTAGATGTCAATCTTATTGAGGAAGACAAACTGACTACGTATGAGGAAGTGATACAAAGTATCGACTCTCTATTATGGCAAAATGCCATGATGTCCGAAATGGATTCCATGTATACCAACCAAGTTTGGACACTGGTTGTTGTACCGGAAGGCATTGTGCCTATTGGTACTAAATAAGTCTTCAAGGAAGACAAAATGGATGGAAACATACCAACGTACAAAGCTAGGCTTGTAGCAAAAAAGGTATCGTTATTAATATTGTGTCGATTACGACGAAACCTTTTACTCGTTGCCATGATTAAATCCATTTGCATAATGCTTGCTAATGCTGCATGTTTCATTTATGAAATATGGCAGCTGGACGTCAAAACCGTTTTCCTAAACGGAAACCTTTTGGAGAATGTTTACAACATCTTGACGGTTTTGCCGTACCAAAACAAACAAACAAAGTTTGCAAGTTAATTGATCCATTTATGGATTGAAGCAAACATTGCGTTCTTGGAACCAGCGTTTTGATGTAATCATAATGGTATATGATTTAATTCAAAACGAAAATGATTCTTGTGTATATAAGAAGGATAGTGGGAGCGCACTGACAATGATTGTCCTATATAATGATGACATATCATTTCTTGGAAATGACATTCCCATAATATAATCGGTGAAAGCTTGGCTTTCATGAAAATTCTCCATAGAATACTTGGGAGAGTCAACCTTTATTCTAGGAATAAGGATCTTTTGGGATAGATCTAAAAGTTGTTGGCACTCTCCGAGAACTCGTACATTGAAAGATTACGCGACCTGATGTCTCATATGCTTTGAGCATATGGAGTCACAATCAGGCCAATCCAAGTGATAGTCACTGGATTGATGTTAAGAACATCCTCAAGTATCTTAGATGAACTAAGGATGCTTTCTTAAGCTGTGGAGAAGGAGAACTTGAAGTGACTGGTTTCACTGTTGCAAGTTTCCTAACCGATAAAAATGACTATAAGTCGTAATAAGAGTACTATATAGTTTGAATAACGGAACAATGAGCTGGAAATCTTCCAAGCAAGATATTGTAGCCGAATAAACAACAAAAGCGGAATATTGTTGCAGCTAAGGCAGCAAAAGAAGCATTTTGGATCTATATAAACCTAATCAGATTAGGTATAGTTCTGTTAGTAGCTGAGCTAGGCCTCAGCGCAGGCTAAAGAATTAATGGTCTCATCAACGATCCAAGTATGTACTTCAAATGATTTCATCTAATTCATCGGATCATACATCGTGGCGATGTGATGATCGTATAAATCGCATCAGATGATAACATTGCAAATCCACTGACGAAAGCAGTTCTCAGCAGAAATTTGAGCGACCCGTACATAGTTCAGTGTAGGACACTTGAGTGATTGGCTATAGGCCAAGTGGGAGATTGTTGGACAATTATGACCCATAACATCACTATTTGTACAGAACATGGTGTTGTTGTACAAATTAACTATGTGACAAAGGAATTGCTCTTTTATCATTTGTAATTGGATTACTGGGATATATAAATGATAAAAGTCCATATGATTAGTTCCGGATTAATAAGATATGAGACAGTATTAATCCACTAAGGTTTAATCATTAAAATATCCCTAGTCGTAGTATTATCGAGATTGGACATCAATAATGCGGAATAGACTAGTATTGCACTTGTGCGCGTTGTGGGAGAGCATAACGACATAGTTCTCATATTTAAGTATTGGATACTATGCAAGTGTGATAGGAGGTTGTGTTTACCGATGGTACGGAAACAGCTTCGCTCTGGATAGACCCCTTGGAATTCCATTGGTAGTATGACTATGTGTCTATGGAAATCCGAATCAGGGTAGGTGTATTTGGTCTTAACCTGAGACTTACATCGCTAATACTTGCGACAATCAATATACTTTGGTTTTGGTCGTCTGGGGCTTTAACAGGTTCTGTGTACGCCTCTTCTGGGTATATTGAGAATCGTAGTGTATTAGATGTGATGTCAAGAAGGAATTATCACTTCAGTCATATGGAGATGATGATCACGTAGGATAAGGAACTGGTACTCTTGTATGCTGCAGCTATCGGAAAAATATGACTATGTCATGTTTATCCGATTATATAGACTAGTTACCAGAGATCTGATATGTGCTTCGTACGGGGCAGACATAATTCCAGCCCCAGGCCTAGCATGTGACATCTGATACTGGATCGTAATACCCAATTCTACGTATACTACGCCTGACACAGATTACATATTTCTTAAAAGAATATTTCTGGAGAATTGGGTAGGCACAGTGCTTTGCTAGAAGCCAACCATGTCTTGTAAATCGGTTAGAACGTGGTACTAGGTACGCACGTATTCGGATACTCCGATGACCGGATTTACTGCCAACATATCCATGGATCTCATGGGTCGCTTCCCGAAGATTCACCGATGACGTATGACTCGAACATAATTAATCTGGGATTAATTAGAATAGAGAGAAAATTAATCTAGGATTAATTGCGGAGAATTTTATCTGGGATAAAATTCAATTAAAGAGAGAGAACGATTAATTTGGAATTAATCGATAAAATAATATATTTGATATATTAAACGAAATTAGATTTCGACGTGGAATTAAAATTAGATTTTAATTCGGGCAAACGAATTAATTTAGAATTAATTCGCGAGCGACGTGAATAGTATTTTGCTAGGCATATTATTTATTAAATTTGATTTAATTACGTCGCAACGAAAAATTCGTTAATTCGAAATAGCGAACCCGAGCCCGGGAGTGTTTGCTGGCCCACTCAGATTTTGAATCAAGTGGGGCTCACATGTCACATCACATATCATATCACTAGTCATTCTTTCACCTTTTTGGTGATGGAAGTAAGTGAAGATATGGTGATGACTTGTTTTATACTCCAAATTGTTGTAAGAAGTGACTGACTAATACCAAATATTTGATATATAATTATTTTTGTTTTTGAAATCAAAAAATACAAGTCAACACACTCACTTCTCTCTCTCCATCTCACGCCACTTTCAATCTTTTTTTTTCTTCCATTGTCGTGAGCAATACAAGAAATGAGATGAAAATTTGTTGTAAATTTTCAAGAGCTAGCACTCAAATGCGTCTTACAAAGGTGTTAGGGAAACATATCCATGATTTTGGAATTCAATGAGATGCTTGGAAGATCACAACAACATCAAAAGGGGCTTGGCCGAAACTAGGAGGAGGAATTTTTGAACTTCTCTTCTACATCCAACCGAGGCATTGTAAGTATTTCTGCCATCTTACTTTGTTTTATTCACATGTTTCAGTGCTTAATTTGATCTTGGTTAGACCTAGAAAACCCAAACACTATATTATTATAATGTGATGCCTTTCAGATTGAAGAATGGTTCGGGGTAACATTTCAGAGGTTAGCAAACAAGTTTTTCAGGCCACTCATCGTCAAGACAATGCAGGTCTATATCGATGAAATGATCAAAATGAAAAAGCCCGAAGACCAGCTAGATGACCTCAGAGGGACATTAGTGCTATAAAGAAGCACAACATGAGGCTAAATCCATATAAATGAGCCTTCGATGTATCTTCGAGAAACTGTTTGGGGTACATGGTCAGTGTACGAGGCATCGAGGCAAACCCACAGAAAATCAATGCAGTAATTGATCTAAAATCCCGAGGACAGTCAAAGAAGTGCAAAGTTTAATATGTTAGGTGGCAGCGCTAAACCGGTTCATCTCTAAAGCCACCGATGAGTGTCATGTTTTCTTCCAACTAGTCAAGAAGGCCAAGAAAGAAGTCAGCTGGACAACTGAATGTGAGTCATTCCAACAACTCAAAGAATACATGGCCTGACCTCTGTTGCTGGCAAAGCCAATCCCATATGAGACGTCGTTCTTGTACTTATTTATTTCTGAGTATGCTGTAAAGGCCATTGTATTTACTAGTAAGCTTTGTTGGATGTGGAAACTCGGTACTCGGCCCAGGAGTTAGTGGCTTTGTCTTTGGTAACTGCAGCAAGGAATTTAGATCCTTATTTTCAAGCCCACCTCATCGAGGTGTATACCGACCACCTCCTGAAACCTAGTCGTCTAGTGAATTGGTCAATGGAACTCAGCGAATATGAAATCATATCTACCTAGGGTGTCGATCAATGGGCAAGCATTATCAGATTTTATTATGGAGTTCACCGGGCCTTAATTTTAGCAGTGGAGGAATCTAAGTGGGAGCTGTTTGTTGATGGATCGATCATCACACAAGGGTACGGAGCCGAGATGATCCTCAGAAGTAACGAATGAGTGGAGTTAAGCTATGTCCTGAGACTCACCTTTAAAGCTACAAAGAATAAGGGAAAAATGATGCAATTTTGGCCGGACTGAGACTCTGTGTGGCAGTCGGAGTAAGGGATGTGGTGGTAAAAAATGATTCTCAACTTGCCGTTCAGCAGGTGAATGGCAAATTCCAGGCTAGAGAGCAAAATATGATAGCTTATCAAGCCTAGGTGAAGAAGCTTGCTGAAAGAATGGGAAATGTGATTTTTGAATAGGTCGGGCGGGAGAAAAACCAGCAGGCGGACTTACTAGCTCGACTTGCATCATTCATCAAATTTTTACCCCTTCAGACCATACCGTTAAATAATTTGCAATCAAAAAGTGAATGGGTCCGTTGTTATGGAGGTAGAGATCGGAGGGGGCCATCCTTAATGGACTTAATCAAGAAATACTTAGAAACAGGGGACATTGCCAGAATTGTTGGTTTATTCTAAGGTCCCAAGATCAAACAAGTCATGAAAACATGCGTGAACACATCAACGGAGGTAGCGGAATACTCACATTGATCGGTTGAGTCGATATGGAGACGAATGAAGTCCAAAAACGCACTGCCCTTCACGCCAAACTGCAACAGTCCACTGTCCCTGCAAAACAGAAATTTGAGTGAAGAAACGGAGCTCCTAGCTTCGTCGGATGGATCCCGTCTCATGGGGAACTCCCTACCACCTTCGCAAGACTCGTAGTGTGCTAGCACTTGCGGTTTTCACCATGAAAACCCAACCCTTGCTTCCCTAAAGTCACGCCTGAACTGGTTCAAAACCAGTGAGCAAACCTTCTGTTTTGGCGTGAGGAGAGGAGAGAGTTTTAAGAGAGATTGAAGTTGTGTTAAGTTGAAAATGATTTACCAAAAATCAATTTATATTTATGCCATAATATTTATTAAATTGATAATAAATTTATGACACAAATCATGCAATGGTTTAGAGTGTCAAACACTCAAACTCCATGCAAGACCATTGAGTGTATTGTACACTATCACCATGCAATGCATTAGAATAAAATAATGCATAAAATGACATGTGTCATGTGGGCCCCACACGTTTCCAAATGAAAGTGGGCCCACGTGCACTCACGCGTTCGGGTTCGATATTTCCGAAATACCGAGCTTACGTCGCGACGTTAATTCAATCGAATAATTGCGGCTAGCGAAATTATTATTTACGTCGCTAACGAATTAATTCTAAATTAACTCGTTTGCCCGAATTAAAATCTAATTTTAATTCCGCGTCGAAATCTAATTTCGTATAATATATCGAATATATTAATTTACCGATTAATTCCAAATTAATCGTTATCTCTCTCTAGACGATATTTTATCCTAGATAAAATATCTCCTTAATTAATCCTAGATTACTTTTCTCTCTCTTCTATTATAATCCCAGATTATTCAAGAGTGCGAGTTGTGCGTCATCGGTGGATTATCGGGAAGCGACCCATGAGATCCCCGGATAATCTGGCAGTAAATACGGTCGTCGGAGTATCCGAATCACGTACGTACCAAGTACTACGTTCTACCGATTTACGAGACAAGGTCGACTCCTAGCAAAGCACCAAGTCTTCCCAGTTCTCCGGACATATTCATCAAAGAATATCAAAGATCTGTATCAAGCGTAGTATACTAATGTATTGTGCGTATCGGCCCAGTATCAGATAATCACGTGCTAGGGCTGGGGCTGGATAAGTGTCTGCCCCGTCCGAAACACATATCGGATGTCTGGTAACTAGTCTCTATTAATCGGATATTCATGACCTGGTCATAATATCACGATTGGATGCGCATCACTTAAGAGCACTAATACCGTATCCTGCGTGACATCATCTCCACTATGACTGGAGTGATGATTTCGTCTCGACATCACATCCAATACACTACGATTCCTGATAAACCCAGAAGAGGTGAACACAGAACCAGTTAAGATCCCCCACCACCAAAACCAAAGTTTACCGATTGTCGTAAGTATTAGCGATGTAAGTCTCAGGTTAAGACTATACACACCTACCTTGATTTCGGCCTCCCATAGACACCTAGTCATAATACCAATGGGATTCCGAAGGGTCTATCCAGAGCGAAGCTGTTTCCCGTACCATCGGTGAAACACGACCTCCTATCGCACTTGCACAAGTATCCAATACTTATATATATGAGAACTATGCCGTTGTGCCCTCACAACGCGCACAAGTGCAATACTAGCCTATTCCGCATTATCGATGTCCAGTCTCGATAATACTACGGCTAGGGATATTTAATGATTAATCCTTCGTGGACTGATACTGTCTCATATCATCTCAATCCAGGAACTAATCATAGGGACCTCTCTTCATTTATATGTCTATGGTGATCTAATCACAAAATGAAGAGAGTGCAATTTCCTTGTTACATAGTTAATTTGCTACAACAACACAATGATCTGTGCAAATAGTGACGCTATGGGTCATATTATCCAACAATCTCCCACTTGGCACATAGCCAGTCACTCGAGTGTCCTACACCCGAACTATGTAAGGTTCGCTCAAATTGCTGAGGAAAGGTTTTCATCAGCGGATTTGTGTTTGACGCGATTTATACGATCATCACATCGCCACGATGTATGATCCGAACGAATCAGATGATATAGAAGTATATATTTGGATCGTCGATGAGACCTTTAATTCCTTAGCCTGTGCTGACGCCTAGTTCAGCCGCTAACAGAACTATATCTAATCTAATTAGATTTATTATCGATCCAAATGGCTTCTATTGCTGCTCAGCTGTAGCAATAATCCGCATTTGTTGTTTATTCGGCAACAGTTATCTTGCTCGGAATATTTCCAGCTCAGTTGTTCCGTTATTCAAACTTTATAGTACCATATTATTTAATTGTTTGGAAACTTGCAGCAGTGATCCCAGTCACTTCAAGTTCTCCTTCTCCATAGTAAAAGATAGCATCTTTAGTTCTCAGAGATACTATCAGATGTTCTTAACTTCAATCCAGTGACTGTCACTTGGATTGACCTGATTGTGACTCCATATGCTCGAAGCGTATGAGACACCAATACAAGTACATTTTAAATGTACAATTTCCCAGAGAGTGTTAACAACTCCAAATCTATCCCAGTAGATCTTTATTCCTCTAATAAAGGTTGTTATCTCCCAGAATTCTACGGAGAATTTCTATTGAAAGCCAAGCTTTCAACAATTGTTTTATGGGAATTTCACTGTCAGTGCGCTCTCCCACTAACCTCCTTATATACACAAGAATTATTTCGTTTTGAGTCAAATCATAAACCATTATGATTATTTCAAAACGACAGTTCCAAGAACCTTATGCTTGCATCAATCCAAACATGGATCGAATAACCCGCAAACCTGGTTTGTCGGTTATACAAAATCGTCAGGATGTTGTAAACATCCTCCAAAAGGTTTCCTTTTCAGGAAAGCGATTTTGATTTGTAACTGACATATTTCATAAATGAAATATACAGTTATCAACAAGCATCTTCAAAATGGATTTACCATGGCAACAGGTAAAAAGTTGAACCGTTATTAACACAATGTTGATAACGATACCTTTCCGTCAAAACCTTAGGTTTGCACGTTGGTATGTTGCCTTCCATGTATGTCTTCCTTGAAGACGTTTAATGTACCATAGGCACAACGCCTTGTGGTACAACAACTAGTATCCAAACATAGTTGTTATACATGGAATCCATTTCGGACTCATGGCACTTTGCCATAACAGGGAGTCGATACCTCGTATCACTTCCTCATAACGTAGTCGGATGGTACACCTCCATAAGATTGACATCTTTATGAGGTTAGATCAGAAACCCATACCCTAGGTTGTTTTTGACTCTATCCGATCTACTAGTTTCTTGTGTATTTGAAGATTAATGGTATAGTTTCATCATAGATGAACTTTTGTGTTCCATTACGGACTTCGTGCCTAGAACAGTATCACTCCGATTTTTCATCGAGTATCACTATCCTCCCACTAACCACTGCATATCGGTATTCCTCTCAGGAAAACCGCATGGTGAGCAACAATTACATTGTTCTCATGTGGGATTTATAAGTACTATATTTAAGGTTTCCCTTAGGATAACTTATATTGGCACTTATCCAATTTGGGTCCTTAGTTTGGTATCATCCAAACGCTATGCCTCGCATACCCAAATTATCAGGAATGAGAAACCCTCGTTTTCCCTGTTCATATCCTATATGATATCTGTCAAACAGATTTATATGGAACCTTATTCTAAATAAGTTTTGCACTGTTAATACATATCCTGTTGAAGGAAATTGTAGCTCAGAGCGACTCGTGATAAACCTTATCATGTCCAACAAAAATTCGGTTTTTGGTTCGGACACACCGTCTAACTAACGTGTCTCGGGAGGAGTCCTCATATGAAAGAATACCGTACTCTTTCATTTACGTATGAAACTTACTGCTTAAGTATTTTCCATTACGGTTTTACCGTGGCGGAATAATACTACAGCCGATCTGTTTGTCTACTTCGTGTCGAAACTCTAAAGTTTCGATCTGTGTTCTTCAAAAGAAACACATAACCACAACGTGATGTCACATCCGTTAAGGTCACGAAATATTCATGTTCACATCTAGCCTAGCTAGATATGGGCCCACTTACTTCACCATGAATAGGGCTAACAGATCGGTGGCCCTTTTACTATTACCAAGTAAATAGTATTTTAGGTTTTTAACCTAAAAAACAAAAACTAGATTCGTAGACCTTATTTGAATAGTCAATCAGTCCTAGTACCCACTCTTAAAAAGTGTGGATATACGAGTCTTCTTTAATTGTGTCCTAGACAACAATGCCACAAATAAGTCTCTATTGATCAAATCAATTTAGCTATTTATTTGTCATTTTATATGTTTGAGATTTTATTTATATTTCAAAATATAAATTCTGTTATTTACATCCAATGTATTTATCTCAGTATCATCTTTATATAATGAAACACTTTAGTGTTCTAAAATATAAAGGTTTTATCCGCATTGGATTAAACACTGATATAGAGATAATGTCTCTAGTTAAACTAGTTACATTATAACATTTCCTAATTTAAGTACATACCCAAAGGGTAGTTCCTAAACTTAGGTATCTGCGGTCGAAACAGCTACTTTCGTCCCGTTTCCGATTTGCAGAGAAATCTCGGCTTGAAGCCAGTATCCAGCTCACAGCGGATTCTGAACGTCAATACATATATTTTATGTACCACACTAAGTATTTAAAATCTAATTTTAATACTAGTTGTGAACATAACTTTGACAAATATTTTTAAAGTTAGAGCCTCGTCCTTTCTTTAATTCCTTCGTGTCTTCCATATCCAAATGGTAGTCACTTTGAGATATGTCAATTATCCTTTTCAATATTTCACAAACCTTGGCCAAGCCTTGGGTTTCGGAATATCGAAACGATGTGCACCTTGTGCTACATGCCCAATTGCAAACTTTGACTTTTCTCCACTAGAATAGTCAATTAATTCTCCAAGAATTATTAATTGCACTTTAATACTTTTAAATCTAAAGATAGATTTATTATAAGTATATTAATTAAGCACTAAAGTCATCATCACATAAATCTTCCAAAGACTTTATGCTCTACTATTTGCTTAATTATGGGCTTAGTCATAATAAGTTATTTTATCAAATAAATTAACCTATTATTAATTCTCAATTGAAAATTAAATCATTTAAAACATTTAATCCAAGGATTATATATTTTAAATATTCACCTTTCAATTCTATCTTGATTTTATAGTCCAACTATTTAATCAATTTAATAAGGTACTATTTATTATAATGATTACAATAATCCAATTTATAATCAACTATAATTTTAATATTGATTACTATAATCCAATTATAAAATCAACTATCATTTTAATTCAATTATATTGATTACTATAATCCAATTATAAAATCAACTATATATGAATGAGTTTGTATATAGTCCAACTATATATATAATTTAAAACAACATAAATATTAGTCCAACTAATACTTTTAATAAATATGACGAGTAAAATAAAATGAGCGTGTTTAGCGAGTATTCGAACGAATGTTGCAAATTCAATACTTGCCTCCCACTATTTTTCGTCGAGTCTCTAACCCTCTGTGGAGTACTCGGGAAACCGTGTTTCCTAGTGGGCTAGGATCCTATTAAATAACACACAACCCTGACTTTGGCCAATAAAAAGCTGTATGCTATTTAACTAGGTAGATCTCACAGATCAATTGGATCTCATCCAATTCCTAGATCCGGTTAGGTGGACATCCAAGTCCGAAACATATGTATAATGTCAATGTATCCAATACATTTTCCTAACCATATCCTCCGAATCATCTAGGCCTTGGCTTTGGCCAAAAACAAACCTAATGATTCCAGTTAAGCGGGACCCATTGACGAGGAAAGTTTCGTATCATCAATCATTGGACAAAAAGTGATCTTGACTTTGGCCAAAAAAAATCACGATTTGGACAAGACACCAATATGCAACAAAACTCTCATGATTCAAGTACATCCTTGATTGACAAAGGTCTTGACTTTGGTCAAAAACAAACCAATGCCAACTTCGGATCTTGAACAAGAATCATTCAATGGAAGGAAGGATTTGCTTAATATAGATTGAGAGATTTTCGCGTGCAAATTGGCTACCAATTTAATTATCTTTGTTAAGGTCTCATCATCATACACCCTTAAACATGCATTCTAAATACATAATAAAGCGAGTATGAAATAAAATAATAATGATATGCGGATGGATACTTTACACATTGATCCTAGATCAAATCTCTCCCTTTCTCACTCAAGCTAGCACTTGTACTACTTCTACCCGTTACACTACACTTCTAAAGAAACCTCATATACATAGAGGGGAATAGGTGAGAAGAGAATACAAAGAGAAAGAAGGTGATAAGGCTGGACACGCAGGTCCAATTTAATAAATCGAATTTATTACAACAATTTCTAAAATTGCCCACCCATCTAATATCCATCCGATATGCATTATTCATTCAACACAACCACATATTCACACACATAAGCATGCTATCAATCAATCTAATCAATTAATTAATCTGATAATTAAGTGATCATCCAATGTTCAAACAACGATTTGATTTTGTTCGAGTCAAACTCGTTTTTGCGAATAAGTACTCAAAGTACGAATTCATGAATTAAATTAAACTACATCATTAAATCAAATTTAACATGTATTTAATACTAATTCATTATTCAATTCAAAATTAAACATTACACTTTATTTAATAAACCTTTACGATTTAAATTCCAAATTCAATCGCGTCGGGACTCAAAGCCCGATTAACGTCCAACGTCAATTCAATTGAAGTCCAATGGGCTTTAACTAATTCTTTAGGCATGGGCTTCGGCAACCAAAGCCCAATAGTGGAATCACCCAAAATGCCTTAGAAATCAATTTCGGCCCATTAGGCCCAATTAAACATTAAAGGTTCATTAGTCGCAATTGGGCTTTATGGTTAAGGTTTTGGGCCCAATTGGATCCAATCCATTTGGCCTAAACCAAACTTGATAAATCAAGCCCAAAAGGCCCAATTACATCAATTCAAGCCCAAATCCAATTTAAGCCTAAATAATTAAATTACACTAATCCAATTACGCAATTTAATTACCTAAAGTGCATTACGATGATTAATAACCTAAATTGATATTTCCGAAGCACCAAATTAGTCCAATTAATCATACTTAATTCATTATTACATGTCAAACACACATAATGAAAAATCAAACCCATTTACATGCTTTTAAGTCTCGGCCAAGGAAGGTTATTTTGTCCGATTTGAATTCAATCTGATTAATTACACAATCGACAACGTATTAACTTCCCGAATGATTTCATACACATCCAATGTTCATAAAATCAAAATTACCAAGACATTAAAGGGCTATTATATTCGGCCAAGGTGAAGCAAATTGGGGATTTTTGTTCAACTCAAAATTCAATCAAATTGACTTCAAATTAACATCATCCTTTATCATTATAACTCATCCAATGAATTAAAATGAAAAAATTCCAAGAACTCCAATATGACTTTACATTCGGCCAACATCAATATTTTGGGGAAAATTATTCCAAATCAATTTTCAACAAATTGGTCCAACCAAAATGCAATAAAACATGTTATAAGCATACTCAAACAATCAATTTATTCAAATCATACTCAACAAACATTTACCCAAATTTAAGCCCTACATTTTTCATGCTTGCAACATTAGCTCTTGATGCCATTGTTGGTTTATTCTAAGGTCCCAAGATCAAACAAGTCATGAAAACATGCGTGAACACATCAACGGAGGTAGCGGAATACTCACATTGATCGGTTGAGTCGATATGGAGACGAATGAAGTCCAAAAACGCACTGCCCTTCACGCCAAACTGCAACAGTCCACTGTCCCTGCAAAACAGAAATTTGAGTGAAGAAACGGAGCTCCTAGCTTCGTCGGATGGATCCCGTCTCATGGGGGAACCTCCCTACCACCTTCGCAAGACTCGTAGTGTGCTAGCACTTGCGGTTTTCACCATGAAAACCCAACCCTTGCTTCCCTAAAGTCACGCCTGAACTGGTTCAAAACCAGTTAGCAAACCTTCTGTTTTTGGCGTGAGGAGAGGAGAGAGTTTGAGAGAGATTGAAGTTGTGTTAAGTTGAAAATGATTTACCAAAAATCAATTTATATTTATGCCATAATATTTATTAAATTGATAATAAATTTATGACACAAATCATGCAATGGTTTAGAGTGTCAAACACTCAAACTCCATGCAAGACCATTGAGTGTATTGTACACTATCACCATGCAATGCATTAGAATAAAATAATGCATAAAATGACATGTGTCATATGGGCCCCACACGTTTCCAAATGAAAGTGGGCCCACGTGCACTCACGCATTCGGGTTCGATATTTCCGAAATACCGAGCTTACGTCGCGACGTTAATTCAATCGAATAATTGCGGCTAGCAAAATTATTATTTACGTCGCTAACGAATTAATTCTAAATTAACTCGTTTGCCCGAATTAAAATCTAATTTTAATTCCGCGTCGAAATCTAATTTCGTATAATATATCGAATATATTAATTTACCGATTAATTCCAATTAATCGTTATCTCTCTCTAGATGATATTTTATCCTAGATAAAATATCTCCTTAATTAATCCTAGATTACTTTTCTCTCTCTTCTATTATAATCCCAGATTATTTAAGAGTGCGAGTTGTGCGTCATCGGTGGATTATTGGGAAGCGACCCATGAGATCCCCGGATAATCTGGCAGTAAATACGGTCGTCGGAGTATCCGAATCACGTACGTACCAAGTACTACGTTCTACCGATTTACGAGACAAGGTCGACTCCTAGCAAAACACCAAGTCTTCCCAAGTTCTCCGGACATATTCATCAAAGAATATCAAAGATCTGTATCAAGCGTAGTATACTAATGTATTGTGCGTATCGGCCCAGTATCAGATAATCACGTGCTAGGGCTGGGGCTGGATAAGTGTCTACCCCGTCCGAAACACATATCGGATGTCTGGTAACTAGTCTCTATTAATCGGATATTCATGACCTGGTCATAATATCACGATTGGATGCGCATCACTTAAGAGCACTAATACCGTATCCTGCGTGACATCATCTCCACTATGACTGGAGTGATACTTCCGTCTCGACATCACATCCAATACACTACGATTCCTGATAAACCAGAAGAGGTGAACACAGAACCAGTTAAGATCCCCCACCACCAAAACCAAAGTTTACCGATTGTCGTAAGTATTAGCGATGTAAGTCTCAGGTTAAGACTATACACACCTACCTTGATTTCGGCCTCCCATAGACACCTAGTCATAATACCAATGGGATTCCGAAGGGTCTATCCAGAGCGAAGCTGTTTCCCGTACCATCGGTGAAACACGACCTCCTATCGCACTTGCACAAGTATCCAATACTTATATATATGAGAACTATGCTGTTGTGCCCTCACAACGCGCACAAGTGCAATACTAGCCTATTCCGCATTATCGATGTCCAGTCTCGATAATACTACGGCTAGGGATATTTAATGATTAATCCTTCGTGGACTGATACTGTCTCATATCATCTCAATCCAGGAACTAATCATAGGGACCTCTCTTCATTTATATGTCTATGGTGATCTAATCACAAAATGAAGAGAGTGCAATTTCCTTGTTACATAGTTAATTTGCTACAACAACACAATGATCTGTGCAAATAGTGACGCTATGGGTCATATTATCCAACAAGAATATAAGAAAGAAATAAGGAAACTGAAGTACTGAAGTGCCAAATTTTGCTTGATAGATGGAGTATTATATCAAAGGGGGTACACGATGCCATACTTGAGGTGTTTGGGACCCGCAGAGGCTGATTATGTACTTAGAGATATTCATGAGGAATTTCAGAAGCAACGGTGGAGGTCAGTCAATCACTCATAAGGCACTTAGGCTAGGTTTCTTCTGGCCAACGATGCATCAAGACGAGGTCAAGGTTGCCCGGGCTTGTGACAGAAGTCAGAGGGACGCCAACTTACCTCACCAAACCCCCAAACAGCTAACCATTTTTGTCAAGTCCTTGGCCTTTCGCCCAGTGGGGGTTTGATATCATCAGGTCGATGCCTACGGGTTGAGGTCAAGCCAAGTTCGCCATTGTTGCAATTGATTACATTACCAAGTGGGTAGAAGCTGAGCCATTATCCACGATAACTAAAAACAAAGCGACAGATTTTCTATGGAAAATTATTGTGTGCCTGTTTGGAATTCCTCGGGCTATCATTATGGACAATGAGAAGCAGTTTGACAGTAAGGGCTTCATAAAACTTTTTGAGGACCTCCAGATTGCATTGAGACTTGCCTTGCCTGCTCATCTTGAGTCAAACTGGCCAGTAAAAGCAATAAACAAAGCCATCAAGAAAAATTTGAAAGCAAAACTTAGGTCCTACAAAGGTCTGTAGGTTGAGGAGCTGCCAGAGGTCTTGTGGGAACATCTAAAATGAACAAAGCCATCAAGAACAGTTTGAAAGCAAGACTCGGGTCCTATAAAGGTCTGTGGGTTGAGGAACTACCAGAGGTCTTGTGGGCACATCGAACGACCTACAAAAACTCTACGGGGGAGACCCCATTCTCTCTGGCTTACGATTGTGAATCTTTCATCCCTACAGAAATTGAAGTAGTATCCCACCGGGTGCAACACTTTGAATAAGGGCGTAATAAAGAACTCGTCAAGCTTCATCTTGATTTAATATAAGAAAAGAGGGGCGGTGTATCAGCAAAGGATGACACATTTCTACAACAAGAAAGTTTAGGTACGATCTTTCCTCCCTAGTGACTTAGTCTTGAGGCGAGTTACCTTAGTACAAGGAGGCTCAGGAGGGTTCATTTGGTGCCAAATGGGAGGGACCATATAAAGTAACCGAATTCATCAGGTCAGATGCCTATATATTGGAGCAGCTAGATGGTACCTGACTCAAAACATCCTGGAATGCTTAGATGCTAAGAAGATATTTTCAATAGCCTCTCTTAGAATGACCCTCAAAGAGTTGTAAGATGGGCGTTAGATCCCCTGAATATGATGCTTTCCCCTTTTAAATAAAAACTTGTTCATTATCCTTGTTTATTATTTGGACGAGAAATGCATGTTTAATATTCTTATGAAATACTCATGATCGAAATACATGAAAGGATGCAAGGCATGTGGGAAACATGTACACCCCCACGGCATGCCAATCGCAGGTGTCATTATCAAACCTTCGGGCTAGAATGTTAATGCCCAATCACTTGCATATTTGAAGAACTTAAGCATAAGGACCTGCGTTGCATATGGTGCCTTGGGTATATATAGTACGTTCGGTGAATGGGTCAGCGTGGCGTTTGGTGCCTCAAGGTAATTATAGCATGTATGGATGGCTGCTAGCTTCGGTACTATGGTACCTCTGGGTTTGTATAGCATGGGGAGGGATGATTCCTCCATGGCATTTTTCGACAAGTGACTATAGGTACATAGCACGGGGAAGGCCCAAGTGACTCTGTGGCACTTGTAGCCTATAGATACTCCCAGCACGGGGAGGTAAAAGGCCCCATGGCATTGGCCATCCCATTTCGGATCTGTAAGAGAATAACACGAGGAAGGCTAGAGGGCCTCATTGGCTTTTGCAGACTCGGGGCCTGCTTAGCATGGGAAAAGTCTCATGGAGATGGCCGCCCCCTCGATTCGCAGCTCGGTTCCGAGACGTGGGACTGTAATATTCAAAATTATTATTTTGGGTAGCATGTGGCAGGACGTTATCTCAGACACCTTTTTTGTTTCTTTTGGGTCAGTACAGGGTATGTGATATATCACCTCCTTTATAATTGTCTTATTTTTATTCTTTGATTTTGTTTTTCTGGATGACTTGGTGTGTGACAACATTTCCAATATCCATGAAGATCGCCGAAGGTTCAAATCTTCCTTTCTGACTAAGTTTTGGTAAAATATGTAATGGCTTAGGGCTGTATTCGTTCCACCGAAGCCATATTTAATGGCACAATTAGGGAACATTCCCTTGTGGCTAAGTTATTTTATTGGCTCGGGGTCGGGTTATTTCCCATCGAGGCCTCTCTGTATTTTATGGCATGGGGTCAAAGTTTCTCCCCCATGGCCAAATATTGAATGGTACAAAGAGGGAACATTCCCTTATAGCCAAGATATTTTATTGGCTCGAGTTCGGGTTATTTCCCACCGAGGCTTCTCTGTACTTGATGGCATAAGGTCATAGTTTGTCCCTCATGGCTGTAGGGAGCGAGACGACACTGTCCGGGCTCGCAGACCGTAGGGAGTACGGAGTAACCCACTGGGGGCTAAACCGGAGAATAAAGGAGTCGCCACCCAGTATGAACTGGGAAATGATTTAAGGCCGCACTCACCCCTCGCAAGGAAATACCTCAAACCGTTGGGTTCGAAATGGTCCCTTACTTATGCCAGTATAATGGACGGGTTCACACAATGGTATAACCAAGTCTTATGCAGCACATGCAAGATACTTCAAATAAACACATAAATTTGCACACCCATAAACGTAAATATAAATGAAAGTGAATGCATAATTCCAAAAGCATATTAATGGAGGAAATACGATAATATAAATTATAATAACAGTAAAAGCGTAAATAATTAAGTGCATAGCGTCCGGGAACGCGTTCGAACGAGATATGGCATAAATGGCATATATAATATCATAAACACATGCGTGAATGTTTCCTGAGCGGTACGTGGAGTTGTATCCCAAGTACAGGCCGCACTACCGTCCATTCGGATTCGGCTATGGAATTTATGTCTGGGTTTTCGACCAATATACCGCAAGAGGCAACACTCAATCATTGACACAATGCAAACATGAAAGTAAACGTGAAGTGATACGGCAAAACATGAGCAGGAATAAGAGTGTTATAATAAAGCGAAATGAATACATAAAAAGACAAATGGCGAAAATAAATAACGGAACATCAAAAGAAAAATAAATGACGAAATAAAATAAGGAGATGTGACTAAGAGACTTGGCTGATTTTAGTGTGGGATCTCACTTGCCCGGTTGGACATATTTCATGTCTAACCAAGCATACAGCGTCCAGGACTACAAAATAAATATAGTAAAGGGTACCCTCAGGAATTTCCCATAAATGGGTGACCTTTAATCTAATGTAAGTATTCATAAAAGTGGACACGAAGTAATATAGCCGAACATGAACAAAAGAAAACGAAAATAAATAACGGAACATCAAAAGAAAAAAAAATAGCGAAATAAAAGAAAAGAGATGCGACCAAGAGACTTGGCCGATTTTAGTGTGGGATCTCGTATGCTCGGTTGGACATATTTCACGTCTAACCAAGCATGCAGCGTCCAAGACTACAAAATAAATATGGTAAAGGGTGCCCTCAGGCATTTCCCACAAAGGGGTGACCTTTAATCCAATGTAAGTAATCATGAAAGTGGATACGAAATAATATAGCCGAACATAAACAAAAAACAAACGAAAATAAATAACGGAGCATCAAAAGAAAATTAAATAGCGAAATAAAAGAAAGAAGATGCGACCAATAGAATTTGTCAATTTTAGTGTGGGATCTCGCATACCCAGTTGGAAGTATTTCTCACTCAACCAAGCATGCCGTGTCTGTGATAACAAAATAAATATTAACAGGGATGGCCCTCAGGTCTTTCCTTTTAAGTCGCTCATCGGGAGTACGTTGAGACGTCGTCGGAAGGGTTAATACTTCTCTGTTTTTCTGGTTTGCTGGTTTAATGTTCTTGCTCACTGTTTCACTGTTTTGGGCTGCTATTTTCTCTATTTTAGCTGTTATTTTCAGGCTTATTTTTGGACTGGTCTTGGGTAATTTTGGGACTATGTTTGGTGTTTTAAGGGACTAATTTTGGGGGGTGTTTCTCGGTATGGGCTGTTGTTTTAGGAACTATTTTGCGTTGGTATTGTGTTCAGTTGAAAGCTATTTTTGTTGCTTTGTTCGGTGCTAAGGGCTGGTTTATTATTTTGTTTGGTATTCGGTCAATGGGCTGTAATTTTTTGGCTTTGGTGTTTGGTGTTCTTGGTCGGTGGAGGGCTATTGGTTTCGCGTTGATTACTGGTTGGTGGGCAGTTTCACAGCTTTAGGGTTATTTTCTTTGTGGGTTTGTTATTGTCGGTAGAGTTACTAGTGTTTCGGCTAAGGGTCTTTTTGTTTTTGGTGCACGCTGATATGGGGGTTTACTGGTCATGCTGCTTGGTTTTGTGTTTGTTCGGTGAATGTGATGAGGGGGGGCCTTGGTCTTGTGTGTGTCGTGTAAGTGAATTGGCAGGACGTTGTTGTTTTTGGCATTAAGAGTTTGTGGCTACTTGGTTGTTGGTCCATGCTGTTTGGTTGATCACTATTTTGTTTGTTTAGGTTTGTTCTTGGCTGCAGGTGGCTTAATTTTATTTTATTGTTGGCCGAGAGTTGTTGAAAGAGAGAGAAGGTAGAGAGAGGACGTAAGCTACGGTTTTTGTTCTGTTTTGATTTGGCCGAGAGTTGTTGAAAGATAGAGAGAAGATGGACGAAGAGAGAAGAAATGGGAGGGGGCCGTGTAGAAAATGAGAGAAAATAGAGAGGGGAATGAGACAATTCAAATCCAAGAGAGACTTAGGGTTGGGTTATGTCTTCTTTTAATAGTTGCATGCTAGGGTTTCTATTGTTTGTGTTTTGCTAGGGTTTTTTTCCCTTGTCTTTAGTGTGTGGCCGCCCAACTTATTCTTTTGGTCAAGATATTCCTTCCAAATTTGAAGGATCCAATCTTGGCTAATTTGGAAGGGGATTTGAATGGGTTTGGCACATGTTTTGCATGTGGTTTAATTATTTTGGAGAGAGCTTGGGCGTGTGGGCCTAAGGAGTTGCATGGGTAGCATGGGCTTTAGATGGGTTGTATGACTTTGTGTGGTGTGGGTGTGTATGACATGGATAAATGGGCCTTCATGGGTTGCGGGGTTTTGGGCCGAGGCTAATGTTTAAAACAGAAATGGACTAAGCGAACCCGAGGATAAACAAGTGAGTTTAAATTTGATGAGGTATTAATTTTAAATTTTTCCCTTCCGGCATTCGTTTCCCGCGTCTTCCACGACTTATCATATAGTGCCTCCATACGAGGCTCATCATTGGGCTTTAAGCAAAAATACAGTGCCTACAGTCACCCCCACTTTAATTGGGCTTGTACAGTGTGTGACGGTGACAACCCTATCAAAGTTATGCATGCATTTTTACTTACTTGGTTCGTCGGCTTTCGCCGAACTTACCTGTTGTCTTGCGAGATGCTTTGAACTGAGTTGATTTAGTGATGAGGTGCTTCGACCCCTGGTTCATTCCTGAACCGTTACTTGAGAGATGGATGGTTCATTCCCGAACCAATACTTGATGAGAAATTGTTCACTCCCGAACCGTTACTTGAGAGATGGTTCATTCCCGAACCGTTACTTGAGAGATGGTTCATTCCCGAACCAACCATTACCTGATGAGAGATGGTTCATTCCCAAACCATTACTAATGAGAGGTGGTTCATTCCCGAACCATTACTTGAGAGATGGTTCATTTCTGAATCGTTACTTGATGAGAGATGGTTCATTCCCGAACCGTTACTGATAAGAGATGGTTCATTCTTGAACCTTTACTTGATGAGAGATGGTTCATTCCCGAACCGTTACTAATGAGAGGTGGTTCATTCCCGAACCATTACTTGAGAGATGGTTCATTCCCGAACCGTTACTTTATGAGAGATGGTTCATTCCCGAACCGTTACTGATAAAATATGGTTCATTCCCAAATCGTTACTTGATGAGAGATGGTTCATTCCCGAACCGTTACTGATAAGAGATGGTTCATTCCCGAACCATTACTTGATGAGAGATGGTTTATTCTCAAACCGTTACTTGATGAGAGATGGTTCATTCCCGAACCGTTACTAGTTGAGTTGATGGTGAGGCGTTTTGACCCCTGGGTTTTGTTCCCGAACCACTGAGTAGGTTTTGTTCTCGAATTGAGTTGTCCTCTATTCCCGGAGTGCCATTCCCGGCTTACTCGTCCTCATTCCCAAGGAGTTGCTTGTCCTCATTCCCGAGGTTGTTCTCCATTCTCGGTGTGCCATTCCTGACTTGCTCATCCTCATTCCCGAGGAGCTGCTTGTCCTTATTCCCGAGGTTGTTCTCCATTCCTGTAGTGCCATTCCCGGCTTGCTCATCCTCATTCCCGAGGTTGTTCTCCATTCCCGGGTTGCTCGTCCTCATTCCCGAGGTTGTTCTTCATTCCCGGAGTGCCATTCCCGACTTGCTCGTCCTCATTCCCGAGGAGTTGCTTGTCTTTATTGCTTTTTCAAAACCAGCGAACACAAAATTGTGTGCATGTGACGCGTATGTATGTATGCATGGATGCATTCCCTATTCCGATGGGTTTTCTTGGCTTGATGTCATCTTTGGTTTTGCAATCCTTGCGCTCTCTTACTTATAAGAAACTTTGGTCATCCCTTTGGTCTGCTTACAATTTTCCTTCTGCCAGTTCTCTTCTGGTGATTGCTCAGTTTTCTTTGGTCCTATGACTTGAGATCCCGTTATGTCCCTTATTCACAGGGTGGTAGACTGGTCGCCCCCAGACCTGGTTTAGCTTTATGCTCTTCGTTGCCTGCATTGGGTCATGGTGAATTACGTCTTTTTTTGAAAGCGGCCTCATCCTTTTGAGATACTGAAAGTCATGTCCTCTGATTCCCAGATTTTCGAAATATGCCTTCTCTCGGAGGAGTTTGCTGCTATTCTTGGCTTGGATTTTTCTCATACTAACCTTCCGGTGATGTTGAGTTTCCAATGTCTATACCTTTGGGAGGCCTTCAAAGTTTTCCTTGTTTTGCAGGTTCGTACTGTCTTTTACTTAAGCTGTCTCCCAATAGTTACACATATTATTTTCCTCAAAGAATGCCCAGTAATGAAATCAGAGAACCTTCAAAGCACTCAATGCAACTCAAATCCAAGTCTTTGAATAAATCATCTAAGATAGACTCACAGTGTGTGTGTGTAAAGGTTCATTTATAGCTTGATTCCCAGGTAAACCAACTCAATGATTTCGTTTCAAAATTGGGATTGATGGGTCAAACCAACCTAGATATCTCAATTATGCTCTACAATTGCTTTTTCTATTCTCAATGTGGTATGATTTTCTTCTTCTTTTCTGGTTTTGCTTTTTTTTTTCAAACACACCTACCTTTTAAGGTAGCATTTCTCCTCATGGTGGTCCTAATACTTGCCCATGGGTAGCTTCACTTTTATCGGTTATAGGTGGTTTAATTTTTTTTAGAGACTTTTCTTTTATTTTCCACCATACCACACATTATAACACAAGTAAATCAGGATAGACATCTAAGCAAACAGTCATTCATCGACCTGCAACTTCTTCCACTAGTCACTTTGCCGACTACTCAGGTTTTCACTACTGAGACCCTATCATTAAGTGCTTACGAGTCTAACATATTTCAACTACTCAAAGCATCAGATAGCAGTACATCAAGAACTTATCGTTTCTAAGATTTCACCCTAAAGCACTCAATTTCTTCATCGGACTTATGCTTAACTATTAATGACTAAAAACAAATATTTTTTCTTTTATTTCTTTTATATTTTTTTTATAAATTTTTTTTTGCTGAAGGCCCCCCAATGGTCTTTCTATTCTGGCCGTAAAATTTTCTGTTTCTCGGCTTTCTTTTCCTCGATATTCATGTTTGCTAAACTCTTCTTGAAAAATCTTTCTTTCTCTAACCCAACAGATATCTATGATGGCTTTTAAGACACAGGGTTAGCATGATGCATGTATGCATGCAATGCATGAGATGCGTATAGTTATCAAGACATCATATATCCTTCCGACCTTATTCCTCCCACACTCGTGATAAATCCATTTCTGTCCTAGGTATGGCTTATTTTATGCACCAATGTAGGGTACACAAAATCGTTCTCTCCTATGCTACAAGGGTGAACCTTGGCTACCTCAGTCCTTTTCATCGGTAAAAGACAAAGACCGCCCATTTACAATATTGACTAAGCCTAATATAGGGATAGTGCCATTGTCTAGAAATGATGATTTGCCCCTCGGTAATCACGGTTGTGGGGATGGACTTGGAGATATCCAAAGTATACAAATATGTCACACCAGGCGTATCCTTCCTGGATGAAGCCAGTGCGGATATCAGACTCATGCATTTGGCATATTCGGATCATGTTTGGACCTTCTAAGCCCATCAAGGTTTTCATACAAGTTGGCCCGCTATCATTTTAAAGCGTTCAATCAAATTATCGCGAGGTGCAAAATTGTCCCAGTTGAAAAGGCCCAACATGTTTACACTTTTGCGATAGGGTGGCTAAACAACTTCAAAGATAGGGGGCCCGAACACGAGGTGGCCCATCGTCATTTTAAAAAATTTTGGCCCAATCGTCATTGACACGCTCGAAAAGTGGTCTTTTACTCCCAAGTATAAGAGTGTCGAAGTAATAAAATAACCCGGTGAGTCCGGGGTCGATCCACAGAAAAGAGATTTAGCAAAATAGAATATTTAACAGTACGGGAATGAAAAGTTTGCTTTGTTGAAGTAGTTGGAGGATCTTAGGTTGAAATACAGTAATAGAAGGAAATGCTGGAGTTAGGGGATCCACTTTTAGTCTTTTAAACATTTATAAATTGTCTTTTTATACCCACTTAATTTATTACAAGAATTAATTATGCCAATTAAAGAACCAGCCATAAAAGCGGTAGTCATTTCTGTCAATAATTAGTCCGACCAAGGTACCAAGCATGCCAAAAATAGAAAACCAGCCATAAAGGCGGTGATACCGTTTGTCTATAACAAGTCCTACCAAGGTACTTAATTATGCCAAAATCGTATAAAACCATCCATATAGGCGGTATAAGATAAAACCAGCCATAAAGGCGGTAGACAGATAAAAAATCAGCCATAAAGGCGGTATAAAGATAAAACCAGCCATAAAGGCGGTATAAAGATTGTCAATAATTAATCTAGATTTAAATCAAGTTTTAATCATTATATTTCAATTTAATTATTATAATAAAAGCGAGTTTATTTTATGTTCTCATTATAAAAGCTTCACCCTTACTCCAGCAGAAAAGAAATTAGCTACTCATTTTGTAATAAAACATATTCGTACTTTTATTATTGAAAGAAAAAACATTACAAAAAGCTTTAAGTAAACAAATAAGACACTATCTCTCCAAGGATTACAGATGAATCAGAAAAGAAAGTATGAAAATTTCTAATGTCAGACGCTTCTTTTTATAGGCAAATTCGCCGCCCAGACCAGCGAATGCATGTTGTGGACACGTGTCAAAGAATGGTGAAGCCACGTTAGGGACACGTGTCAGAGAATGGTGAAGCCACGTTGGGGACACGTGTCGCGACGTAAAGGTTCCACATGTCACGACGTGCTTGCAGATTTTACGACATGCTTGCCGATTTTACGACGTGCTTGCTGATTTTACGACATGCTTGCAGATTTTACAACATGCTTGTCAATTTTACGATGTGCTTGCAGAATAATTTTTTTCACGTCTGATTTGTCCCGTCGAGCTTCCGAGCTGTATTTTTCCTGACAAAAATATAAAATAACACAGTAAAGCACTCAAAGCATAACTTTAAAATATTTACACAAATGTGTCAATTTAAAGGATTAGTGAAACTATAAGTGTAAAATGATTAACTTATCATCTAATAAATATGCACTTTTTAGTATTCATCACACCCCCCAACCAGCTTATTACTAGTCCCTAGTAATTAAAGCGGAAGAAAAATTCTTATCTAAGTCAACAATTGTTTTCTTTTTTTTCTGAATAATCAAATAAATGACTTCTCCTGTACTTTTTTACCATTCTTCATATACTCATAAAACAAGGTATTAATCAATATATTGTGCCCACAATATCACAGGTATTTATTGAAAAGAGGTAATATTTTTGTCCTAAGATTATATTAGAGTTTACACTTTTTTTGGCAGTGAAAGTTTATTTATAAACATATCTTCAATCCATCTATCGAACTTTGGGCCAGTGACTCCCAAACCAGTTGGTTTTAGAGCACTAGGTGTTAAGATACCCCTACGGGCTTAATTGCTCGGATCTCAGATAAACATTGTCTAAAATATATCTTCAATCCATATATCGATCTTTGGGCCAGTGACTCCCAAACCAGTTGGTTTTAGGGCACTAGGTGTTAAGACACCCCTACGGGCTTAATTGCTCGGATCTCAGATAAACAGTGTCGGATTTCCTTAAGCTTTCTTTTTAACCCTTGTACAACAGCCACCTCTGAACAACAATTCCACTTGGTTTAGAAAAAAATTGTTTGTTAGTTTGTGTGTATATATATGGATATATATTTTTACACACAAAATAACAACACAGTAAAAAACTAACACATCAATGAAACAGACATAACATGAAAATTATTATTTCCAAACTATCATCTCCCCCCAACCAAAAATGAGACATTGTCCCCAATGTTTAAAAAAGAAATAAAGAGTTTAGAAGATATCACCTGATTATTGTGGAATAACTAAAGATTACAGATTAAGGTCCAGGTTTATTTTGCGTTTTTTGCCACGATCGTTACCAGACCAGTTCAACTTGGAAAGAAAGGGTCGATTTTTGGTTCATAAGCTAAGAGTTGGTCAATTAAATCATCAGTTGTTCGTGCAGTTAAGAAGATATCTCTTACCGATTTGAAATAAACCCATTTCTTTTGGCATCTTCAAGAAATACAAAAAGAAATCGAAAAATCCATTAACATTAAACAGCCCAATAGGTTTTTTGTGAATATTCAAGTTTGCCCATGACGCAACAGTGAATATTTCTTCCAACGTTCCGAGCCCACCTGGTAAAGCAATGAAAGCATCAGCATGATTGATCTTTTCAGTGAGTCTTTCAGACATACCTGGGACAATACATTGTTCTCCATTTGATTTTCCGATGATGTGGCTTTCTGTTAAAGGTTTTGGGATGATCCCCAAAACTTGACTTCCACCTTTCTTGTAGAGTTTGAAATATGAAACACCCCATCAATCCAAGATTGCCACCGCCATATACTAAGTGCATATTTCTGTTTGCCATAACTACTACCCATAACTCTACCCAATTCTCGTGCTCCCTCAACAAATTCTGGTTTAGTTCCGGAGCTAGTTCCACAAAATACACATATTTAGTGAATCGTCGTTTTGAAGTTGTCTCCATTTGTGTTGCCTCTCTTAGCTAGATGTGTTGAGGAAATGGAAATGACGAGCTGAATTTATAGATCCTGAAAAGGGTGAGAGAAATGCACTAATATCTGCAAAATGACAACTATCAGAAAAATAGATCGTGAACAAAAAATGTTAGATACTGTCGGCAAAAAGTAAAGGAAAACAATAATTTAAAGTAAAGAAAATCAATGCAATAATATATACTACTGGTAGTTGTGATTGTGGCTCACATCTTCCTCTGGTTTTACGTCCAGTAACGGCTTGAACGCCCTCTATGGGTCGGGATAGGCTTCCCATCCAATTTTCTTATAAATTGGCAAACATGGTCTTTTTAAGTCAGATTCCCGAGACTGATGGTTGTCTTTCTTTATGAAATTGTGTGCGTAATCTGAGAATTTCACGATGAACATATCCACTAGGATGCGTCTCAAGAGTCAATGATATATCATCAAAAGGCTCCTTACTCAGTCCATCCCTAATGAATTGTATTTTATATCCTCACGATTATCAGACACCATTCCTAAAGAACGACAACGAGTGTTCACACGTACATCGTGCACACTTATAACAAACACCCATTTGTTTAGCTCTCTCTTTTTTTTAGAATAGGTGCTTTTCCCTAAACCAGGCATGTAAGGAATGAAGTCAGGTGACTCACCTGCCAAACGAACCCTTGCTTCGATTACCCAACGAATATCATAGGAATACCATGAATCATAAGAATTCTCATTCTTTCTGTGCGGGCTTTGTAAATTTTAATCAGAGCATTTCGGGGAAGTGCAGGAAAATATTTATGGAGGGTTGCGAGAGTTTCTTCCATGCCTTAGGTTTGTAGGGTATCAGTATTTTTAGGAAACTGAAATAACCGACTTGAGTCACGGAGTACCGTTATCCGCTGCTTATACCGGGTGTGAGATAAAATAAAAAACAAGAACACTATAAAACTAAGAACAATGGAAATTACAGAAATATTAAACAGAACATGAAAGAAACTACATCAATCAAGGTATATTGGGTCTGACAGGAAAAAAGTTTCTTGAAATTTTGAGTACTACTCCAAAAAGGGTTTCAGACGCTGTCCATTTACTTTAAATATACACCGTCCCTAGGATTCTCAATGTTAATAGCCCCATATGGGTAAACATGTTTCACAATAAATGGGCCACTCCATTTGGATTTTAACTTTCCAGGAAATAAATGAAGACGAGAATTATAAAGCAAAACCTTTTGACCAACTTCAAATATTTTTCGTGAAATTCGACTATCATGAAAGGCTTTAGTTTTGGCTTTAAGAATTTTCGTATTTTCATATGAATCATTCCTTAACTCTTCAATTTCATTTAGTTGCAATTTACGTTCATGACCAGCATTTTCAAGGTTTGAATTAAATGCTTTAATAGCCCAAAATGCTTTATGCTCAAGTTCTACAGGCAAATGACAAGGTTTTCCATAAACTAGACGATAGGGAGACATACCCAAGGATGTTTTGAAAGCTGTTCGATATGCCCAGAGTGCATCAGTTAGTCGAAGAGACCAATCTTTGCGATTTGGGTTAACCGTTTTTTCTAGAATTTGTTTAATTTCCCTATTTGCTAATTCTACTTGTCCATTTGTCTGAGGGTGATAAGAGGTGGAAATTTTGTGTGTGACTCCATACTTTTTCATTAAGGATTCAAAAGGTCTATTACAAAAGTGTTTACCTCCATCACTTATTATGGCCCGAGGAATTCCAAATCGACTCAACAAGTTTTCTTTTAAAAATTTGATCACAGTTCTGTGATCATTGTTCCGACAAGGAATTACCTCGACCCATTTTGAAACATAATCGACTGCAACTAAAATATATAAAAATCCAAAGGATGGTGGAAATGGGCCCATGAAATCTATCCCCCAACAATCAAAGATTTCGATGACAATGATGGGATTTAAAGGCATCATGTTTCTTTTTGAAATAGATCCCAACTTTTGACAATTTTCGCAAGTTTTGCAGAAAGTGTATGTATCTTTAAAAATGGTGGGCCAATAAAATCCACACTGCAAGATTTTTGCAGCGGTTTTCTTAGATGAGAAATGACCTCCACATGCTTCTGAATGACAGAATTGAATAACACCACTTATCTCACTGTCAGGTATGCATCGTCTGAAAATCTGATCAGGGCAGCATTTAAACAGATAAGGATCATCCCAGTAGAATCTTTTGACTTCGGTCAAAAATTTCCTCTATCTTGTTGGCTCCAGTCTGGGGGTATCTTTCCTGTCGCAAGAAAATTGACAATATTAGCATACCAAGGCATTACATTTACAAAAATAAAAATTCATCGGGAAAGAGTCATTGATAGGAGGGTATCGATTAGTGACTCGTTTGTGAGTCTCGATAAGTGATCTGCAACCACGTTCCTGCCCCTTTTTTATCTTTGATTGTGATATTGAATTCTTGAAGCAATAAAATCCACCGTATTAATCTTGGCTTGGCATCCTGTTTAGACATCAAATATCTTACAGCAGCATGATCAGAGTAAACAACAGTTGAAGAACCGATTAAATATGATCGAAATTTATCCAATGCAAATATTACAGCAAGTAGTTCTTTTTCTGTGGTAGTGTAATTCATTTGTGCACTGTTTAATGTTCTACTAGCGTAATATATCACATGCGGTTTACCTTCCTTTCTCTGCCCTAGAACTGCACCAACTGCATAATCACTAGCATCACACATTAGCTCAAAGGGCAATGACCAATCAGGGGATTGCATAATAGGAGCAGAAGTCAAAAGACTGATAATTTTTTGGAATGATTTTTGACATTCTTCTGTCCATTCAAATGTTGCATCTTTTAATATGAGGTTACATAAGGGTCTGGATATGGTACTGAAGTCTTTAATGAACCTCCTATAAAATCCTGCATGTCCTAAAAAAGAACGAATGTCCCTGACTGTTTTTGGTGATGGTAATTTAGAAATGACCTCTATTTTTGCTTTGTCAACCTCAATACCTTTAGACGACACAACGTGTCCTAAAAAATTCCTGAATCAGTCATGAAATGGCATTTTTCCCAATTTAACACAAGTCCTTTTTCTTTACATCTTTTCAAAACATTTTCCAGATTAGTCAAGCAATTATCAAATGAATTTCCAAAGACAGTTATATCATCCATAAAGACCTCTAAACAGTGTTCAACCATGTCACTAAATATGCTCAACATGCATCGTTGGAATGTTGCAGGTGCATTACAAGTCCAAAGGCATTTTTCTAAATGCAAATGTTCCAAAGGGGCATGTGAATGTGGTCTTTTCCTGGTCTTCTAAAGCAATGGGAATCTGATAATAACCTGAGTAACCATCAAGAAAACAATAATAAGGGTGTCCAGCTACTCTTTCTAAAATTTGGTCAAGAAATGGCAAAGGGAAATGATCTTTTCTAGTTGCGTCATTCAATTTTCTATAATCAATGCACATACGCCAACTAGATGAAATGCGAGTTGGGATTAATTCCCCTTTATCATTTTTTACAACAGTGATTCCAGACTTTTTAGGTACAACCTGTGTAGGACTTACCCACTTACTATCAGAAATAGGATAGATAATGCCTGCATCAAGAAGTTTAAGGACCTCAGTTTTTACTACTTCTTTCATGTGAGGGTTTAATCTTCTTTGGGGTTGACGATATGTCCTAGCATTATCTTCTAGATGTATTCGATGTGTGCAAATTAATGGATTAATACCTTTTATGTCTTTTAAAGTCCATCCAATTGCCAGTTTATGTTCTTTCAACACATTTAAAAGTTTACCTTCTTGATCGCTTGTGAGAGAAGAAGAAATTACCACAGGGTAAGTTTGATTATCTTCTAGAAATGCATATTTCAGTCCTTCTGGCAAAGCTTTTAACTCCAAATTGGTGCTTCTTCATGTTTTCTTCTTCTAAGTGTTCCCAGTTCTTCATCGTCTTCCAATACCTGAATAGAGTCAAGTAGAAAATCATTAGTAATATCTGAATCAGTTTGTGCACTTGACTCAACATAATTAGCAGTAAAAAATTTCATGGGATCAGATAAACTCCCCTGAATATGCTCATCCACAATAGGTTCAATTGATTCTGCGCTTTCGTTTTCATTATCTTCATCATATGGCTGTTTGCACATGTTAAAAATTTAACTCTAATGTCATGTTGCCAAAAGAAAGATTCATGATTCCATTCCTGCAATTTATCAAAGCGTTAGCTGTCGCTAAAAATGGCCGACCAAGTATTACAGGGATTGGCTTATAACTGTCTGCCACAGGTTGTGTTTCTAAAACAATAAAATCCACGGATATACAATTTATCGATTTGTAATAACACATCTTCCACAATTCCTTTTGGTACCTTAACTGATCTATCGGCAAGTAAAAGGGTAGTTGAGGTTGGTTTCATCTCACCGATATTAAGTTGTTGGTAAACCGAAAATGGCAGTAAATTTACACTAGCTCCAAGATCAAGCAAAGCATGTTCAATGTTTTGATTTCCAATAATACAAGAAATAGTTGGACAACCAGGGTCTTTGTATTTTAATGCATTATTGGTTGAGAGAATGGAACTTACCTGTTCAGCTAGAAAAGCTTTCTTTCTTACCTATGTTTTCTTTTAACGGTGCACAGATCTTTCAGAAATTTGGCATATGATGGTATCTGTTGAATGGCATCTAACAAAGGGATATTGACCTTTACCTGTTTGAATATTTCATAAATCTCTGGGGAATGGTTCAATTTCTTTGTTTTTAATGCCTGAGGAAATGGAGGTGTATGAGAAAAACTGTTATTATCAACGACAGGTAATGGTTCATCAACCCCTTCCTTACCCTCTGATTCTGATTTTTCCTCAGTTTCACGAGGTTCAAGAATAGGTCTGTGGATGGTCTTACCACTACGAAGAGTAATAATAGATTTGACTTGGTCTAAGTGTTGACTTCCAGAACTACCCTCGTGAGGGTTTTGATGACTCTTAGGATTTGACTGAGGTTGTGCAGGAAACTTACCTTTTTCTTTAATGGCCAAAGCAGATGTGATTTTATCAAAAGTTTCCTTCAAATCATTCATTATTTGTGCATTTTGGTTATTGATGGTTTCTTGTTTTTCCATGAATGCACTCAAGTTATCTTCAATGGTTTTCTTAGGTGGTGGGACATATGGTGCATAATTCTGGGAATTTCGGAAATTTTGGTGAAACTGGGGAGGTTGGTGTGAAGGTTGTGCTTGGTTATCATTCCTCCAATTGAAGTTTGGATGGTTTCTCCAACCAGGATTATAGGTCTGTGAGTATGGGTTTGGATTTGGTCTATTGAATGTGTTTATGGAACTGACCTGGTCATGGAGACAATCTTTCAGGGCTGGTATGGACGGGCAAACTTCTGTGACATGTTCATTTGAACTACAAATTTGACATATGATTTCCTGAACTGACTTGACATGATCCATCTTCCCTGTTTCTAAAGCCTCAATTTTTTTAGACAGAAATGCATACTTTGCAGCAAGGTCATGGTCTTCCCTAAGGTTAAACATACCTCTACCAGATGGCTGTGTTTTAACAGATGACTCATATGTACCAATTGTATCCCATTGTTGTGTATTCTCTGCTATGTGCTCTAGGTAATCTAGTGCATCTTCGGGATCTTTGTCCCTAAACTCACCATTGCACATCATCTCCACTACTTGTCTACCTTGAGGTGTTAAACCCTCGTAGAATTGGGCAACTAACCTCCATGTTTCAAACCCGTGATGTGGACAAATATTTAACATCTCTTTATACCTCTCCCAACATTGGTAAAGTGTTTCCCCCGACTCTTGTGTGAATGTTGTGATTCTTCTCTTAAAGGAATTTGTCCTATGAGGGGGAAAGAACTTTTTAAGAAACTGCTCTTGTAAATCATCCCATGTTCTAATAGATCCTGACCTAAGATTTTGTAGCCAAATTTTAGCTTTATCCTTTAAGGAAAAGGGAAAAAACTTTAACCGAATTATATTCATGCTACAATTTTGGTCTGTGCAAGTGTTACATAATTCTTCTTCGAACTCTCTTAGGTGCTGATAAGGGTTTTCTGATTCTAGACCATGGAATGTGGGTAAAAGATTGATGACACTTGATTTAAAATTGAAACGTGCTGCTTCTGGAGGAAAAACAATACAAGATGGTGATCCTGACCTAGTGGGATTCATGAATTGTCTGAGTGTCCTAGGGTGATTAGGATCTCCATGCTGAGACTCGTTTTCTTCCTGATTAACTGGGTTTTCAACTTGGGCAGGTGGATTTTCAATTTGGTTTTCAGCCATTCTGACTAACAATGAAGGTGATGAGGACTCTCTTTTTAATCTGCCACTAGATGTTCGAGACCAGTGTTTCATGCAACTTAAAAAAAAAACTATATGTAAAAATATGAAATTGCAAATACAAAATTTGAAAATGAAATTAAACTAAAAAAAATGAAAAAACAAATAAGGAAAATACAAATGCAGTGATTTAGATCTAAAAACGTCCTCTAACCCTTGTTAATTCTGATCTCAATTGAATCTCTCTCGCTCATTTTTCTCAATGTCTTGAATTATGTTTTCGTGAAGCTTTATGAGAGCATCTTTACGTGGGGATGGTTCAAAAAATTCTTTTATGAACAACAAACACCTTTTAAGTTGATTTTTCTGTTTCTTGTAACCAAGAAAAATTAAGAACAAGGTCTCTCTATATGTGGGATTTCTGGGTTCAGGGTTCATCAAGGATTAATCAGGACAGTTGGGTCTACAAAAAAAAAAGAACAAATAAAGAAAAATAAGATGTAGAAATTAAATAAAAAAATAAAAATAAAATAAAGAAAAGAAAAGTAGAGAAATAAGAAATAAATATTCTATCTACTAAATAATACTACAAAATACTTACGGCAACGGCGCCAAAAACATGACACTTCGAAATTGGTCTTTTACTCCCAAGTATAAGAGTGTCGAAGTAAAAATAACCCGGTGAGTCCGGGGTCGATCCACAGAGAAGAGATTTAGCAAAATAGAATATTTAACAGTACGGAATGAAAAGTTTGCTTTGTTGAAGTAGTTGGAGGATTTTAGGTTGAAATACAGTAATAGAAGGAAATGCTGGAGTTAGGAATCCACTTTTAGTCTTTTAAACATTTATAAATCTCGCTTTATAATAATTTATAAATTGTCTTTTTATACCCACTTAATTTATTACAAGAATTAATTATGCCAATTAAAGAACCAGCCATAAAAGCGGTAGTCATTTCTGTCAATAATTAGTCCGACCAAGGTACCAAGCATGCCAAAAATAGAAAACCAGCCATAAAGGCGGTGATACCGTTTGTCTATAACAAGTCCTACCAAGGTACTTAATTATGCCAAAATCGTAAAAAACCAGCCATATAGGCGGTATAAAAAAGATAAAACCAGCCATAAAGGCGGTAGACAGATAAAACCAAAAACCAGCCATAAAGGCGGTATAAAGATAAAACCAGCCATAAAGGCGGTATAAAGATTGTCAATAATTAATCTAGATTTAAATCAAGTTTTAATCATTATATTTCAATTTATTTATTATAATAAAAGCGAGTTTAATTTATGTTCTCATTATAAAAGCTTCACCCTTACTCCAGCAGAAAAGAAATTAGCTACTCATTTTGTAATAAAACATATTCGTACTTTTATTATTGAAAGAAAAAAAAATTACAAAAAGCTTTAAGTAAATAAACAAACAAGACTCTCTCTCCAAGGATTACAGATGAATCAGGAAAGAAAGTATGAAAATTTCTAATGCCGGACACTTCTTTTTATAGGCAAATTCGCCGCCCAGACCAGCGAATGCATGTTGTGGACACGTGTCAGAGAATGGTGAAGCCACGTTGGGGACACGTGTCGCGAAGTAAAGGTTCCACGTGTCACGACGTTCTTGCAGATTTTACGACATGCTTGCCGATTTTACGACGTGCTTGCCGATTTTACGACGTGCTTGCAGATTTTACGACGTGCTTGTCGATTTTACGACGTGCTTGCAGAATAATTTTTTCACGTCTGATTTGTCCCGTCGAGCTTCCGAGCAGTATTTTTCCTGACAAAAATATAAAATAACACAGTAAAAGCACTCAAAGCATAACTTTAAAATATTTACACAAATGTGTCAATTTAAAGGGATTAGTGAAACTATAAGTGTAAAATAATCAACTTATCGTCTAATAAATATGCACTTTTTAGTATTCATCAGTCATAAGGTACAAACTTTCCCCAGTTTAAAAATGGTCCCAACAAGTTTGTTTCCTATGACGAGAAGTCCAAATGGATCCAAATGATAATGGTCCCAACACAAGCGTAGGGGTAGCTTCTATAGGACATATAACTATGGTTTATATGTGGGCTCATAAGGGGATGGATAAAGGCTCCCTCCGCCGGTGAAGGGTTGCTCACAACTAGTATCCCCACTCAAGGGTCAATCGACCAAGTGAGCGCGCCTTTTTTATACCCTAAGGTATGTGCCAATAAGTGATGACGCCACATAACGATCCGCTGCATTGAGTGAAAGCATCTTCACGATACATGACACCATCGGAGTAAAAAAGGTATGCAAAATATATGAGACTTGGGTAACCAAAGCCAAAGCCACGGACACTACAAGGCATTATTTCGGGGCCGATTCTCTATCCCTCAGGATTTATTTAGTTAGTGTTTCTACATTATTCCCTTGTTTCTTTGTTTTTCTTGTACATAATTAATTTCAATTTTATCTTGCCCTTGTGATTGAGCTTTGCGTCCGCAGTCAATAAGTTCGAGTAATAACAAAAAAATTTAAGATTTTTGTTGATGGTGTTTTCAGGACCTATGTTATTTAAAGAGTACGGTAGAGGTAAAAAGGGTAATTCCCTTCTTGGGCGAGATCATTAAAGCCGACCCGGCCACTATACAGTAAGAGACCGAGCACTTGATGATAGGTGACCGACCACTTGAGATCGGATGACCGAGCATTATCAGATCGACAACAACATTCTCAGCTTAAGGACCATCATGACCGACCTCATGAAGACCGAGCACATGGTGAGGCGTGCTCAGGAAGATAAGGCATCGTATTTTCTCGGATAAGATGATAAGTTATCCTACCTTCATGGGGTAAACTGGTGGGTCAGAGTCCTAGTAGGATAAAGAAAAGTAAAGGTAGTTTTGATTAGGAATCTTATGAGAAAAGGGAATAGTTTTGACTAGGAATCCTTATGGAAAAGGGAATAGTTTCAACTAGGAAATTCTTGTAGGAGAAGGAATCTGATTTCTATACTATTATAAATAAGGGATATAGTGTGCATAAGAGGGGAGAGGTTAAAAAAGTGTGGAGATCAAGATCATTATTGTGAGACTTGTAAACAAAAGAGAGAGCTGAGAAGCGTGTTTGAGTAATAAAAGTATCATCCTTTTTTGCCCGTGGACGTAGGCCGGACCAAGATCCGCCGAACCACGTTAAATCTCCTTGTTGATTGGTGTATTTATCCGTCTTCTGCTAAGTTTGCTTTTGGTCCCCCATAACCAAACAAATTCACTATTGAGGGAGGATTAGTCTCGGGAGTAATATTCCCATATTGCCCCTGAGACCAAAATCAGCCGTCAACAGTTGGCACCGTCTGTGGGGAATCGAACAAAAAGCAACTCGCGTAGTGAGACGATGGCGGAAGGCGGAAACCACCAATCATCAGGGAGCTTGGCTGCAGATTGGATGGAGAAAATTGAGGAGAACCTAAGGAAAGAAAAGGATGAAAACCAAACTCTGCTAAAAACCATAGTAGACCGGTTGGAAAAGGTAGAAGGAGTGCACATCGGAAAATTCGAGACCGGGACTAGCCGACGAAGGAATGAAATAGCAGAAGAAAAAAGAATTGCCGATACAAGTGAGGACGACAGACCCCGGATGAGAGGTCCCTACAGGGTAAGATCTGTGGTGGTACAGAAAGATTCCAAGACCGAGGACATGTGGAGGAGAGGATGAAAAATCATCACAAACTCCTCCTATGATAGCCCTCACAACACCCGGAGAATAGGGAAAGAATATGACGAAAAAATGCGGGAAGATACCGAGCCCGAGAAGCACCACTCCCAAGATAACAGAAAGAAAGGAAACCGCAGGAGGTGGCATGGAACCAAGACAGCAGCATGAAATCTTGGCTACGGGAGGAGCTGGCAAAATGGGGAGTATGCCCCAATACAGACAGAGGGGATGCCCAGGACGGCAAAGATGAGTCCCCCCTAACAGAAGAAATAAAGTCAGAAAAATTCCCAAAGATTCAGCATGCCAAATATGGCGCCATACAAAGGCCATACCGATCCCAAAACCCACATCGAAGGCTTCGTCCTACTAATGGAGGTACAAAGGGTAACAGGGGACGCCATTTTGAAAGTGTTCCCCTTAACTCTAGCCGGACCGGCCATCCTATGGTATAGAAGCCTAGCCCCAAGAAGCATCAGCAGCTTCACACAACTCAGGAAGTCATTTGTTCGGCACTTCAAAGGGGCATGCGTCCCAAAGAAAATGGTGGGAGAATTGAGACTGATGAAACATGGGGATGATGAGCCCCTGAGGATTTTATTGAAAGGTACCACAATTTGGTGCTCGAGGTCGGAGCGTACGAGTCATCGGAAGCGCTAGAAAGTCTCAAGGGAGGTCTGAAGGTCGAGAAGTTGTGGACTCACCTGAGGATTCAAGACGTATCGGATTATGCCACTGCCTGGGAGTGGCCAGGAAGTTTATCTTAATAGAGGAGGATAAAAAGATTGTCCGGGGAGTAGGACACCCGAAAGGCTAAGATACTCAGGTCAGACAATCAGTGGGATTCGATCAGAAATTTGAGGAGACCGGTCCGGGCAGAAGAAACTCAGACCGACACCTCCGAGTAGTAATGTTCAAGAGATAAAGTCATATGTCAAAGTCAACCGTGTAGCGGGGAGGACAATATACACCCCCCTGAACAAACCTATGGCTCAGATAGTTCGGGAAATCCAAGATAAAGGTCTATTGGCTGAGCCTAAATTGAGGAGGTTCCCGATTAAGGAGGTAAATAGTAGGGCATACTGTATCTACCATAACGTAAGGGGACATGCCACGAATGCGTGCAGAGACCTGCAAGAGCAGGTGGAAGACTTGGTGAAAGAAGGTTATCTCAGTGTGTACATAGACCATTCGGTTTTTGAGGTCGACCAAGTTGATAGCGGAAGTCATCCGGTCGGATGCGTGGAATGCTGAGATGTAGAGAGGATGTATTAAGAAGAGCCTTGCTTGTAGTGACCATTGTAGAGTTGCAAGAAAGGCAACGGATCCCAAAAAGGTCTGCTCTTGTACCGCCGAGATCGATGTCTCTTTCCGGCTCGGGTCTGCTCTTGTACCGCCGAGACCGATGTCTCTTTCCGGCTCGGGTCTGCTCTTGTATCGCCGAGACCGATGTCTCTTTCCGGCTCGGGTCTGCTCTTGTACCACCGAGATCGATATTTGTTACAGCTCGGGGTCGGGTTACATCTCACCGAGTCATGCTTATTGGCCTGGGGACGGAACATTCCCCCAGAACCAAATGTCTCTCAAGCTCGGGGTCCTCAGAATATTCAGGGACATACTCGATGCATAGGATCCGTGAGAAGCATAGCACAGGGATGGATGATACCCCCGTGGCGATTGCTTGCTCCAGTGTTACCGAACATAAGGAGGAATATGCCCTTAATGTTTCGAAACACTCTCTGATCCTCACTTACCCGATGTAATGGATCCGTGAGAAAGCATAGCACGAGGGATGATGATGCCCCCGTGGCGATTGCTAGCTCCAGTGATGCCGGACTTAAGGAGGAATATACCCTTAGTATCCCGTACACTTTTTGATCCATTCATCATTTGGATCCGAGAGAGGCGCAGCACGGGGATGCGTTGTGCCCCTGTAGCATGTGTCTGCTCCAGCGTGGTAAGGAGGAGCCTCATACAATACACAGGCTCCCCAGTGACCCGACGTGTAGAGGATGTGCCCTCACCATTCAAACGCTCAACTGATCCAAATCCTGGTTCGCCGGGACACTGAATTGAAAGATTCAGAATTGGGTTTTGGAGACCTCGAGCGGGACGCTGTTTTGAGGCATCCATGTTGTTGTTTATGCTTGCGAAACGTTTTTGTCTTGGGATAAGTGCTAAGTCACCCCCGCATTTTTTATTTTATTTTCCAGAATCTTGTTTTTTTTTTCGCCGATCTGGCAGAGGGACGCCCATGCCAGATTCGGTAGGGCTTCAAAGGTGGATACACTTCCCATCTGAATAAATCCCAAGGATTAACCAGTGCTCGGGGCTGGATTCGTTCCGCCGAGGCCACTTGGTTAATCGGCTCGGGTTGGATTCGTTCCGCCGAGGCCACTTGATTATTCGGCTCGGGGCTGGATTTCGTTCCACCGAGGCCATTATGACTTCTCTCAGCTCGGGGTCGGGTTACGTCCCACCGAGTCTGTCTCTTTGGACTGGGGACGTAACATTCCTCCAGGTCCAAGTGCCTTTCTCAGCTCGGGGTAGGGATAGGTCCCACCGAGTCAGCCCTTCGGACTGGGGACGTAAGATTCCCCCAAGTCCAAGTGCCTTTCTCAGCTCGGGGTCGGGGTACGTCCCACCGAGTCAGCCCTTCAGACTGGGAACGTAACATTCCCCCAGGTCCAAGTACCTTTCTCAGCTCGGAGTCGGGGTACGTCCCACCGAGTCAGCCTTCGGACTGGGGACGTAACATTCTCCCAGGTCCAAGTGCATTTCTCAGCTCGGGGTCGGGGTACGTCCCACCGAGTCAGCCCTTCGGACTGGGGACGTAACATTCCCCCAGGTCCAAGTGCCTTTCTCAGCTCGGGGTCAGGGTACGTCCCACCGAGTAAGCCCTTCGGACTGGGGACGTAACATTCCCCCAGGTCGAAGTGCCTTTCACAGCTCGGGGTCGGGGTACGTCCCACCGAGTCAGCCCTTCGGACTGGGGACGTAACATTCCCTCAGGTCCAAGTGTCTTTCTCAGCTCGGGGTCGGGGTACGTCCCACCGAGTCAGCCCTTCGGACTGGGGACGTAACATTCCTCCAGGTCCAAGTGCCTTTCTCAGCTCGGGGTCGGGGTACGTCCCACCGAGTCAGCCCTTCGGACTGGGAACGTAACATTCCCCCAGGTCCAAGTGCCTTTCTCAGCTCGGGGTCGGGGTACGTCCCACCGAGTCAGCCCTTCGGACTGGGGACGTAACATTCCCCCAGGTCCAAGTGCCTTCTCAGCTCGGGGTCGGGGTACGTCCCACCGAGTCAGCCCTTCAGACTGGGGACGTAACATTCCCCCAGGTCCAATTGCCTTTCTCAGCTCGGGGTCGGGGTATGTCCCACCGAGTCAGCCCTTCGGACTGGGGACGTAACATTCCCCCAGGTCCAAGTGCCTTCACAGCTCGGGGTCGGGGTACGTCCCACCGAGTCAGCCTTCGGACTGGGGACGTAACATTCCCTCAGGTCCAAGTGTCTTTCTCAGCTCGGGGTCGGGGTACGTCCCACCGAGTCAGCCCTTCGGACTGGGGACGTGACGTTCCCTCAGGTCCAAGTGTCTTTCTCAGCTCGGGGTCGGGGTACGTCCCACCGAGTCAGCCATTCGGACTGGGGACGTAACATTCCCTCAGGTCCAAGTGTCTTTCTCAGCTCGGGGTCGGGGTACGTCCCACCGAGTCAGCCATTCGGACTGGGGACGTAACATTCCCTCAGGTCCAAGTGTCGTTCTCAGCTCGGGGTCGGGTTGCGTCCCACCGAGTCAGTCCTTCGGACTGGGGACGTAACATTCCCCCAGGTCCGAGCATCTCTCACAGTTCGAGACATGATCACATGCCACCGAGCACATCATCGTTAGCTCAGAGGCAAAATTTTCTCCTCACAATCGAGATTGGATCAGTCAGGGGTCAGGACCTCCAAATCTCTGGTACATATATTACAGAGGAGGAGTCATTTTTAGTTTGGACAACAAGAGGAACTTCGTCTCCTGATGGAACGACCCAAGTAAGCAATTTGCTTTGAGGTGGAGAATCGTTCTGAATAGGGTCAGCATCTCCAATAACCAAGGATATGAATATAGAAACAGAAGACTTAGTTGATGGCGAATGCAATTTCTCTGCGGTTCCTGGAGTGACCACCGACGGATTCATCAGCACACCATCTTTTTATAGTTCCCGGCATCAACTCGCAAACTCGTTGTTACCGAGAACTAGGGGACAGATGTTGATGGTGTTATCAGGACCTATGTTATTTAAAGAGTACGGCAGGGGTAAAAAGGGTAATTCCCTTCTTGGGCGAGATCATTAAAGCCGACCCGGCCACTATACAGTAAGAGACCGAGCACTTGATGATAGGTGACCGACCACTTGAGATCGGATGACCGGGCATTATCAGATCGACAACAACATTCTCAGCTCAAAGGTCCATCATGACCGACCTCATGAAGACCGAGCACATGGTGATGCGTGCTCAGGAAGATAAGGCATTGTATTTTCTCGGATAAGATGATAAGTTATCCTACCTTCATGGGGTAAACTGGTGGGTCAGAGTCCTAGTAGGATAAAGAAAGTAAAGGTAGTTTTGATTAGGAATCCTTATGAGAAAATGGAATAGTTTTGACTAGGAATCCTTATGGGAAAAGGGAATAGTTTCAACTAGGAAATTCTTGTAGGAGAAGGAATCTGATTTCTATACTATTATAAATAAGGGTATAGTGTGCATAAGAGGGGAGAGGTAAAAAAGTGGAGATCAAGATCATTATTGTGAGACTTGTAAACAAAAGAGAGAGCTGAGAAGCGTGTTTGAGTAATAAAAGTATCATCCTTTTTGTGCCCGTGGACGTAGGCCGGACCAAGATCCGCCGAACCACGTTAAATCTCCTTGTTGATTGGTGTATTTATCCGTCTTCTGCTAAGTTTGCTTTTGGTCCCCATAACCAAACAAATTCACTATTGAGGGAGGATTAGTCTCGGAAGTAATATTCCCATATTGCCCCTGAGACCAAAATCAGCCGTCAACAATTTTCTTTTAAATTTATGATGACAAACTATTAAAAACACTAAATTTTTGATTATTTTAGGATGAACTTGTGTATGAACAGTTATATACAGAAGAAAAATGTGCATAGAACAAGGGGAGAAGATAATGTACTTCTTCACTCCAAGGGATCGAAAGTATCCGAAGAATACTCGTCCGAACCGAGCTGACAGATTTGGATATTGGAAGGCTACCGGAGCTGATAATATCATCGGAAGGAAGACAAATCCAATTGGATATAGAAAATCACTTGTCTATTATCAAGGAACATCCAAAATTTCGACCAAGACCGATTGGCTAATGCATGAATATAGAATAGAAAAAAAAAAGTCATTCTCGTTCAACCACTGCTGCTCCTAATGACATGAAGGTAATTACTAATTACTTATCATAAGCTTTCATATATTTATCCGCGTTTATTTTCATGCCGCATCAATTTGTAAAAAGCATTATCGATCATTTTATGTGCATGCAGTTGGATGATTGGGTGCTATGCAAGGTCTATTTGAAGGAAAAGAAAACATATAAGAATAGCAATGCAAACACTGTGACTGAGGCTAATATAATTGGATCTAGCAGTTCTGTGACATCTCAAATGCAAAGCAACCACCTCTACCACAACAACTATGATGTTGGCTCTACAAGTTTTGCTACTCCTCCGTTGCAACCCAACAATTTTGGTTCTACTAGCTCTGTTGCAGTGACTCAGATGAAATCAACTAATAATTATGACAGTTTCATGCACGATCAACAATTAATATATGGCTTTGATTGTCCATCGCCATTTACTTATCCGAGGAAGATATAAATTATCTTCTTGCGTCAATAGATTCTAATCCTCCAATTTTGGATGATGATTTTAGGGGTCTTTTTCAGGGGGAAAATAAAATTATTATGAGCTTTAAATTACTTCAAGTAGCTTATTATTTTAGTCTGAGCTCGGATATGCTGTTACTTACAACAGATATTTTGTTTGATTCTCCTGAAATTTGCAAGTTTGTGGTGCAAGAAATCCAATTATTTCGTAGTATTGACGTTTATTAAATGCTCTAATTAAGTTGACAAACTTCCACTTTATTATAATCTGTGATGTATTAAATAATAATTGGTTATTTTTTTCGGTTTAATACATAGCAGACATCAGTGGTTAGACCATAGTCAACTCGAGATTGATCGGATTGATAATAAATTATTATTTTATTATATATTATATAAAATATTATAAAAATAATAAATGAAAAAAAAAATAAGAATTTGACAAAACTTTTGTTTAGAAAAGGTTTATTAAGTAATGCAAAATCTAACATTTTCTTATTTTTCTATCCAATTTTAATTGATCGTTATATTATTAACAATAAAGTAACGAACTTAGATTTTGATGGAAAATAATAAAATGTTAGATATTTAATAACAATTGTTAGATTTAGCATAATTTTGTTAATATAAGGTCATTTGTCAGTATATAATAGGTGTCCTATAGAACAGGTGAAAGAAGAGATGAACAAAGAAAGATGTCGATGGTAGTTCTCTCCTTTTTTGTGTTTAGAGATAGTTTTGAGGAGATTTGACACAAATAGTTGATTGTGGTTCGTAAATTTGATTTATAATATGGAGTCCATTTTAAAAACTCGTCTTAGATCCCAAAATATTTAAGGGAACTTATGGCCGCGGCTGCCCAAAGATGAAATCCCTAACTGACAAATAGTGAACGACGCACGCCTGGTGGCTGGCGACTACTGTTGTTGCTTGGGACCAACGCACACGATTCACAACAAGTCTGTAGCAGGCTAAGGCTTACTGCTGTTTTACGACAACCGCTTCTTTCAGCGGCGCCACTCTAGTCTCCACCACCAACTTGTGTTATGTTCCAGTCTATTGTTGTGTTATTGTTCATGCCTGCAAAATATTACGTGATGTGATGACTTTTGTTCAATTATATGGCAATTAGTTTGGTAAAATTAGTCAATGTGAGTTGTAGTACAGTTAGTTCCTCACACATAATAATTTTTCACAGGTCTTTTGTTGTATTCCATTAATATATGTTCAACATCAAAAATAAAATTGATTTAGTCAAACATTTATTATTTTGAATTAAAAAATAATACCAAAAATCTGTCAAAACCGAATCTGGTCATCAATCCAGTGATTGAAACGGCGGTAGAATTTTACCCGATTCAAATCCTGACTGTGCTAAATGGACCTATCCTAATTCATTATGCTGATTGACTGGTCTGGTCCAGATTTTAAAATACTGTTTTAAACTATTAATTTTCACTTTTCAATTAGGGACCATAGCTTTCATGTTTTTTTTGGCGAAAAATAATAAAATAAAAACAGAGCTTTTTATTCTTGCTTTTGAATTAGAGATCAAAGAACAAATTTGGTCCAGCCTAACCCTTTATTACATATGAACATTTTCAGATTTGGCCCACATTGAGAGAGCAAAAATAAATGGGCCTGCCTAACCAAATGTCCACGCCCAGTTGTACAGTTCATTGCATATTGTTATTAAATATATTTTTTTAGAAACCTCACATTCAAACTACTTCTTCCGGGCTTAAACGGAGCAGGTAAAATCTCCGGTTGTCCTAGGCTCTTATAAGAAACGCACTCCTGAATTCGAACACATGACCTTAATGTGAGATCCTGACCCTACGCCACAAGATACTCCTCTTGAGGACATCATCACACTCATAACACAAAACCTAATAACAAATATAATGCTACCGTTTTACTTTGCTGTACTATACCAATATTGCAATATGATGGGTAGCCAAAAAAATTCAACCTCAATATCTAATTTGAAATTAATATATCAACAATAAAAATGTGGCTTGTGGAAAAAAATTCAAAAAGGTTACAACTTATAAGAGAAAGAAAATACAAAACCCTAGAGATGGCGGGAGGGAGAGAGAGGGAGAGAGAGGCCCCTTCATGCCACTCACAGGTGAGACAATCCATGGTACAAGGCTCATGATGCATGTCTAGTAAAGAGATAGCCCAATCACAATCAATTGAGATTCTCTTTCTACAGTCAAATTTCCTTTTTTTTTTTTTTTTTAATTAGCTTTTTCAGTCATTTTCATTTTCCATCTTTTTTTTTTTTTTTTTTTTTTTTGTGTTTCGTGGTCATAAGGATGACAATCAACAAAAGTAGCTTCCCCACAACCATCACCCATCCACATGGCATTTCGTTGAATGTGGGAGAGTGGAGTCATGTCTTTAGAAAGTTATAATAAAGTTATAAAGGAAACTCTCAATGTGGGTTTTGGATCTATTTTATTACAAATACAGGATTTGGCTGATGCAATGAAGGACCCATTTTCACTTAATATTGTCAAAGAAGCCCCCACAATTTCATTTTAATTCATCACAAGTCTTTCACATATGATATATTTAGGGTTCATTTGGTATATTTCTCAGTGGCGACTGTATAATGAAAGTTAAGCTGCTAAAATATTTGATAAACTTACTTAAAACTTTATTTTAATCTGAAATTGATAGCAAACCGCCTAAGAGTGATTTGTGATAACACAAATATTAACGAAGAAAGATAAAATTGAAATTTCTCATGATAGAGAATAAAAAATTCAAAACTCATCTCTTAATATCCTCCAAAATCACAAAAAATGATTCACTTACAAACTTATTTTCATCGTTTACAATGGAATCTTCCAAAAAAATATTGAAAATTTGAAAAAAATAAAAGTACATTAAAAATTAAATCAAGCCATGGTAATCGAAAATTGAAAATTGGACGATTAATCGATCAAAATCGATCAAGTTTTGACATTAATCGAATCGCTATGATAACAATCCATTTGATTAAGTACCGATTAATCAATATTTAAATTGTTTAGGTTGAAAATTTAGGGTTTAAGGGTTTTTTTTCCAAAAAGAGAAATACTACAAATTATTTGACTAATCACTAACCTCAATACACAGATCACAATGGTTGATGGGTAATGGTAATAGTACATAGCTTTTAATTAGTAGCTGAGTGGTTTATTGTTGTTACATAGTTGGAGGGATTGGCTTTACAAACATGCAAATTCTCCTTAGCCTCGTCTGCGCAGTCAATGTTGAAAATGATACCAATGATGCTATCATCACTTGTCTTCATTTCTCTTGATCACCTTTCACTGTTACTTTAAGTGGCATGGCATCCTAACCAAATCAAAACATTATTAAATAAATAAATAAATAAATAAAGTTTTCTCTTTTATAATCAAGCAAAACCAATAAAAACATGTTAAATTCGAGCTTCGATATTTTACAATTATAACTATCAATCCCAAAAATTTTAATCATAATATTAAAGAATCTTCACTCAAAGTGTTTTTTCTTTTTGTGCATGCGATCTACAACTGCGTTCACTCAAGTTCGAATAATAACAAGAGCAAGTGTTAATATTTAACAAGCGAGATTTCTCATGTCTATCTTTTTTTTTTTTTTAATGTTAATATTATAAAAAATTTACAACCCAAAAAAAAAATCCATATATCCTCATAAAATAAATAGAAGTTGAATAAGTCAAGCTCATATAAGTGGGGTAAATTTAACATATTTTTTTATATAAAATTTTTATACCAATTTTTTAGTGGTGCCTATTAACAAATGTTCTTGTTCTAAAGTTATTGTTAAAATCACAAAACACAAAATACTCATCATTGGAATTATCCTTCACTATATTAAAGTGATGCCACAATGGAATGGAATGCAACATGATTGTACTCCACCTATAAATCAATGTCCTTGAATTCCTGCATAATTTCTGCCTCATCAATTTTTTTTTTACTCTAGTTTAGTTTATGTGATGATCTAAATGGGTTATTACATAAATATTAAAGTTAGTGTAAAGTAAAATTATAAAGTCAATTACAATCATTATTTCCATATTTGAAAATTGGGCTCCTTTTTTCTTTTTATAAAATTGATCAACACTTCAAGTGTTGTTGTGTATGCAAAGGGTTCCCTCTAGTCATAAGTGAAAGGTGTTTAGGCATTCATAATGCTGTCTTTGCTCTTTTTAACTAAAGTCTTTATAGATACAAGACTTTTAAAAATGAAATGTGAATATTATAAACCTTCTATAATTAAGATCATATTCTATTTTTTTTCTAATATATAATATATAGTTAAATAATATGGTGGTGGTCAGTGTAATGTCACAAAGACATATCTTGACCCTACTTGTCTGAGTGATGCCACAAGGCTCACCCATTACTGAGGGTCCTACAGACCATATGAAATAATTCAATTTCGGTTCCCTTTTTATTGTTTTTTTTTTTTTTTTCTAAAAAAAAAAAAACAAAAAAAAAACTTGTAGCTAAGGAAATGACTTCAAGATGTGGAGACTGGAGACATGAGTTATTCAATAATTCACTAGGTAACAAATGAAGTCACATTTGATGGAAAATCCTGTTTCAATTATTGGGTTATGTTTGCTTATAATCTTACGAGGATTTTTCATAGATGAGACACTCTGATCTTTAAAAACTTTGACATGAGAAATATTAATATTAGACACATGATACAATATCTTTAAAAAATTCTGGAGAGCTCAGCTCACGATACAATGCTAATAAAAAATTTCCAATATGATAAATTTTTCTTCTTGTGAATTATTATATGATAATTTACTTGTACAAAAAAGTCTACTAATCTCTTAATTCAGGTTTGTGATGTGCAGTCCAGATATATATTGGTTTAGAATTCAATTTTTTAACCACTATAATGAGGTGAGCAGGTATCCACAACTCAGAGTATGCTGTGTGCTTACATTTATAAGAAAGATAAAAAAAGTTAATTCAAAATAATAGAAAGGGGTATATACTAAAGTTTAATAATTTAAGGTGGTAAAATTTTCTTTCAAACTGGAAATTTACATACTTTCCTTGAAAATAGAATGCACAACATCCTGTCGGACCTGCTAAAAATCAGGGCCGGCCCTGACACAGTGGCACAAGGGCTACTGTTCAGGGCCCAAAAATTAAGGGGCACCAAAATTGAAAGAAGTTTTTCAAAATTGAAATTATTAAAATCTTACTTGTGGACCACTATGACTCAAGATAGGCTAAATGGATTAGCAATCTTATGCATTGAAAATGATGAGATTGAAGACTTGGAGTATGATGATATAATTGATGATTTTACTTCAAAAAATGCTAGAAGACAATTTCTTAAAGGTTGAAATTTCAAGGAACTTTGTTAGGAATGGTTGTATATGATTGTATTTTTTATTGTCGGGGTTTAGGTACTATGTCCCCCATTTGTATATTTTCTCAAGTAATATAATTTGGGCGTGAGGGCCTAGCCCCCCAGCTTCGACTGGGTTCCACCCTTGTTAAATATTATTTTTTTTAAACATATGTTTTCGTAATAAAAAAAGGCACATTTTGAGCTTTCGTACCGGGAACCCAAAAATCAGGACCGGCCCTGCTAAAAATGCTTAAGGTGGTGTATGCATTTTTAGCCAATAATTATAGGGAAAATCTTGAATATTTTCACTGTATTGTATTTATCTCTTTAAATTTTTTATAATTTATTTCTTTCAAATATTTGTAGTAGATTTTGGCCGGTTTTAAATTCAAATGTTCGAGCTATGTTATTATATAATTGTTGATGGTGGTTTTTCATCATGAGAAAAATTCAAATATCGAGGAGTGGCAGAATGAGTATTGTACTTAGCCCAAAATGGATGATAAAAGGCCAAGGGCTTGAACAGACAGACATAGTTTAGCAGAGGGACCCGACCTTGTAATACAAAGGAGTTCTCCCAATGACTGACCTTGTGTGTGGGTGAAGTAGATTGGTAAATCGAACCGACCAAACGAGAAGTGATGGATTTGGGGTTATTTGAGAATTTGTGAAAACTGACCTGAATGGTCATTATCAGTAGAGCCCGACCCGATTGAAAGAGTTAGAGGGAGCTTTGATTAGTATTATATACATCGATATTGTTGGATAATTATGACCCATAGCATCACTATTTTGTAAAGAACATGGTGTTCTTGTACAAAATTAACTATGTGACAGAGGAAATTGCTATTTTATCATTTGTAATTGGATTATCTGGATATATAAATGATAAAAGTCCATATGATTAGTACCAGATTAATAAGATATGAGACAATATTAATCACGTAAGGTTTAATCATTAAATATCCCTAGTCGTAGTATTATCGAGACTGGACATCGATAATGCGGAATAGGCTAGTATTACAATTGTGCGCGTTATAGAAGCTTAACGACACAGTTCTCATAAATTTGGGTATTGGATACTCATGCAAGTGTGATAGGAGGTTCTGTTTGCCGATGATATGGGAACAACTTCGCTCTGGATAGACCCCTCGGAATCCCATTGGTAGTATGACTATGTGTCTATGAGAATCCGAATCAGGGTAGGTGTATATGGTCTTAACCTGAGACTTGCATCACTAGTACTTGCGACAATCAATATACTTTGGTTTTGGTTTTCCGGGGCTTTAACAGGTCTTGTGTACGCCTCTTCTGGGTATGCTGAGAATTGTAGTGTATTGGGTGTGATGTCAAGATGGAAGTATCACTTCAGTCATATGGAGATGATGATCACGCATGGATACAGAACTGGTACTCTATAGTACTATAGCTATCGGGAAAATATGACTAGGTAATGACTTTTCGATTATAAAGAGACTAGTTGCTAGTGATTTGATATATGTTTCGTACGGGGCATACACAACTCCAGCCCCAGGCCTAGCATGTGATATCCGATACTGGATCGTAATACGCAATACTATGTATACTACGCTTGATATAGATTATATATTCCTTAAAAGAATATTTCTGGAGAATTGGGTAGGCACAGTGCTTTGCTAGAAGCCAACCATGTCTTGTAAATTGGTAAGAACGTGGTACCGGGTACGCACGTGTTCGGATAGTCCGATGACTGCATTTACTGTCAACATATCCAAGGATCTCTTGGGTCTCCTCCCAAAGATTCACCGATGACAATTGACTCGAACAGAATTAATCTGGGATTAATTATGAGAGAGAGAAAATTAATCTAGGATTAATTGCGGCAAGAATTTATCTGGGATAAAATTCGGATAGAAGAAAGAGAACGATTAATTTGGAATTAATCGATTAAATAATATATTGGATATATTAAATGAAATCAGATTTCAAAATGGAATTAAAATTGGATTTTAATTCGGACAAACGAATTAATTTAAAATTAATTCGTAAGAGACTTCCGTAATAATTTTGCTAGGCATTATTATTTAATTAAATTGGATTTAATTATGTCACAACGACAAATTCGTTTATTCGGAATTAAACGAACCCGGGCCCGAGCAAAGTTGCGTGTTGGATTAGCCGACTTAAATTTGGAATTTAAAAGTGGCGGGACCCACTTCACTTACATCAAATTTGGACATTTGATGGAAGTGGTTAGGCTTGATTTTGGGTTTGATTTAAAAGTAAGCTTGACTTTGCTTATACTACACTCAAACCAATACCAACACTCAACCTCACTATAAATTAACTTGGTCAACTTTAGAAGTGTATGGTTACTATTCACATCAACAAAAACTTTCTCTTCTCTCATTTTCTTTCATGGCCGAGAGTTTCAAGCTTCATAGGGAAGAATTTTGTTTCTCAAAATTGATCAATGCTAGCAGATTAAATAGTCAAATAAGGTGATAGGGAGACTTACCCAAGTGTTGGAAACACTAAAAGAGGGCATGGAGCTTCCATCTTCAAAGAATTTTTGAAACTTCTCATCCAAATCAATGTAAGTATTCCGCAAGTTTCTTAATTAATTCACACAATAATCACGCTTAGAGATCCCGTGGCATGTCTAGGACACTAACAATGGTATCAGAGCGAGATCTAAGCTTGTTTTGATTCTAGGGTTCATGACTTTAATTTGGGTATTTTTGCTTGGAGCATGAAAATGCAAAATTGGATGTTTGGTTATGCTTGGATGATGATGACTTGGAGTTGTGTATCATTGGATTGTGAAAAATTGAGGATCAAAATTTCCCAAATTTGTTAGCTTGGCCGAATGGTACCCTAGATGTAGCTCATGGTATTTTTTGAATTTTAACAATTGGATGTGTTAAATGGCATGAAATGAATCTTAGATATTGAATGTTGATTTAATTGGATTGAAATCAAATTGGATGTTATTTTATTGCCATTGCCATGAGATATGAAGCATGTTGGAAAGATTGATTTTGATTAATTTGTGTTGGACATGAATTAGATGTTAAGCATAATTAATTAGATTAATTAGTATTTTGGAAATACTAGATTAATTAATTAATTATGTTGATTACACTTGAATTGGATTAATAGGTAATTTGGAATAATGTATTAATTTAATTATTGTAATTGGGCTTAATGGGCTTGGTTGGGCCAATTTTGGTTTTGGTCAATTGGGTTGGATCCAATTGGACCTAAAACCATTTCCATAAAGTCCAAAATATGACGTTGGGCCTTTAATAATTTAATTGGGCCTAAATTGATTTTATGGCATAGGGTGATTCCTAACTTAGGTCTTGGTATTTTGGGTTTGATCCATAATGGCCAAAGCCCATGCCTAAAGAATCAATTGAAAGCCCATTGGACTTTAATTGAATAGTATTGGATGCTCATTTGGCATTTGAGACCCAATAAGATTGGATTTGGAATCCAAGTCTAAAATGCACTATTAAAAGTGTAATTATTTAATTTGGAATTAAATATGAATTAGTATTGGATACAATTTAAATTGGATTTAAAATTGTAATTCGATATAATTCAAGAATACTTACTTTGAGTATTTATTCTTAAACGAGTTTGACTTGCGCAAATCAAATCGTTGTTGAACATTGGATGGTCATTAATCAAAGATTAATTAATTGGATTAGATTGATTGATAACATGCTTTGTGTGAATACTTGGATGTATTGTATGAATAATGTATATCAGATGGATATTAGAAGGGTGAGGGCAATTTTGGAAATTGTTGTAAGTATGGTACTTATTTATTAAATTGGACCTGCGTGTCCAGCCTATTATCTCTATTTTCTTTGTATTTCTCTTCTCACCAATTCCCCTCAATGTAAATGAGGTTTCTTTAGTGTTATGTAATTGGGTAGAAGTAAAAATAGTGCTAGCGGGAGAGAGGAAATAGAGAGATTTGTTCTAGGAACAATTTATTATATATCCATCCGCATATCATTTTTAAATTTTATCGCGCCTTATTATGCTTTTAGAATGCATGTTTAAGGGTGTATGATGAGACCTAATCAAAGATAATAAATTGGTTGCCAATTTACGCGAGAAAACCCTCAATACAATATAAAGCGTTTTTCCTTCCATTAAGTGGTTCTCTCTCAAGATCCAAGATTGGCATTGGTTTGTTGGCCAAAGTCAAGACCTTTGTCCATCGTGGATGTGTTTGAACCGCGTAAGCTTTGTTCTATATCGTAGGTCTTGGGTAGTTGTGACTTGTTTGCCAAATTCAAGGTCACTTCTAGTTCATCGACTTCGATTACGAAGCTTTCCCACTATCAATGGGTCGCGCTTAACTAGATTCATTAAGCTTGTTGAGCCAAAGCCAAGGCTTAGTTGATTTAGAGGAAAAGGTTACGAAATATATTGGATATATCTACATATATTGGATATATGTTTCGGACTTGGAGGTCCACCTATTGGATCTAGGAATTGGATGAGATCCAATTGATCTTAGAGATATACCTAGTTAAGTTTCATACAGCTTGTTGGCCAAAGTCAAGGTTGTGTGCTATTTAACGGGATTCTAGCCCACTAGGAAACTAGGTTTCCCGAGTACTCCACAGAGGGTTAGAGGCTCGCCAAAACATAGTGGGAGGCAAGTATTAAATTTACAATTTCGTTTAGATACTTACCAATACACGCTCATTTTATTTTTTTCGTCATTAAAATATAAATATATTAGTTGGACTAATATTCAATTGTTGTTTTAATTGAACATTTGGACTGTATTCAACTACTTCATTTGTAGTTGGTTATACAGTTGGGATAGTAATCAATACATTTGAAAGTAACCAATCAAATTGTAGTTAATCATATAGTTAGACTATATTAATCATTATATTAGATTATACCCGAAATCGTTGATTGGATAGTTGGACTATAACAATCAAGATGACTTGAAAGATTAGCGTCAAATGACATAATCATGGGTGAAAATATCTTTAACGGCTTTAATTTTCCAGATTGGGAAAAGAATCTCAGGATAGTCCTGGGAGCTGAGAAGTTACTATATTTGATAAGAAACCTTTTGGGCCTGATCCCAGAGTTGAGCAAATAGTGGAACATGAGCTTTGGAAGACTCATAACTTTAGTGCTCAATCTGTTATGATTGCTGCAATGAATTCTCAAATTTCATCGTTGGAACTAAGGATTAGATCTTTGTACCATGATGAGGAAATTAAAGGATCTTCATAGATTTATTTCTTAGATCTTAGAAGTACGAATTGCAAAAGAAGCTCTTTCGCTCGTCTGTGTCAGAGGGGACATCTGTCGAGCACTAGATGTCACAAATGATTGCTGATATCGAACAACTAGGTTAGCTAGGCATAACCTTCGAGGCCGAGACTTTCATAGATTTGATCTTACAGTCTCTGCCCGAATGCTGGGGCGGGTTCATGATGAACCAAGAGAGAACTCATGGAGAGTTAATGGCTATGCTCAAGGAAGCACAGCCAAAGCTTCTAAAAGGCAAGAAGTGTAAGGAGTATCTTACTTCGACATTCCAGAAGGCCAAGGCTTGGCCGAAGGCTTCTGGGGGTGTGAAGAAAAGGGACAAGGCTGAATCGTCACAGTCTTCTGGGAAGACAAAGGACATATCCCAAGATGTCTGCCTAAACTGTGGTAAACAGGATCACTGGAAGCATGACTTCCGTATGGACAAGGGAAACATGAAGGAAGTGATGACGGGCAAGGCTCCGGCTTCAGGTATGTTTGTTATAAACATGTCCACTGCTGGTTTTAAAATTGGATTTTAGATACTGGATGTGGTACATAAATATATGTACTGATGTGCATGATCTGCTGATTAGCAGGAAACTGGCTTTAGGTGAGATCGACCTACAAGTCAGAAACAGGACGAAAGTCACTATTTTGGCCATAGGAACCTAAGTTTTGGAATTGCCCTTGGGGCATGTACTTAAATTAGGAGACTATTATAATGTATCTAGTTTGACTAAGAACATTATCTCTGTATCTAGTTTAACCCATTGGGGGTATACCTTTATGTTCCGAAACACCAGATGTTTTGTCTATAAATATGATATTGAGATATACACATTAGATGTGAATAACAATATTTATATTCGAATATAAATGAATCTCAAAGATATAATATGACAAACAAAAGGCTCAAACTGAGTAAATCAGATGAGACTTATTTGTGGCATTATTGTCTGAGACACATTAACAAGACTCGTATATCTACACTATCGAAGAATGGATACTAGGACGGATTTGATCCTTATTCAAATGATGTCTACGAAACTTGTTTATTAGGCAAAGTGCCTAAAACACCTTTTACATTGTAAATGTGCACGTGCCACCGATCTGTTAGCCCTCGTTCATAGTGACGTAAGTGGGCCTATGTCTAACTAGGCTAGAGGTGGATATGAATACTTTCATAACCTTTACGGATGTGGCATCGCATTATGGTTATGTGTATCTTATGAAACACAAGTCGGAAATTTTTGAGAAATTGAAAGAGTTTCGACACGAAGTAAGAAAACATACCGATAAAAGTATTAAAACATTACGGTCGGACCATGGTGGATAATACTTAAATAAATGAGTTTCTGGATTACTCGAAAGAGTATGGTATTCTTCCACACTGGACTCCTCCCGGAACACCTCAATTTGACGGTGTGACCCAACGGAGAAACTGAACTTAGTTGGATATGGTAAGGTTAATGATGAGTCGCTCTGAGCTACCAATTTCCTTCTAAGGATACGCATTAAACAGTGCAATACTTATTTTGAATAAGGTTCTATGAAAATCTGTTAGACAGACTTCATATTAGATATGAACATGAAGAAACCGGGTTTCTCATTCCTGAAGATTTGGGAATGATGGGCATATTCTAAACGTTTGGATGATACCAAACTAGAACCCAAATCGAATAAGTGCCTATTTGAAATTGTCCTTGCGAAACCTTACAACACATAAGATAACAATGTATTTGTTGCTCTCCATGCGGTTTTCCTAAGAGGAATTCCTATATGCAGTGGTAAGTGGGAGGAAAGTAAAACTCGATAAAAATCAAAATGATACTATTACAGGCACCGACCCCTCACGGAACACGACCAGTCTATCTGGGATAAGACTATTCCATAATCTTCTAATACACAAGAATCGCATAGGTCGGAGAGAGTCAGAAAATAACCTGGTAGGTATGGGTTTCTGATCTCAACTCATGTAGATATTAATCTTATTGAGGAAGATGGACCGACTACATATGAGGAAGTGATACAAGATATCGACTCTTTTTATGGCAAAGTGCCATGAAGTCCGAAATGGATTCCATGTATACGAACCATGTTTGGGTACTGGTTGATGCACCAGAAGGCGTTAAAACCTATTGGTTGCAAATGGTCTTCAAGGAAGAAAGACATGGATGGAAACATACAAATGTACGCAGCTAGGCTTGTACAGAAAGGGTATCATCAGCGGCATAGTGTCGACTACGACGAAACTTTTTCACATGTTGCAATGATTAAATCCATTCGGATAATGCTTTCTAATGCTACATATTTCAATTATGAAATATGGCAACTAGACGCCAAAACCGCTTTCTTTAATGGAAACCTTTGGAGGATGTTTGTATGTAACATCCTGACGGTTTTATCATGCCAAAACATGCAAACAAGGTTTGCCAAGTTAAATCAATCCATTTATGGATTGAAGCAAGCATTGCGTTCTTGGAACCAGCGTTTTGATGTAATCATAATGGTATATGATTTAATTCAAAATGAAGATGATTCTTGTGTATATAAGAAGGTTAGTGGGAGCGCACTGACAATCATTGTCCTAAATATTGATGATGTATTACTTATTGGCAATGACATTCTCATGCTATAATCGGTGAAAGCTTGGCTTTCATAAAATTCTCCATGAAAACCTGGGAGAAGCAGGCTTTATTTCCTGGAATAAAGATCTACTAGGATAGATCTAGAAAGCTGCTGAGACTCTCCCAGAGTTCGTACGTTTTGATATATACACAACCTGATTCTCATATGCTTTGAGCATATGCAGTCACAATCAAGCCCATCCAGGTGATGGTCACTGGATTGAGTAAATAACATCCTGAAGTATCTTGGATGAACTAAGGATGCTTTCTGAGAATATGGGGAAATGAGAACTTGAGGTGACTGGGTTCACCGCTGCAAGTTTCCAAACCGAGAAAGACGATTGTAAGTCACAATAAGGGTACATATTTTGTTTGAACAATGGAACAGTGAGCTGGAAATTTTCCAAGCAAGATACTATTGCTGATTAAACAATAAAAGCGAAATATTGTTGTAGCTGAGGCAGTAAAAGAAGCATTTTTGGATCTATAAATTCCTAATTGGATTATGAGTAGTTCTGTTAGCAGCTGAGCTAGGCTACAACACAGGCTAATGAACTACCGGTCTCATCAATGATCCAAGTATGTACTTCGACTAATTCATCTGATTCGTGAGATCATACATCGTGGCGATGTGATGATTGAATAAATCGCATCAGATGATAACCTTGCAAATCCGCTGACGAAAGCTACTTCTCAGCAGAAGTTTGAGCGACTCGTACATAGTTCAGGTGTTCGACACTTGAGTGATTGGCTATAGGCCAAGTGGGAGGTTGTTGGATAATTATGACCCATAGCATCAATATTTTGTAAAGAACATGGTGTTCTTGTACAAAATTAACTAGGTGACAAAGGAAATTGCTCTTTTATCATTTGTAATTGGATTACCTGGATATATAAATGATAAAAGTCCATATAATTAGTACCAGATTAATAAGATATGAGACAATATTAATCCATGTAAGGTTTAATCATTAAATATCCCTAGTCGTAGTATTATCGAGACTGGACATCGATAATGCAGAATAGGCTAGTATTACATTTGTGTGCGTTATGGAAGCTTAACGGCATAGTTCTCATATATTTAAGTATTGGATACTCATGCAAGTGTGATATGAGGTTCTGTTTGCCGATGGTATGGGAACAGCTTCGCTCTAGATAGACCCATCGGAATCTCATTGGTAGTATGACTATGTCTCTATGGGAATCCGAATCAGGGTAAGTGTATATGGTCTTAACCTGAGACTTGCATCGCTAATACTTGCGACAATCAGTATACTTAGGTTTTGGTTGTTCGGGGCTTTAACAGGTCCTGTGTACGCCTCTTCTGGGTATACTGAGAATCGTAGTGTATTGGGTGTTATGTCAAGATGGAAGTATCACTACAGTCATATGGAGATGATGATCACGCATGGATATAGAACTGGTACTCTATAGTGTTATAGCCATTGGGAAAGTATGACTAGGTCATGACTTTCCGATCATAAAGAGACTAGTTGCTAGTGATCCGATATATGCTTCGTACGGGACATACACAACTCCAGCCCCAGGCCTAGCATGTGATATCCGATACTGGATCGTAATATGCAATATTATGTATACTACGCTTGATATATATTATATATTCCTTAAAAGAATATTTCTGGAGAATTGGGTAGGCACGATGCTTTGCTAGAAGGCAACCATGTCTTGTAAATTGGTAAGAATGTGGTACCGGGTACGCACATGTTCAGATAGTCCGATGACTGCATTTACTGCCAACATATCCATGGATCTCTTGGGTCGCCTCCCAAAGATTCACCGATGACAATTGACTCGAACAGAATTAATCTGGGATTAATTATGAGAGAGAGAAAATTAATCTAGGATTAATTTCGGCATAAATTTATCTGGGATAAAATTCGGATAGAAGAGAGAGAATGATTAATTTGGAATTAATCGATTAAATAATATATTGGATATATTAAATGAAATCGGATTTTAAAGCGGAATTAAAATTAGATTTTAATTCGGGGGAACAGATTAATTTAGAATTAATTCGTAAGCGACTTTCGTAATAATTTTGCTAGGCATTATTATTTAATTAAATTGGATTTAATTATGTCGCAGTGACAAATTTTTTTATTCAGAATTAAACGAACCCGGGCCCGAGCGAAGTTGCGTGTTGGATTAGCCGACTTAAATTTGGAATTTAAAAGTGGTGGGACCCACTTCACTTACATCAAATTTGGACATTTGATGGAAGTGGTTAGGCTTGATTTTGGGTTTGATTTATTAAAAGTAAGCTTGACTTTGCTTATACTACACTCAAACCAATACCAACACTCAACCTCACTATAAATTAACTTGGTCAACTTTAGAAGTGTATGGGTTACTATTCACAGCAACGAAAACTTCTCTTCTCTCATTTTCTTTCATGGCCAAGACTTTCTAGCTTCTTAGGGAAGAATTTTGTTTCTCAAAATTGAACAATGCTAGCAGATTAATGAGTCAAAAAGGTGATAGGGAGACTCACCCAAGTGTTGGAAACACTAAAAGAGGGCTTGGAGCTTCCATCTTCAAAGAATTTTTGAAACTCTCATCCAAATCAATGTAAGTATTCCGTAACTTTCTTGATTAATTCACACAATAATCACGCTTAGAGATCCTGTGGCATGTCTAGGACACTAACAGATATGTCGATCCATGAAATGAAGATGAGATCACATGCCAACTTGTATCTAGGTCATATGACGTATTCCATAAATTAAGAGATAAGCTTCTGGAGGGCTAAGACGTATGCCCTAACTAAGAGGATAAGCTTCTAGAAGGCTAATGATTACTATAGGAAAGAAACGGTTCTCATTAGAAGTATCCCTTGCTAGCAGCCATAGTCCGATGCAGTAGCAGGGAGATGGCATAGCAAAGCCACCATAGGCCACCAGAGGCCAGTGCAGTGACAGTGAAATGGGCTAATCTGATTGGGCGATTTATGGGTAGTTGAGGAAAGTTATGGCAACAATGAAGGCAATATGACTTTGGCTGACGTCATTGGCCGTGCAATAGTGAATTTGGAAGCCAATATAAAGGGGTTGAAGATTCAGATTCAAGGGTTAGAAAATTTCGCATCCCATAATTTGTAAAGAGCTTAAAAACTAGTGTTAGAGAGAGAAAACTGGCTGGTTACTTGATCTAGTGAGTGAATTATACCGGGCTAATGTAAATGTTGGGATTTATGTCCTAAAGCTTCATGTATTGTAAATGGTTTTGGTTATTGTAATAATAATAATAAATGCATTATTCATTTTATCAAAGTCGTTTGATTTATATCACATATTGTCCAATTGTCTTATTTTAGCTTGATTACTCTTGTACATTCAGACTTAGTGTATCTTTGATGGATAAGAGGATTTAAGTCTGCAGTTAGTAATCTAAATAGTCCATAGAGAGCAAACAAAGATGGTACTTTATTTTTGGTTTATCTATAGTTGCGATCCATTCTATACTTGTATGACGACCTTGATCTAGGATCATTCATGTAGTGACATGGGAATGAAGCCACCTTATATGATGAGATCATATAAGACTGGACTCAGATATATATGAATTTCTTTTAATATTTGTTAACCGAAGAAATTCATTTTATCTAATAGATGACCATATATGGATTCGATCTTAATCCTGAGTTTACTACGAACTCTGTATGACATGCTATGTCTTTTGATTTACTATGGTGAGGTTGGTGTTGCATTCCCGGCCAATAACTACATATTTTGGGGATATGGTTTGGTGTGTAGCTGGGAACGTTTTACATAGATATGGAATTCACTCATTCTTACGAGAAGCAGAAGAATATCTTTTTTAAGAGTTGATTCGGGATTTGAACAATTTGAGCGCTCAACTTTTCTATTACGAATAGAAAGTTTTATATTCATAATTGTTATGAATTAATTGTTCATTATAGAATCAATGGTTCTTAAGAGACAAAATATTTAGAGGGGTTTAACTGACTTTTGACCCGGCTCTATTTATGAGATATTCGTGAAGGGCTATATCCATATGTAATTACTATATCGATGGACACCGAAGATGTTTGGATTTATTTTATCCATCTACGGTAACGGGAGTTCAACTTCGAGTTTTTAGTGGAATAACGCGGAGTTAATAATTTGTAATATTTGATTAAAGAGTTTAATTAATATTCCGAAATTATTGGAGCTCAAAACCGTAGGTCCATTTGGTCCCCGTACTAGCTCGATTAACTGTAGCAAACCTAATATAATTAGATTGTCTAATTATATGCTCACTTTATATTTTTATATTATTAATGAGATTAATAATATTTATTGTCACAAATGAAAAATATGTTAAATTATTTTAACTTAATATTTTCAAGAATTCTTTGATTATGAGATAATCAAGTCTGGATTATGAGATAATCAAGTTAGTAATAATTATGAGATAATTACTACAACATAATTGAAGGTAAATAAATCATTATTAAGATATTGATTTTTATTTACTGTTGGAGACAAAGCTATGCTTACCATGTCATCCAAGCAATTATGTCTATTAGGTGGCATGTAAACACCTAATATATTTGACATTAGCTAATGCATTTTATGCTTTGGTATGACCTCCACATTTATGTGTTTGCCATTGAAAAAAAGTATTAGATGCTTAATGACAAACTCATTGTCTTTAACTTATCAATTCTTATGCTTTGGTATGGCATTCATATTTTTGTGTTGGCCATTGCAAGAAAGCATTAGATGCTTAATGACAAGGTTAGTTTGCTTGTGTAAGGGAATATAATCTCTACCATTTCTCTCACTTCCTAAGGTTAAAATTTTGCAAACATTCACACAAGTGTTGTGAGAAAGATTTGAGAGAAAATAGAGAGACTTCAAATATTCACAAGTGTTGTGAGAGTATTTGAAATTCCAAAAGCCAAACACCATTGTGACATTTTTATTCTCTAAAATTGTTTAGAGTTTAATCTTTATGAGTGAAGCCCACACTTAGATTGTTGGTTTCGAGTCATAGTTCGGAAGATCGAGTTGTTGATCTAAGTGTTGGACAACAAAGGATTGATTTCTGCTACTACAACAAAAAGAGAAGGCAAATAAAATTTTAAAGACCCATACTGGACCCGGTGCCAGTACAAGCAATTTCTGTCGTGCTAAGGAAAGTCGTTTCCTACAGTAAGACCTAAGGTGTATTAACACACCAATAGAGGAGCCTCATGAGGGATATGATGACAGACAAACTCCAAAATCATCTAGTAACGGCCCATCTTTGGGGAGAGTGACTAAGGGCGTTACCGGGAATGAGGGCGTAGAACACCAAGTAGCAAGAGATATCACACGCGGAGGAGTGAGTACGAGGAAGCCTTCAGTCGAGGGCATGAGAACACTGAGAGCCACTTGAAGGACTGGTTCCAAAAAGAGATAAAATAGTGGGAGATGAGTATGCGAGGAGGTTCTCGAGATGATCTAGATGGGGAGACAACGTCCCCTTTCACCAAGGAGGTACTGGAGGTGGAGTTCATGAGGAGGTACTTCATGCCCTCGATGGACATCTACAAGGGTAACACGGACCCTAAGTCCCATGTTGAAAATTTATTTTACTTATGTAGATTCAAGGCATGGTCGGAGAGGTGGTCTGCAAGCTGTTCCTGTAAAAACCTGGGAGGATCAGCCAGTTTATGGTTCAGAAATTTGACTCCAGTGAGTATTGGTAGGTTTTCACAACTAAAGAAGTCATTCATGCGCCATTTTAAAGGAACATGCGTACCAAGGAAAAAAGTAGAGTCACTAAGAACGATAAAGCAACAGTATGACAAGCCACTGAATAGCTTCATCGACAGATACCACAGCTTGGTATTAGAGGTTGGGGCATACGAGTTCCCAGAGGAATTAGAGAGATTTAAACTGTTGGGGTGGATGTGAAATCCATAGGGTCGAATCGGTACCCAAGCAGCAGAAATGGGTCTAACCAATGGAAATAGAGTATGATTATATTTTTAAATAATATTCCATTTCGTATCCACGGGAAAAAAACATGGACAAGTTGGACTCTAGAAGCTCAAAATTGGGAGAAAATACATTTTAACACTAGTGTTCACAATACGCGTATGCGCACTATGGCACAAAAGGCTGATGCATTTTTTATTTTCAAATATTTCAAGTCATCAGCTTTCTAAAACCAGAAAGCTGATACAAATTGGGTTTTTCACCCAATTAACTTCCAACCTTTCCTAAACACTTCTAAACACCCAAAATATATTTTTAACATGAAAACCAATATCAATACATGTTATACAATAAAAATACATGTATTCTAAATACATATATCTATTATTTTTAATCAATATACAAACCAAATCAGAATCCCATAACGAAGTGACTCATGAATAATTCTAGGTCACTTAAAAGTGGTCAAGTGATTCTAGAATAGTAGTCATAGCTCCAAGCTTTTATCTAGAGTTCCAAACTCTAATTTTATATTTCATGTCCAATATGAACATACTTGACCTAATCACAAGCATATTGTGTTTATACTTCCAAATCATCTATATACAATTCATTAACCTAATTTCAACTTCAAACAATCTTATTTATATCCAATACATAATACATCATTGTATGCTTCACTAATGATAACAACTCATTAATGATAAACATAGCTTTAGAGAAGATCAAACTGTAGGAAACGACATTCCTTAGTGCAACAGAAGTTGCTAATGTGGGCACCAGCTCCGGTATAGACCTTTAAAATGTTCTTTGCCTTCTCATTTGTTGAATCTGAACTCCACCAACCGTTGATGAATTTCCTTTGAGATTCTAGGGTAGAATAAACCACCCGATCTTTCGAGGTATATCTCGAAACCAATAAACCGAAGTGTGGGCTTCACTCACAAAGATAAACTCTAAACTTTTTAGAGAAATATAAAATCAAACTCTAAAAAATTTAGAGAATGAAGTTGTCACAAATAATGTTAGGCTTTTTAGAAAGATATCTTAACACTTAAGAAGAATTATGGAATATTTTTCTTTCAAACACTCTCACAACAATTGTGAATGCTTGAACTCTCTTTATTTTCTCTCCTTTGCACTTGTGTGAATGTTGTAAAAAATGCTAACTCAACAACTTAGTGGAGATGGTAGAGATTATATTCTCTTACACAAAGCCAACCACATTTGTCATTAAGCATCTAATGCTTTCTTGTAATGGCAAACACATTATTGTGAAGGCGATACCAAAGCATAAGAAAACTTTAGCTAATGACAAAACCATTAGGTGTAGACATGCCACCTAATAGACATAATAAGTTGGAGAGCATGGTAAGCCATATGGATTTGTCTCCATGGTAAATAAAAAATCATTATCTTAATAATGATTTAATTACCTTAATTATGATGTAGTAATTATCTCATAATTATTACTAACTTGATTATCTTATAATTATGATTTGATTATCTCATAATTAAAGAATTCTAGAAAATATTAAGTTAAACTAATTTAACATAGTTTTCATTTGTGACAAAAAATATTATTAATCTCATTAATAATATATAAATATAATGTGAGCATATTATTAGACAATCTAATTATATTAGGTTTGCTACAGTTAATCGAGCTAGCATGGGGACCAAATGAACCTACGGTTCCGAGCTTCTATAATCTCGAAATATTAATTAAACTCTTTAATCAAATATTACGAATTATTAACTTCGCGTTATTCCACTAAAAACTCGAAGTTGAACTCTCGTCACCGTAGATGGATAATATAAGCAGAACAACTTCAGTGTCCATCGATATAGTCACTACATATGGATATAACCCTTCACGAATATCTCATAAATGGAGACGGGTCAAAAGTTTGTTATAGCCCTCTAAAAATTTGGCTCTTAAGCACCATTGATTCTATAATGAACAATTAATTCATAACAATTATGAATATAATACTTTCTATTCGTAATAGAAAATTTGAGCGCTTAAATTGTTCAAGTCCCGAATTAACACTTAAAAGATATATTCTTCTGCTTCTCGTAAGGAGTGAATTCCATATTTATATAAAACGTTCCCAACTACACACCCCATATCCCCAAAATATGTAGTTATTGGTCGGGAATGCAACACCAACCTCACCTTAGTAAATCAAAGGACATAGCCTATCATGCAGGAGTTCGTAGTACACTCAGGATTAAGATCGAATCCATATATGACAATCTATTAGATAAAATGAATTTCTTCGGTTAACATATTTTAAAAGAAATTCATATTTATCTGAGTCCAGTCCTATATAATCTCATCAGACTTAGAAGGAACTACATTCAGGATATATATTGTTGTTTTCAATGCATACCCCTAGAAAGAACTAGGTAGAGTGCTATAACTAAACGTCATGTCTAGTAGGGTCCGATTTCTGCTTTCTGTAATACCATTTTATTATGGTGTTCTAGGTGTTGTGAGATGTGAAATAATTTCATGCTCAACTAAGAATTCCTCGAAATCTCTATCAAGGTATTCTCCTCCACGATTTGATCGTAGAATTTTGATGCTTTTACCTAACTGGTTTTCAACCTCAGCACGATATTCTTTGAACTTTTCAAATTTATCTGACTCGTGCTGCATTAGGTAAACATACCCATATCTTGAATAATCGTAAATAAAAGTGACGAAGTATTCATAACTACCCATGCTTTTACATTCATCGGTCCGCAAACGTTCGAATGTATTAGCTCAAGCGTGTCTTTGGCTCTTATCCCTTTTCCAGTAAAATGTCTCTTGGTCATTTTTCATTCTAGACAGGATTTACAGACTGGTAAAGTACCAAGTTTTAACTGGTTTAAAACTCCGTTCTTAATTAGTCTATCTATCTGGTCAAGGTTAATATGTCCAAGTCTAAGATGCCATAGATATATGTCATCTTGAGAAATCTTTTGCCATTTTGTTTTAGATTTTTCAATCTTAAATATTTCAGTATTAAGCAGTGATTCATGCATTAACAGCCTTAAATACATATAGATTACTCTCGGAGTTTCTTGTGCATATTGTTAATCCATTTATACTAATAATAACTAATTTACTATTAAATGAAATAGAAAAACCACTTTCCATGAGTTTTGTTACATAAATCAAATTCCTGCGTAAACCGTGAATATAAAGCACATCATTCAACACAAATAACTATTATTAAAGTTTAATTTGGAAACTCACACCGCTCTAGCTGAAACAACACCCCATGTCCCAACTCTCATAATGAAGTTGTCACAAATTGTGTTAGGCTTTTTAGAAAGATATCTTAACACATAAGAAAAATTATGGAATATTTTTCTTTCAAACACTCTCACAAAAACTGTGAATGCTTGAACTCTCTTTCTTTTCTTTCCTTTGCACTTGTATGATTGTTGTAAAAAATACTAACTCAATAATTTAGTGGAGATGGTAGAGATTATATTCTCTTACACAAAGCCAACCACCTTTGTCATTAAGCATCTAATTCTTTCTTGTAATGGCAAACACATTAATGTGAAGGCCATACCAAAGCATAAGAAAACTTTAGCTAATGACAAAACCATTAGGTGTATACATGACACATAATAGACATAATAAGTTGAAGAGCATGGTAAGCCATATGGCTTTGTATCCATGGTAAATAAAAAATCATTATCTTAATAATGATTTAATTACCTTAATTATGATGTAGTAATTATCTCACAATTATTACTAACTTAATTATCTTATAATAATGATTTGATTATCTCATAATCAAAGAATTCTAGAAAATATTAAGTTAAACTAATTTAACATAGTTTTCATTTGTGACAAAAAAATATTATTAATCTCATTAATAATATATAAATATAATGCGAGCATATGATTACACAATCTAATTATAATAGGTTTGCTATAGTTAATCGAGCTAGCACGAGGACCAAATGGACCTACGGTCCCGAGCTCCAATATTCCCGAAATATTAATTAAACATTTTAATCAAATATTACGAATTATTAACTTCGTGTTATTCCACTAAAAAATCGAAGTTGAACTCTTGTTACCGTAGATGGAAAATATATGCCGAAAAACTTCGGTGTCCATCGATATAGTCACTACATATGGATATAGCCCTTCACGAATATCTCATAAATTGAGAAGGGACAAAAGTTTGTTATACTCCTTTAAATATTTTGTCTCTTAAGCACCATTGATTCTATAATGAATAATTAATTCATAAAAATTATGAATATAATACTTTCTATTCGTAGTAGAAAAGTTGAGCACTCAAATTGTTCAATTCCCGAATCAACTCTTAAAAGAGATATTCTTCTACTTCTCGTAAGAAGGAGTGAATTCCATATCTATGTAAAATGTTCCTAGCTACACACCAAACCATATCCCTAAAATACGTATTTATTGGTCAGAAATGCAACACTAACCTCACCTTAGTAAATCAAAGGACATAGCCTGTCATGCAGGAGTTCGTAGTACATTCAGAATTAAGATCGAATCCATATATGACCATCTATTAGATAAAATGAATTTCTTCAGTTAATGGATATTAAAAGAAATTCATATTTATCTGAGTCCAGTCCTATATGATCTCATCATACAAGGTGCCTCCATTCCCATGTCATTACATGAACGATCCCGGATCAAGTCGTTATACAAGTATAGAATTGACCGCAGCTATAGATAAACAACAAACAAAGTACCCTTTTTTGTTTGTCTCTATGGACTATTTAGATGACTAACTTCATACTTAAATCCTCTTGTGCATCAAACATACACTGAGTTTGAAGGTACAAGATTAATCAAAGTAAACAAGACAATTGGACAGTATGCGATTTAAATCAAACAACTTTGATAAATGAATAATGCATTTATTATTATTACAATAATCAATTTCATTTACAATACATAAAGCTCTAGGGCATATATCCCAACACAAACTTACCTACCAAACTTGATTCCAAGATCCAATCTTATTTTCCTTGTTGAAAATGTAGAGAACTTCCAAAACTTCTCTCACAAATATTTTCTTTAGGTTAATTTTTCTTATGTTTTGACTTATGCTTGCTTAATCAAAAAATTGTCCAAGCTTGCCTTTTATAGTCAAGTTCATGTAATTTTTAATTAATAAAAGTTCTTATCAATTTTTAGGTGGGCTTAATCCAATATGTCCAATTATGCATATTAGATGTAACTAATCAAATTCGTCTACCACTTTGATTTAATTCAATTAAATCAAGCCAAATACACATATTATTATATATGTTTTATAATTACTAAATTATTCTCCAATGGTAGAGATATTTATGAAATTACAACAAAGTCCTTGTGTGATTATCAATTGGGATTAATCCAATTAATCCCAATTGGTCAAATAAAAAATTAATATTATCTAATAACACTTAATTAATTTAATTGATAATTATAATATCAAATATTATTTATTATCAAATATTATAGGCTACCTAAGTGCTCGACGAGTACACTTCATATTGTGGGACTCTCTAAGTTCATACACGTATGTCATATAAGCCTAGCTCATATGTATGTAATTCAACCACTTCTGAATTTTCGAAGAACATGAACGACCTTTCTGAACTATACAAGTCGAGATCATCATATATGTTTAACAATCCCTCCATCATAGGCTATCCAAGTTGTGCTTAGGAAACATATATTACACCGTCAAGTTTCCAAGGTGCACATCTCATATTGTTGACATGTCCATGATTATTTCCAACTAATCAGAAACTCTTTATGATATATGCGATCAACCCTAGTTGATTGGCTTTGGTCAAAATTTTAAAAATCGTGATTCATTCACATGAATACCTTAACCCCTTATGGTACACATACGGGTCAATGGATACTATCTTGATACGCACTTGATTAAAGAGTGCATCGGTCCATACCTGAGGAATATCTAGTGGTCAGATCATGAAAAGTCACTAATATACACGACATCAAAGTATGGATGATCACACACAAAATCAATTATATCTTTATAGTCAAAGGATTACATATGCTACTCGACTCGAGGAGATTCCTATTTATGATTGTATGTACTACCAACTATTAGGAATCACTTGTGAGTTCTTTAGTATTCGCTCCAACGTATATCCACATGTCTATACGAGCTTCCCTTACTCATGGTCCATTGGGTTATACTATTAGAACTCCAATTCCAATATATGACATGTGCTAGTCTTTTAGGTTATAGGGATTTGACCGTATTCCAAAGCCAATGACTAGGAATATTTACTTTAAGAATAGTTTATAATAGTATTATTATCTCAATATCGGAGCACCCAATGTCCAGTATTACTACATGACTATTCTAAGGTCGATCTCATCCTAAGCATATTTATATATCAAACTAATATGCATTATGACATAATAATTACCATTCACAAGGTTGAAATGAAAATGTAGTTATTTTATTAATAAATAATAAAATATAATGTATAATACATTATTCAGATTGGCTCTATAAACACTAACTCCAACAAACTCCCACTTGCTTAATGTAAATCCAGATGGTACCGAAGTCTCATATTCTCAACATGCTTATTGAATAACTTATGAGGTAAGGCCTTAGTGAGTAGGTCTGTTATGTTGTCTTACTCTTGAATCTTCAAGACCACTCTGTCTTTTCATTCAAAGATTTCTCTAATCATGCGATATTTCTTTTCCACGTGTTTAAACCTGGAATGCGCTCTCGGCTCCTTAGCCTACCCTATGGCTCCGTTATTATCATAGTACAGTGGGGTCAGATCCATAATACTAGGCACAATGTCAAGTTCTGTGATAAAATTTCTAATCCAAAAAGCTTCTCTAGCAGCTTCCGAAGCCGCTATAAATTATGCCCTAGTGATGGAATCGGTTGTAGAGCTTTACTTTGAACATCACCAACTAATCGCACTACAATTAAGGGTAAATATGTATCCAAATGTAGACTTTCTATCATCTGGAAATCCTTGGAAATCGGAGTCTGTATAACCCTTTAGTTGTAGCTCATTTTCTCAATAAATTATAAACTTATCCTTAGTCCTTAAAGATATTTAGGATATATTTCACTGTTGTCCAATATTTTATCTATATACGTAGATTATGACAACCCTATAAACTTTTTTACTCTATCCTAGTAGAGCCTTATACCCAATATATAGGAAAATTCACCCATGTCTTTCATGGATAAGTTCTTACAAAGGTAGACTTTCACACTTTACATCAATCATATATCATTCCCACGATAAAGATATCGTCTACATATAAAATAATGAATTTTTGCTGCCCCTCTCTCTCTTGGACGAATTTGTTTCTCCTAGGGAGATAAGATTTATTCCATTTTTTCTTGCTAGCACATATGGGAGTCAAATGAAGGTGATAGGGATACTCACCCAAGAGCTTGGAAGCTTCAACATCCAAGAAAGTTTTGAACTCAAGCCGATCAATGTAAGTTTTTCGCAACTTATTTTTGATTATTATTCACACACAAATCACGCTTAGAGATCCCGTGGCATGTCTAGGACACTAACAATGGTATCAGAGTGAGATCTAAGCATGATTTAATTTCTAGGGTTCATGACTTTAATTTGGGATTTTATGCTTAGAGCTTGATTTTTCCTAAATTGATTGTTTGGTTGAGTTTATGTGATGTTGAATTGGATTTGTATATCATTGGATTTGTGATAAATTGATTAGATCAAATATCCCCAAAATCCATGCTTGGCCGAAAATTACCCTAGGAAGCTCATGGTTAATTTTTGAATTAAACAATTGGATATGTTGATTCACATGAAATTGAATATTAATTGTTGATTTAATTAGATTGAAATCAAAATTGGATGTTAATTTCATGTATTGACGTGAGTATGAAGCATGGTGGTAGATTGATTGTGCTTTAATTTATGTTGGACATAAATTAAAAGTTAAGCATGATTAATTAGATTAATTAATGTTTTGGAAATACTAGATTAATTAATTAATTATGTTAATTGCACTTTAATTGAATTAACATATAATTTGGAATAATGTATTAATTTAATTTGTTGTATTTGGCTATTGGGTTTGGTTGGGCCAAATTTCAGTCTTGGATTATATTTGGGCCTAAACCATTTCCATAAAGTCCAAAATATAACTATTGGGCCTTTAATAATTTAATTGGGCCTAATGGGCCAAAATTGATTTTATGGCATAGGGTGATTCCTATTGGGCCTAGGCATTATAGGTTAGATCAAATTTGGCCGAAAGCCCAAGCCTAGAGAATTAATTAAAAGCCCATTGGACTTTAATTAAATAGTATTGGATACTAATTGGGCCTTTGAGACCCATTAAGATTGGATTTTGAATCTAAGTCTTTAAGGCACATAAATAAGTGTAATTATTTAATTTGGAATTAAATATGAATTAGTATTGGATACAATTTAAATTGGATTTAAAATTGTAGTTCGATATAATTCAAGAATACTTACTTTGAGTATTTATTCTTAAACGAGTTTGACTCGAGCAAATCAAATCGTTGTATGAACATTGGATGGTCATTAATCAAAGATTAATTAATTGGATTAGATTGATTGATAACATGCTTTGTGTGAATACTTGGATGTATGTATGAATAATGTATATCAGATGGATATTAGAAGGGTGAGGGCAATTTTGGAAATTGTTGTAATAAATTTAGAATTTATTAATTTGGACCTGCGTGTCCAGCCTATTACCTCTTTTCTCATTGTATTTCTCTTCTCACATATTCCCCTCAATGTAAATGAGGTTTCTTTAGAAGTGGTATGTAATTGGGTAGAAGTAAGAATAGTGCTAGCAGGAGAGAGGAAATGAAGAGATTTGTTCTAGGAACAAATTGTATTATATATCCATCCGCATATAATTATTAATTTATTTCGCACCTTATTATGCTTTTAGAATGCATGCTTAAGGGTATATAATGAGACCTAATCAAAGATAATAAATTGGTTTCCATCTCGCGACAAAAACCCTCAACAAATGTTAAACGATTTCCTTCCATTGAGTGATTCTCTCTCAAGATCCAAGATTGACACTGGTTTGTTGTCCAAAGTCAAGACCTTTGTCCATCGCGGATGTGTTTGAATCATGAAGGCTTTGTTCCATATCGTATGTCTTGTCCAAGTTGTGATTTTTTGGCCAAAGTCAAGATCACTTCTTGTCCATCGACATCGATTACGAAGCTTTCCAAAGTCAATGGGTCCCGCTTAACTGGAATCATTAAGCTTGTTGTACCAAAGCCAAGGCTTAGTTGATTCAGAGGAAAAGGTTAGGCAATATATTGGATATATTTCGGCATATATATTATATATATATTTCGGACTTGGATGTCCACCTACTGGATCTAGGAATTGGATGAGATCCAATTGATCTTAGAGATCTACCTAGTTAAATATCATACAGCTTGTTGGCCAAAGTCAAGGTTGTGTGTTATTTAACGGGATCCTAGCCCACTAGGAAACTAGGTTTCCTAAGTACTCCACAGAGGGTTAGAGGCTCACAAAAAAACAGTGGGAGGTAAGTATTAAATTTGTAATTTCGTTTAGATACTTGCCAATACGCGCTCATTTCATTTTCGTCATTTATTATTAAATATATTAGTTGGACTAATATTCAATTGTTGTTTTAATTAAACAGTTGGACTGTATTCAAACTACTTCATTTGTAGTTGATTATATAATTGGATTATAGTAATCAATACATCTGAATGTAACTGAACAATTGTAGTTGATTATATAGTTAGACTATAGTAATCATTGCATTTAATTGTACCCGAAATCATTGATTGGATAGTTGGACTATAGCAATCAAGATGACTAAAAGATTAGCGTCAAAGGACATAATCCTGGGGAAAATGTCTTTAACGACTTTAATTTTCAGATTAGGAGTAGAACCTCTTGAGCATAAGCCCGGAGTTGAGGGAATAGTAGAGCATGAGCTTAGGAAGACTCATTGTGATGATAACTTTAGTGCTCAATTTGTTATGCATAACAAGAGCTTCTTAAAAGACATGAAGGAAGTGAAAGCGGGACAAGGTTCCGACTTCAAAAATATTTGTTATAAACATGTTCACTACTGGTTTTAAAATTGGATTTTGATACTAGAAGTGGTACATGAATATATGTACTGATGTACAGAATCTGCTGGTAAGCAGGAGATTGGCTTTAGGTGAGATCGACCTACAAGTCGGAAACAGGCCAAAAGCTAATGGCCGATTGCTGCCCCTCTCTCTCTTGGACGAATTTGTTTCTCCTAGGGAGATAAAATTTGTTCCATTTGTTCTTGCTAGCACATATGGGAGTCAAATGAAGGTGATAGGGATACTCACCCAAGAGCTTGGAAGCTTCAACATCCATGAAACTTTTGAACTCAAGCCGATCAATGTAAGTCTTCCGCAAATTATTTTTTATTATTATTCACACACGAATCACGCTTAGAGATCCCGTGGCATGTCTAGGACACTAACAATTTTATCATGCTCCCACTAACTTTCTTATAAACATACAATTCTTTCTTGTTCTTGATGAATCCAGATAATCTAAATATCTCAACAAAACGACGATTCCAGCTTTGGGTTGCTTGTTTAAGTCCATAAATATACTTCTTGAGCTTATAAACCAAGTTTGAAGTATCACTGTATATAAAACCCTCTGGTTGTTCTATATAGATATCCTCATCGAGGAATCCATTTAGGAACTAGGTTTTCACATCCATCTGTCATATCTCATAATCGTGATATGCAACAATGACTATCAGTATGTTAATAGATTTTAGCATAGCGATTGGCGAAAACGTTTCCTCATAGTCAATCCTAGGACGTTGAGTGTAACCTTTCATTATCAATCGGGAATTAAAGGTTTCCACATTTCCATCGGGACCTCATTTCCTTTTATAAACCCATTTACAACCAATAGGTTTAACTCATTCAGGAAGCTCAACCAAGTCCCAGACTTGATTGTTATGTATAGAATCCATTTCTGATTTCATGGCTTCCTACTATTTTCTCGAATCGATATCTATTATCGTCTGTTTATACGTAGTCGAATTTGTCTCCTCCAAGAGGAGAACATTGAGGCTCACATCAGACATTAAAAATAGTCTATTTGGATGCTTTGATATTCTATTCGGCCTGAATAGAACCTATGTTGTAGATCCTTCAACTAGTTGGATATCTGGTTTCACCTCAAGTTGGGATCAAACTCATTGAGTTTAATGTTTCTATAATTCCTACATTCTCTTAAAAATTCATTTTTAAGAAAAGTGGCAAAATTAGCAACAAATACATTTCGTTGCTCATAATCATAGAATTGATATCTCAAAGAATTTTCAAGATATCTGACTAATAAGTGCGATTTATACCCACTTATTCATGTATTCTTAGCTTATTATTTTGTTAGATTCCATGTCATTTAATGTATTTTGTAGTTTCTTTTGTGTTTTATTGATAGGAAGTGTTGAAACATGGATCTTGGGGCAAATAGACTTGTTTTGGGACCTTACGGACGCACCGAAAGCACGCGAGAAAGTAGAAAATATAGAAAACACTCATCCTGAAAAATAGGGTGGCGTTGCGGTGCCCTCTTAGGATGCCAATATAGAATTTCCCAATAGATTAGCATTACGACGCCAATTCTGTCATCGCGACCCTGTGACAGAAGCCCAAAAACATCAGAAATTATTATTCTACAAGCACAAGGACTCCAAGACTTCCTTATAAATATAGAAGACGAAGGCGATGACGTCCGAAGACGAATGGATTCGATTCAAGTTTAATCTTCTATTTTTTTTTTCAAACTCTAATTATGTCTAATTGTTGGATAATTATGACTCATAACATCACTATTTTGTAAAGAACATGGTGTTCTTGTACAAAATTCACTATGTGACAGAGGAAATTGCTCTTTTATCATTTGTAATTGGATTACTTGGATATATAAATGATAAAAGTCCATATGATAAGTACCAGATTAATAAGATGTGAGGCAATATTAATCCACGTAAGGTTTAATCATTAGATATCCATAGTCGTAGTATTATCGAGACTGGACATCGATAATGCGGATTAGGCTAGTATTACACTTGTGCGCGTTATAGAAGCTTAACGACATAGTTCTCATATATTTGGGTATTCGATACTCATGCAAGTGTGATAGGAGGTTATGTTTGCCGATGGTACGGGAACAGCTTCGCTCTGGATAGACCCCTTGGAATCCCATTGGTAGTATGACTATGTGTCTTTGGGAATCCGAATCTGGATAGGTGTATTTGGTCTTAACCTGAGACATGCATCGCTAATACTTGCGATAATCAGTATACTTTGGTTTTGGTCGTCCAGGGCTTTAACAGGTTCTGTGTACGCCTTTCTGGGTATACTGAGAATCGTAGTGTATTGGGTGTGATGTCAAGATGGAAGTATCACTTCAGTCATATGGAGATGATGATCACGCAGGAATACAGAACTGGTACTCTATAGTGCTATAGCCATCGGGAAAGTATGACTAGGTCATGACTTTTCGATCATAAAGAGACTAGTTGCTAGTGATCCGATATATGCTTCGTACGGGGTAGACACAACTCCAGCCCCAGGCCTCGCATGTGACATCCGATACTGGATCGTAATACGTAATACTTAGTATACTACGCCTGATATAGATTATATATATTCCATGTTGAATATATTTCTGGAGAATAAGGTAGGCATGATGCTTTGCTAGAAGCCAACCATGTCTTGTAAATCGATAAGAACGTGGTACCGGGTACACACATGTTCAGATAGTCCGATGACCGTATTTACTACCAATACATCCATGAATCTCTTGGGTCGCTTCCCAAAGATTTACCGATGACATTTGACTCGAACAGAATTAATCTGGGATTAATTATGAGAGAGAAAATTAATCTGGGATTAATCACGGTAAGAATTAATCTGGGATTAATTATCAGAGAAAGAATTAACTTGGGATTAATTGCGTCGAGAATTTATCTAGGATTAAATTCGTTGAGAGGAGAGAACGCGATTAATTTGGAATTAATCGACAAAGTAAATTTAATACTGAAATTGGATTTTACTATTTAATTTAATTAATTGGGCTAAAATAATATATTAGATATATTAATTGAAATTAGATTTAATTATGTTACGGCGAAAAAATCGTTTAATCGGATTAAATGAAACCGAGCCCGAACTGAGTTGAGCCACCCAACTTGAATTTTAAATTCAAGTGTGGGACCAACCAACTTACATCAACAAGTCACTTGTGTGATAGAAGTGGTTGGGAGCTTTTAAAGCTAACTTATACAACACACTTTGACTTTTTCTTTTATTGAAAAAGTATATACACTTTTTTGGAAAAAGAATTTGGTAATTGTTTTTTGGAAAAAAAAAACACAAATCTTCATCTCTCTTCTCCTCTCCCATGGCCGAACACCTTGCTCTCTTGGAAGAAAATTTTTTCTTTCATTTTTGGTCTTGTTAGCACATAAGGAGTCAAGTGAAGGTGATAGAGAAACTCATCATTAAGTTTGGAATTCAAATCAAAGGATTGGAGCTTCCAACAAAGAAGAAAAAGTCTTGAACTTCATCCGATCAAAGTGAGTATTTCCGCAACTTTCTTTGATTTTTCTTTCATTTTTGTTCTTGCTAGCACATAAGGAGTCAAGTGAAGGTGATAGGGAAACTCATCCTTGAGTTTGGAATTCAAATCAAAGGATTGGAGCTTCCAACAAAGAAGAAAAAGTCTTGAACTTCATCCGATCAAAGTGAGTATTTCCGCAACTTTCTTTGATTTATTCACACACAAATCACCTTAGAGATCCTTGGCATGTTCTAGGAACACTAACAATGGTATCAGAGCGAGATCTAAACATGATTTGATTATAGGGTTCTTAGACTTTAATTTGGGGATTTTGTGCTTGGAGCTTGATTTTGCCTAAATTGATTGTTTGGTTGAGTTTATATGATGTTGAATTGGATTTTTGCATCATTAGATTTGTGTAAAATTGACTAAATTAATTTTCCCTAAAATCTATACCTTGGCAAAAAATAACCCTAGATGTACTCATGGTGATTTTTGAAATTTGACATATTGGATGTGTTGTTGGCATGATATGTACGATAAATGTTGATTTAATTGGATTGAAATCAAGTTGCATGACAAATTCCTTGCCAATGCCGTGAGCCTGACATGTTGGAATGGATTGATTGTGCTTTAATTTGTGTTGGACATAAATTAAAATGTTAGGCATGATTAATTAGTGGTTTAGAAATACTAGATTAATTAATTAATTGTGTTAATTACACTTGAAATGGATTAAAATGTAATTTGGAATGATATATTAATCTAATTTGTTGTATTTGGGCTAATGGGCTTGGTTGGGCCAAATTTTGGTCTTGGATCATATTTGGGCCTAAACCATTTCCATAAAGTCCAAAATATGACATTGGGCCTTTAATAATTTAATTGGGCCTAATGGGCCTAAATTGATTTTATGGCAAATGGTGATTCCTAATTGGGCCTTGGCATCTTGGGTTTGACCCATATTGGCCAAAGCCCATGCCTTAAGAATCAATTGAAAGCCCATTAGACTTTAATTGAATAGTATTGGATGCTAATTGGGCCTTTGAGACCCAATTGGATTGGATTTGGAATCTAAGTCCTTAAAGGCACTATTGAAAGTGTAATTGTTTAATTTGAAATTAAACATGAATTAATATTGGATACAATTTAAATTGGATTTGAAATTGTAGTTCGATATAATGCAAAAATACTTACTTTGAGTATTTATTCTTAAACGAGTTTGACTCGCGCAAATCAAATCGTTGTTTGAACATTGGATGGTCATTAATCAAAGATTAATTAATTGGATTAGATTGATTGATAACATGCTTTGTGTGAATACTTGGATGTATTGTATGCATAATCTATATCGGATGGATATTAGAAGGGTGAGGGAATTTTGGAAATTATTGTAATAAATTTATAATTTATTTAAATTGGACCTGTGTGTCAACCCTATTATCTCTATTCTCTTTGTATTTCTCCTCTCACCAATTCCCCTCAATGTTAATGAGGTTTCTTTAGAAGTATTATGTAATTGGGTAGAAGTATGAATAGTGCTAGCGGGAGAGAGAAGATGGAGAGATTTGTTCTAGGAATAATTTGTCGAATATCCATCCCCATATCATTATTAATTTTTATCATGCCTTATTATGTTTTTAGAATGCATGTTTAAGGGTGTATGATGAGACCTAATCAAAGATAATAAATTGGTTGCCAATTTACTTGAAAAAAACCCTCATTCAATATTAAGCGTTTTTCCTTCCATTGAGTGATTCTCTCTGAAGATCTAAGATTGGCATTGGTTTGTTGGCCAAAGTCAGACCTTGTCCATCACGGATGTGCTTGAATCACAAAAGCTTTGTTCCATATCGAATGTCTTGGGCAAGTTGTGATTTGTTGGCCAAAGTCAAGGTCACTTCTTGTTCATCGACCTCGATTACGAAGCTTTCCACTGTCAATGGGTCACGCTTAACTGGTTTCATTAAGCTTGTTGACCCAAAGCCAAGGCTTAGTTGATTCAGAGAAAACAAGTTAGGAAATATATTGGATATATTTACATATATTGGATATATGTTTCGGACTTGGAGGTCCACCTGCTGGATCTAGGAATTGGATGGGATCTAATTGTTCTTAGAGATCTACCTAGTTAAATTATATATAGCTTGTTGGCCAAAGTCAAGGTTGTGTATCATTTAACGGGACCCTAGCCTACTAGGAAACTAGGTTTCATTAGTACTCCACAGATGGTTAGAGGATCGCCGAAAAATAGTGGGAGATAAGTATTAAATTTGCAATTTCGTTTAAATATTTGCCAATACTCGCTCATTTTATTTTTCGT
>SKCR01037445.1:0-69057 GCA_019454045.1 Zanthoxylum bungeanum
ATCCAATACTTATAGTTGTAGTATTGTGAAAATCGATATTTTCTATACACAAATATACGCATCTCCTTTCTTTAGCTTTTCTATTTGCATTCACTATTCACAACAATTGTAAATAACTGATTAGCAAATTGTGTCAGACACTTTACCTCTAAAGGTAATTAAAGCTTAGAAACGTCATTACTAGATAAACAAATACCTAATAGGGCTTTCTAAATGCCAGTCAAGAATCTCGAGACATGAACTAATTCAAGTCAATTCTTACTGCATAAGAAACTATTGTCTCTAAAGTATTATATCCTAAATGGGATATCTATCTAGATTATCTATCATGACTTAGAAACTAAGTCATTAACCATCTTTATTTTTCAAGAAAATCGGAACAACAGTTCCCGATGGTTTAGACTAATCTAATAATATCATAGTCTATAGTATCTAGAACCTATTCTAGAATAACTGCAACCAAGAGTCTAGTCAGATAACATATCAAAATATATGTGCAGTAAATAAAAGTTTAATCCTATCTACTATAGAATAAGGAAACAAACAAGCGGTAATTTCCATAATAACATACACTGCCTAAGTTATGGAATATTTTAAACTTAGCAGTGCCTCCCACTATTTTTACGTAATGCCGTAATCCCCAACGGAAAGACGAGAATTCAATAATTAAATCGAATTCCATAATGGGAAGAGGACCCCATGAATATATTTTGACTCACAGCAGAGGCACAGTCTCGCCGACGTATATTCACAGGTAGACAACTAATTGTCAATCACTCACTAGTGACTCCAAGGTTCCGGTCATTACCGTTTCTCGTTGTCGCTGCGAAGGCAGGCCCACAAGGAGACGTACCAAGGTTAAACTTGTCAATGATAAACTCAAGTTACTTGCGTAACCCTGACAGCTAGGGCACGTTCAGGATTCCGCTTTCGCTTGAATTTATCTAGTATCTAATATAGATTCGACATAAATAAATTTCTATCAGCTACACCCTCACAGCAGAGGCACGGTCTCGGATGTAGTCAACGAAAAGATATTTATAAATCGTATTGACAAGACGGACCAAGAAACAAGTATTCCAAATACTAGTTACTTTAAAACAATATTAAGCGGGGATATTCCATTAAGTGTCATACACCCTAAATCTAATCAAATTAGATTATAACATGCATGTATAAAGTCAAGAAAACATGATTAAACATTGAATAAAATAAGCTAATCATTTATGGAGGCCTAGAATCAGACTCGCTCTGATACCATTTTGTAGGGGTATTTAGGGGCAGAATCCGGTAACGCAGCGGAAGCGGTGGAAAATCAAATTTTCCGATTTCAAAATTTTTTCTCGGATTAATTAAATAAACATATTTATTTAATTATCCAATAATCAAATTATGAAATAAAATTCAAATAAATCATATTTAAGTGAATTTACCAAATTGCCCTTATATTGGTATTTTGTCCATTTTAGTCCGAAATTGATCTAATCATTTTTGAATGATTCTAAATCATTTCTAAGATGAACTTAGCATGTTCAAAACATCAAAACACCAAAAGCACCAAAAATCCCAAATTTCTAATCCTTGGCCGAATGCACCTCCAAGGTGCCATTTTGTGCACTTTGTCATTTCATGCATCAAAACACATCAAGATGTAATCCAATGAACATGAAAATTTATATGAATCATATACACATCCAAATGCACAACATATATGAAAATCCCCAAATTTGGAATTGGTCATGAACCCTAATTTTTCAATTTCATCAAATTGGACAAATTAGACCAAATTGGTTAAATCCAATTCTTTAATCATCTTTCTTCCATCCAATCAAAGTCTCAACACAATAAAACAACTCAAGATCAAATCTAGGTCATCTAAGAGTGGGTCAACAGCTCTAGATTAGCAACATGGTTTCCAAAACCTTAAAAGAAAGCTTATAACTACAATAGTCACACAACCTTCCTTCATCATACATGCTCAACACTCCATCAAAACTTCCATCAACAAAAACACAAGGAATAAAGAAAGAAATAACCTAAGAACATCATATGTTAAAGCCTAGATCCTAAGGAACATTTTCCTTTCTAATAGCAAGTTGAAAAAACTTACTAAAATCCAAGCTTTCTTTGATTTCTTCTTTCTTTCTCACAAGCTTCCTTTGCTTCCATTAATTGAGTTTTTATTTAAAGTGTATTAGGTTAGATACCAAATGAAATGAAAAACAATATATACTTATTTATTTTTGTGCTTGGCCGAATTTGGCCTTAAAATAAACAAGACTATTAATTTCATCTTCATTTGATTTTCATTTGATCAACTTGACATAAATATCTAAAAACAACTTTAAAGACATTTAATTAAGTCAACAAATGCAACTAAGAAAAATATATCTCTCATATTTTAAGTGTATGGCCGAAATTATGAAGAAATAAAGGAAAAATATATTTTTATTTTTCAAACAATTTGAACAAATATCTTAAGAAGTCAAAATCAATTTGAAAACATTTTCCTTTAATGTAAAGTCAAACATTTACATTTATAGTCATTTCCTAACTTTATCATTTGGTGATATATTTATATTTTAATTATATTAATCATTTAACAATTAAATAATTAAATAATTAATTAAATACAAATATATCAAATATATGTATTATATTTACTTTAAATATCTCAAATACATATATGATGATATATGTCAAATACCTTTATTTGACTATTTTTAATGTGTATTTAATAATATCATATATTAAATACAAATACACATTAATTAGGAAATGACGGTTCGGCCCGTTCGCATGTATTTTTCGTTTAACGATTAAACGATTTATAAATAATCATCATTATTCATAAATGTTGCTCTAGTGCTCTACAAGTATGTTTCATTATTGAGACTCTCTAGATTCAGATATATCCGTCACGAAATCCAATTTCATGTGCATAATCTATCCACCCGTAGATTATGACGATCACAGATCATCTCGCTGAATCATACAGGTCGAGGTCATTGCATACGTATAATCCATTCGTCACAGGTATCCAGATAATCCCAGAGATATAGATGTGAACGTCAAATCTCTATAGGTATTATCTCGTCGACGTATCTATTAGTAATCTCTAAATAACACTCGGAACTTACTTCCGATGTATACTGTGGCCACAGATTTAACAGAATGCTAAATATATATGGACTACCTATGCTCTGTACACAGAACTGACGGATCCTATCTTGACACACACAGGATATCCTGAGGATCGATCCACACCCAACGAACAGGCGGAGGTCTGATCTAAATAGATCGGTGACGTGACTGCCATCTAAGTGTGGAGGATGTCTCATACATCCACAGTGGTGTCTCAAGTCGAAGGACCACTATGCTACTCAACCCGAGAAGATTCTTATTGACGTTGGTGTACCATCCATTAAGAATCTTCGGTGAGCCGTTCAGTGTTTATCCATTATAAACACATACATGTCTATACGAGTCTCCCTAGACTCATGGTTCATTGGGATAAACCATCGGACCAAGTCTCGATATACGACATGTACTGGTCTCAACGGATTTGACTAACCGACCCGTGTTAGCAAATCTTGACCAGGAACTATGTTTGATATATTCATATAGCAGTGACACTTCCCAATGTCAATTACAAACTAACTTTGTAACTGTGTACTGCATTATATATTATCGTGCCTTTGTCTAATATATACATATCACAAAACCACATTTAGTTTCAATCTAATCGTAATCAGATCGAATACGTATATAAGAACAAGAGGTGCAACCATAAATAAGTAATATTATGGAATAAGGGGATGTTCGTATTCATGAATCAGACATAAATACGGCTCGGATTGGCGCTCTGAGCACCAACCCCAACAACTTCTTGGTCTTTTCTTTGTATAGTTTGGAATTCTCATAAGCATGGAGGTGAAATTCCTCTAATTCATTCAATTGTAAGAACCATTTCTCCCCCGCTGCTTGAAGATTAAAATTTAACTTTGTCAGTGCCCAATACGCTTTATTTTTTAGCTCTACATGAAAATGACATGCTTTTCCAAACACCAGTCTAAATGGGGACATTCCAATAGGCGTCTTGAAAACTGTCTGATAGACCCATAATGCATTATCTAATTTGTTGTATCTGTCATTCCTCGTTGAACCAACAGTTCGCTTCAGTATTCTTTTGATTTCTCTATTAGAGACTTCAACTTGACCACTTGATTGCGGATGGTAAGCAGTGGTAACTTTGTGAGTAACTCTATATTTGGCTAGGAGTGCACCAAAGTACTTGTTGCAGAAATGGGTTCAATCATCACTGATGATTGCTCGAGGTGTTCTAAAGCGAGTGAAAATAGTTTTCTTGAGGAATTGTAAAATCACTTTAGAATCGTTTGATGGTAGTGCTGTTACTTCCACCAATTTGGAGACGTAGTTTACTACAACCCGAATATACAGATTTCCATATGATAGAACAAATGGTCCCATGAAGTCAATCCATGATACATCAAATATTTCCACTTCGAGAATACTTTGGAGATGTCTTTCATTTCGTCTCGAAATATTCCCTATTCTCTAGCACCTGTCACATTGAAGAATAAATAAATGAACATCTTTAAACAATGTGGGCCCGAACAAACCTGATTGCAGCACTTTGGCCACTGTCTTGTCTCCACTGAAGTGTCCGCCATATGGAGATGAATGAAAATTCTGCAGGATACTATTGACCTCCTCTTATGGTACACAACATCGCAATAACTGATTAGCACATTGCTTGAATATATATGGCTCATCCTAGATGTAGTGCTTGACTTCACTGAAATATTTCTTCCTTTACTGATGTGTCCATTCCAACAACCATTTCCCCGATACTATGTAGTTCACATAGTCAGCATACCATTAGACTTCCTGATTCTTGATGTCAAATAACTGTTCATCCGGAAAAGTTTCATTTATTGTCAGCTTATTGCCAGTTGTACCTCCATTTTCAAGCCTCGACATGTGACCCGCCACTTGATTTTTAGTCCCCTTCCTATATCTAATCTCCATGTCAAATTCTTACAGTAGAAGCACCCAACAGATCAATCTGGGCTTGGCATCTTTCTTTGCTATCAGGTATTTGATTGCTGAATGATCTGTGTAGACCACCACTTTGGAAGCCAGCAAATACGAGCATAATTTATCAAAAGTGAATACTACTGCCAGTAACTCATTTTTAGTTGTTGTGTAGTTCAGTTGTGCCTCATTCAATGTATTGCTAGCATAGTAAATAGTGTGAAAAACTTTCTCTTTACGATGTCCCAAAGCTGCACCTACTGCAAAATCACTCACATCGCACATCACTTCAAATGGGAGTGTCCAATCGGGTGCTACTATGATGAGAGCAGAAACCAACTTATGTTTCAAGATCTCATAGGCTTGGTGGTATTCTTTGGTGAAATAGAAAGACACGTATTTCTCCAGTAGATTGCATAATGGTTTGGCAATCTAGTAAAATCCTCCATGCCCGAGAAAACTTCGAATCCCTTTGATGGATGATGGTAGAAGTAGTTTCTCTATCATCTCAATATTTATTTTATCTACATCAATTACCTTCTGTAAGATCTGATGTCCCAGGACAATACCTTCTTGCATCATGAAGTTCCATTTCTCCCAATTTAGTACCAGATTGGTATCTTCACATCTTTGCAATACTTTTCCCAGATTTTGCACGCAGTGGTCAAACGAGTCTCCAAACACTGAAAAGTCATCCATTAAAACTTCTATGCTTTGTTCTAGCATGTCTGAAAAGATGGCTATCATGCATCGTTGAAATATGACAGGAGCATTACAGAGCCCAAATGGAATCTTGCGGAACACAAAAGTACCATACGAGCATGTGAAGAAGGTTTTCTCCTGATTGTACCCGAATATTCATCCATAAAGCAGTATTAATCATGTCCCGCCAGTCTTTCTAACATGTGGTCGATGAATGGTAGCGGGAAATGATCCTTCCGTGTGGCTTTGTTCAGTTTCCTATAGTCTATACACCCTCTCTATCCAGTCACTGTTCTTGTTAGAATCAGCTAATTCTTTTCATTGGTGAATACAATCATTTCTTCTTTCTTGGGGTACACATTGCATATGACTTACCCAATAGCTATCAGAGATGAGGTAGATGATGTCTGCATCTAACCATTTGATGGTTTCTTTATTTACTACTTCCTTCATTATTGGATCCAGTCTTCATTGATGCTCCACTGTGGCTTTGTACTCATCGTTCATCAAGATTTTATGCATGCAAAATGATGGACTGATGCCTCGAATGTCTTCTATAGCCAAGCCAATAGCTCTCTTGTGGTCACGTAGCACTCTCAACAACTTATCTTCCCACACCTATGTTAGAGACGGAGAAATAATAACAGGTAAATTAGAAGAGTTTTCTAAGTATGCATACCTGAGATGGCTCGGAAGTGGATTTAGTTCCAACTGAGTTGGCTCTTCTATCGAGGGCTTGACTCGCCCATTTGTCGGTAGTTCCATATTTTTACTTGTTGTGGCGATCTGAAGCGAGGGGCTCTATCAAGATAGTTTGTACATTCAAGAATCTCCTCATCTAAATCCGTGTCAAACATTTTAGTGATGCATGGTTCAAGTTTATCATGGAGGAGTTGCATTGCATCTGTATTCTGGATGACACTATCAATTACGTCAAGTCTAAAACATTTATTCTCTATTTCGTCATTTGGAAATTTCATGGCTTTAAACACATTGAATGTTACTTCTTAGTTTTGCACCCTCATGGTTAGTTCATATTTTTATACATCTATGATGGTTCGACCGGTAGTATCTCCAGATTGGGGATGTTACATAAGTATGAGCTTGATGTGTCTTGTGTGTGGACTTGAGGTCTTTTTGCAAATTTGATACCTATTATAAGTTTCGTTTTGGTACTGGTCTATGTTCCAGGTTGTCCAGTTTTAGGATACATCATGCCATTTTTTCTTGTAAATTTAGAGGTTTATGGAGATGAGTTAATCATGTCTCTTACCGGTAACATCCTACCTCTGACGGGGTGTTGCCTTGGTAACAATGATCAAAATCATGATCAACCAAATATTCTATCTCTTGTTGGCGTGTAGTCACGAAGGGCACCTATCGTAAGGGCACCCCGTGGATAATGGCCAAATTGTAGGATTTCGTCTGTTAATGTGGTCCAGAATGAAACAGTGGTGCCCCAATGGCCGCATGGGGTATGGCTAATACATTGGAATGCCCATTTAGGAGCTCCAACTATCAAACGGAGTGTCATTAGATGGAAACGCTATGTTAAGAGAATAAATGACCGAGATTCTGCATAACTAATTCAGTTTCGAGGTGAGGCCGAAACAACCTAGATATAAAAACCCTATGCCAATTGGATCAATATGGCTTATCAGTGGCTTAAAAACTATAAAATACTTAAATTTTCCTTAATCACGTGATCATGAGAGATTTCCATTGATGAACACATATGGAGGTTCACTCTTTAGTGTGGTAAGGTGAATGATTTTCACAAGTTAAGGTTGTTCCATAGTTCCGTATTGAGAATTTCTTTCTTTTGGTTAATCAATTTACCACTAAACTCGGTAGAGAACTGGTATCAAATAGAATAACTATTTCATTTTCAATTTTACAAGACTGAGTCAAAAGTTACCTTGGCTGATTTGGCCAACTTGAGGTAGTTATCAAATGAATGGGCTGAGACTTTCCTTTAGAGATTCAAAACGGCCATGAGCATTTGCTTCACACATTTGTCTGAAAAGAAATTTGTGAAAATCGTCCAGAGTTGTCTGAGCTTTCATTTAAAAGAGAAGTTCCAATATAAGGAATTCTCAGACCTCTTTACCTCACAAGCCTTGGTAAGTAGAGGTACATATTGCAAGGATGTCAATAATGAGTTGAGCGATGTTAAAGCTAATTAGGTCAATTTATGTCTGGCCGAGTTAGTCAAAAGGAAGTCTTATGTATGAAGGGTCTTGCCCAGACCAGTTACAGGAGTTGAAAATGCAATTCAGCTCTGAAAAGTAAAAATGATAGATTGATATCATTTTATGTGACCAAAACAGATGTTATATTTGGTAAGTTGTATAAAAACAAGCAAATTAGGTTAAGCGACCGGCATAAATTGATGAACACTGAACAAATTAGGGGTAAAAAATATTGTAATTAGTGTAATGCATGGTTTTATTTGATTAGTAATTATCTTGTATTTCGAAATGTATTATAGGATGTTATTGAATCATGAAAAATTACTTTCGAAAAGTAAATATAAGATCGTTATAATCACAATATTATGGATATTGTTTGTAATTAAGATAATGATTTTTTCCTAAAATAATATTTTTTTTGGAATAAAATTACATTTGAGTTGCTAGGATAAGAGTATATTATATCAGTTTGCCCTAGGTGTGTAGGCATTTGGCAACTTTCACATAGTAGTATCCAAATTCGATTATGAGAATATAAGAGGTTAAAAATATATTTGAATTTGTTCCTTATTTTTTAAAAATAAAAATAAGTTAATGTGTTTTTTGTTAAGTCCATGTGAGAATTTTGGATGTAAAATAAAATAATAAATTAGAAGGAAAATTTCTTGCTTCCAATGTATTCATTATATCTCATTTATCCTCCAATTATTTTTGTAATAACCTATTCCCCCAAACCACAAAAAAAAAAAAAAAAAAAAAAAAAAAATCAATATTCTCATTTTAATTTATTGGATTTTTTTTTAAAAAAGAATAAAAAATCCAATAATAACTTTATACTAAATATTACTTTTATTTAACATTATTTTTACAGTATATATTATTTGAGTTATTAGTTTAACTATGTTTAACATATCTATAATTTTTTATTCTTATTTTAATTTATTTTATTTTATTTTATTTTATTTATCAATTTATTAGATATGTTTTTCATTCATTTTATTGTGCTACATCAAGTATTTAAGGTTAACAATAAATTATAATAAAATCATAATATTTAAGGTGAGGGTATAATGGGGTATTAAAAAAAATAGTAGGGAGTAAATGGTAATTATTGCATTTAGTAGGGGTATTAGGCAATCTCGCATATGAAAATTGGGCCTTAAAACCCTAATTCGATTTCTGGTTCATATAAACCCTAAAAACTCCAATCTCTGAAGACACTACACCCAAAATGCAGAAACTCAATTCATTTCCAAAACCCCACCACTTTGCCATCAAATCACTTTTCTCATTTTTCTCTTCTCTTTCGGAAACCCCAAATACAAACCCATTACTCTTCAATTACCTAATCGAAACCGTAAATATTCCCAATTCACGAGCCCTGCAAATCTCAAACAAATACCCTCGTATTAAGTCCCTTGAAAAGCCTCGGAACATATGTCAATATTTCCATGATGTTGGATTCTCTGATACCCACATTCAATTAACTGTTTCTACAAAACCTCATATTCTATTCTCTGATGTTGACAAAACCCTAAAACCTAAGATTGAATTTTTTCAACATCTGGGTTTTGTGGGTTCTGATTTGGGTAAGTTTATTTCCAAAAATGCATCGATTTTAGATGTTAGTTTAGAGAAAAAATTGATTCCACGTGTTGATTTTGTTAAGAAAATGTTAGTGGATGATACTGATAATGAAAATTTCATTCGCATGGTTAGGAGATCCGTTTGGTTTCTTAATAGTGACCTGGAGAAATCAGGGTTTTTAAGAAACATTAAATACTTGAAAAGTTGTGGCATTGTTGGGTCTCAGCTGTCAAGGTTACTAGTGAAGCAACCTAGGGTATTTTTGTTAAAAGAATTTAAACTTAAAGACCTTGTTTCCCGGGTTTTAGCTTTGGGATTTTCGACTAACTCAAGGATGTTTGTTTATGGTTTGCATGCACTTAGTTGCGTGAGTGAAGAGACATTTGATAGAAAAATGGAATTTTTTATAAGTTATGGGTTCTCAAAAGAAGAGTTCATAACAATGATTAGGGTGGCGCCTTCATTGCTTGAGACGTCTATAGAGAAAGTAAAGTCGGGATTTGAGTTCTTTTTGAAGGAGATTGAATTGGAAAAGGCAGCATTGGTTCATACTCCAGTTTGTTTAATGTATAGTCTTGAAAATCGAGTGATTCCTCGATATAGGGTTCTTCAAATTGTTACGTCAAGAAGGATGTTGAAGAAGGAATGGAGTTTAACCTCAGTGCTGGCAATGAGTGAGCAGAAATTCATAAAGGAGATTGTGCTGAGGTTTGGAGATAATGCAGAGGAGTTGTTGCGAGCTTACAAGGGCCAGAGTTTTGATTCATCAGACTTAGCGAAATCTTGATACAAGTTTGAATATGCAGACTGTGGCCCTTGAGTCATTAGGAATCTATATTGCAATGAGAGTTGTTGTTTCGTCTAATACAAACTATCAATTCTGTTGTATTCTGTGCTCTGAAAGTGAAGGATCTGATCATAGCTTAAAGTTGACGAAAATGGAAAGTTTCACACATTAACGCATGGAACAATGTCATTCAATGGTTTATTTGAGCATCATGAGCTGGTTCTGTTCATTTCTATTTTTTTCCTGGAATTTGTTTGAGCAATAGAATGTTTGTGTGGTGGAGTAGCATGTAGAAGAAGAGATCAAAGCATCGAACAAAAAATGAGTTACCCTTGTAAACAAGCTCTATAGATACTACTGAGCAGTATAAAGATCTATGTCAATGTCAGAAAAGTGTTTGGTGATTTCTGTTCTGTATCAGCTTGAGATTTTGGGTGATCCTCAATTGAAAATGATTCCAAATCTTTTCTCGTGTGACAGGAGGAACATTGTTGGCAACAGCATATGTCAAACTCAAATTGGAAACAATATACAGCACTTGGTTTTATTTTATTTTTATAATTTTTGAGAATTTTGAGTTAAAGGCATATGCATATAACTTGAATTTTGAGTTAAAGGCATAGGCATATGCATATAATTTACATTTAGTGGCGAAATTTATTTTCGACACTAAAAATTTACATTTACGGGAGAAAAAGAATTTTGCCACTAATTTCGAATTTTTAATCCACACAAAATTTATATTTAATAATAATATTAATGGCGAAATTTATTTTCGTCACTAAAAAAATTACATTTAATTTCGAAAAATAATAAATTTGACGCCCCCACCCTGTTTTCACCGCCTCTATAGCTTACCTAAATATATAAAGACCCAAATATTCAGGCCTTTTCCTCCATTTTTTTCTTCATCAAAAGCCTCGCCCTCTTCCACTCCGTTTTTTTGCAAATCAGTTCAACTCCTCCCCACTCCCCCTATTTTCAACTTCTAACTCTTCCCTAAGACTTCGCCTAAGCTTGCGCTTGCCCTACAGAGAGCGTTGCCAGCACACGTCTGTCGATGCACGCCAGAACGACTGCGTTTAGGAAACCAGCAGTAGTCTAATTTCACATTGATGAAACCATCAACAATTAATTTTGTTTCTCACAATCACTTTCTTCTAATCAACCGTCTAAGGTATGAAGATCTTTCAATTACTTAAAAAAAAAAAAAATCAAAATTTGATCCCAAATCAACGACCTAGGTAAAAGATTCACTTATAAATGTTTGTAACTAAATTAAGAACTTATAATGCAAGTCTACAAGTATTTTCACATTATTAGGGTTTAAAGGATATGGATTTGTTGGAGTAAATTGGGGTTATTTTTCCAGGTGTTTTATTTATTGAAGATGATTTTGTAATCAGCACTAGATTCACTTATAAATGTTTGTAACTAAATTAAGAACTTATAATGCAAGTCTGTCTGTCTGTCTTATTCTTACAAAATTTCCATTTCCTTTCTAATCTTATTCTTACAAAAAATTTGCATTTTTGGTATTGAAAATTGTGTAATGCTGTCTGTCTCTAATAGTTTGTTATGAAATCTGCAGAGAAGTTGTGTATTGAGGTTACCCCTGTAACTAAGATTGTATTGATCTCTAAGAAATTATGCATCAGAATATATTAAAACTCACTGCAATTTGACGTGACTTCCCAGAAATTGAGGATCTTGAGATCTCCCTATTGAACTATGCTTGAAACATTTTAGTTTCATCTTTTTGCCCTAGAGTAAATTTTACCAGCATTTTATGTTCATTAAAGATCGATAAGGAACAAGCTAAGGTTCTTGTGGGAACAGGAATAGGTGGTCTTACAGTCTTTTTTGATGGAGTCTAGGCTCTAATAAAGAAAGGTCATAGAAAAATATCTTCATTCTTCATTTTGTATGCTATAACAAACATTGGGCACACCAATCATTTTTTTTTTTGGCAGGCTCAGGATAGAACATATACATATTTCTTGTACTTCTGATTAGAGTTTTTGGGGTAATTATAGTTTTGTGTTCTTGGAGCATAAGCTTTTTGTGAGTTTAAGTATTTTTTTGACAGGTGGAGAGCTTGGAACATACAATGAAACGGTGCACACAAATCATAACAGAGTACTTAGGAGGTGTTGTTAACTATGATGCTTATCAAATGACTGACCCGAGAGATGATGGACTTGGAGTGTCTTCATGCATTGAGAGCAGCCTTGAAGATGCTGGTGTGTCACCTGATGAGGTAAATCCATTTTCTTTCTGTAAACTAGTCTTACTACATTGTGTTCCCTGTCATAATATAGTCTTGGCGTATATCAGGATAAGTTGCATTTGAGTCTAATTATTTTCTTTGGAGTTGAATTGACTGATGATGCATTCAGACCAAATTCAAACAGTGCTGATTAGGCAGAAGCAAACTCGATTAGAATTGTTAAGAATTTTATAAGCACGCATTAGTTTGAGAAACCAAAGTAGTTTTGGTCCATATTTGGACCAGAAGAGACATTGCAGTTGAATCATTTTGTGTTTTGGCTTGCTTAATAACAATGATCTTTGTTAATGAACAAATGATTACTTTTTGTATTAAATTTTATTAATCATTTCTGCCATAAAGCAGCAGATTGAACCACTCATTTTCAGGTCAACTACATAAATGCTCATGCAACTTCCACTTTAGCTGGTGACCTGGCTGAGATAAATGCTAATAAAAAGGTGTTCAAGAACACCTCAGGGATCAAAATCAATGCCACCAATGTATTCACACTCTTTAGGATTTGAGGAGCTAGCTGAGGAGTTTACAATACTCTTGCCATTTGCTTGCTCCTATTTCATTTAACTTGTTTTCATTATATTTCAGTTTTCATTATATTTCAGTTTGGAAGCAATTGCCAGTATGAAGGCCATAACCACATGATGGTTGCATCCTAGCATTAATCAATTTGTAAGTTTTGCTTTTTAATTTGAACACTTTTTTCCCCTTGTGACAATTCACATTATTTTGCTTTATTCAATTTGAAACTAAAATTTGCAGTTATTAATTCTCCAATGCTAATAGCAGTAATTTCTATTTTCAGTAAATTTCGAAACTATATTTCAAATATCAGGTCATTTTTAGATCTAAAATATTCTTCTCCCTTCAAATAACTTTTTCTACCGTGAATGTATAACCCAGAGCCTTCAGTTGAGTTTGACACTGTCGCCAACAAAAAGCAGCAACATGAAGTGAATGTTGGTAAGTTGCTAAAACATTTTAATCCAATGTCACTTATTTTCAACTTCTTTCCGACTGGAATTCACAATTACTCACTGAACTATATCTATATCAGCCATCTCCAATTCATTTGGATTCGGTGGGCTAAATTTTATTGTGGCATTTTCCGCATTCAAACCCTGAACCATTCAGCCTGTTCATTTTAGGGAGATAAAGTCTAGAAGATCTGGCCATGGACTTTATCATGTCCGTTGCTGCATATTTTATATCTAGTCATTTGTAACTATTATGTAATAATTGAGAGTTGGATTTTTGTTCAGGATAATGAGCCACTTTCTCTTTTCAACCATTGGGTTGATGGGTCTAGTTTAGGGATGGTAATTTGTAAACTTTTGTTCAGGATAATTTATGTTTTAATGTTATAATTTTTTTTTTTTTTGGCTTGCAAATACAAATATTCTATTTTATCATTTTACAATACAAAATATCATATGATGTAAACAACTTTTGAAATAAAATGTCGGCACTAAATCTAAATACTTTCAATGGCGAAATAAATTTCGCCACTAAAGATGATCTTTAGTTCAAAGTTATTAGATTTAGTGGAGAAAATCATTTCACCACTAAAAGTTATGAGATTTAGTGGCGAAAATCAAATTCGCCAATAACTATTAGTGGTGAAATTCATTTCGCCACTAAAGAAGCACTTTCAGTGGCAAAATAAATTTTCGCCACTAATACCTTTTGTGACGAAACAATGACGAAATTATATTTCGCCACTCATTATTTTAGTGGCGAAATAACAGTTTTTAGTGACGATAATTTTCGCCACTAAAAATCAATTTTCTTGTGGTGGCAGTGAATTTATGAAATTAGGCAAATCAAGTAATCATGTATCATATAGCTTGTTTAGTAAAGAATATATATGTAAAGAGTTGTAAGTGTTCACTACTAAAGTTGTGATGGGTAGTAAATTTGAGTATTTAGTTTGAAAAGTAGTATGCATTTATGATGTTGAGTTTGACAATGGTCCTGTGGATGAGTTATACATGAAACGAGGTTAATAGTTGCTAGAAAGTCAGAGGCGTAGGGGAATAGTACGACCTATTCTCTGTCGGTAGCATCCCCGGATTGCGGATGTTACAGAATAGTTATCGTCTATGACCGGCTTGAGGTGATCTCGGATTCCCACCTAGCGCGGATTATTCTATCTGTTTTCAGCCGCTATTACTTCTTTTTCAAGTGTCATTTTCTTTCCTTAGTCTCCTCGCTGTTCTTTCTATTTCAGGATCAAACAGGAGCGAGTCAAGACTTGTGGATCTTCGCATCCACGAAAGCACAAAAAGACAGAAAAAAGTAATCAAATAAAAATAAAACTTAAAAAAAATAAACTAAAAATAAAAATAAAAATCTAAATTAAAGTTAAGGTTACTTGGTAATAATATTAATATGAATTAAACTAAAAATCCCTGACAATGGCATCAAAAACTTGTTGTGATATTTTATATCGTACCGTAAGTGTACGGTGTCAATATTTAGTAGAGATAAATGAAAGAGTGTGGGACTTAGAGGGATTGTATTCAACTCACACTAAGTACTATAATTAATAAACTTAAATTTATTTAGAAAACAACTAATTTTTGATTAAAAACTAAATAATTAAGAAACAATACGTTTAATAAAGATAGACCGGGATATGAGAGATTCTAGAGTCTGATTTCGCCTAGTTATCCCCTATGTATTTGTTATACCAATCAATTCTTATTCAGTTGTATTGTTTATAAGTCAAGAATCCTAAATTATTCTAACTCCCTCTCCCGAGTTCCGAGTGAATATATTATCAATTACAGACTTCGATATCCCTATAAAAATCTAGTAAACAATAACTCATTACGCTATGTGATTCTTTATTAACGACTTTAAAGGAATTATAAATTCTCTCAAACTCTACAAATCTCCTAGGTTATATTCTCTATATCATATTCAAAACCCCTCTCTCCCAAGCGATAGATTCTAAACCTGTATCATCTCAATTTGTGGCTAACAAACAATAAGCATTAAATACAAGAGAATATAAATAAACTGAATTAAAACTTCATAAAAATCAAATTGGCAAACAACACATAGGTTCAAGCATTGGTTACATCATCCTCTAGAAGGGAAGAAATAGTTCATGATCAAAGATAATAACAATGAAAACAGGGTCATGAATCTAATAGAAATTATTAGAGTTAAAGAAAAAACTAGAAGATTAAATCTGAATCGAATCCCTTCGTCTTTGGACGTCACCGTCTTCGTCTCCTCTCGTCGCTCTTCAATCTTCCTCATTGGATCCCTCTAAAGATATTTGTTTTTAACTCTTGAGTTGTGTATTAGTTTCTCTTAGTGTTTGGTCGAACTTCTATATTTATAGGGAAGTTCTGGAGTCCTTATGCATATAAAATAACAATTTCTGAAGATTTTGGGTGTCCACTGCAACGTCACGACGCCGGAAGTGGCGCTATGATGCCTAACTCTCGGTAAATATGTATGGAGATCTTGTGGGATCGTCGCGACGCTAGGCTAAATTTCAGGATTGATCGTTTCTATATTTTTAGTCTTCCCACATTCTTCTGATGCTTCCGCAAGATCCCAAAACAAGTACATTTTTTCCAAGATCCATGTTCCAATGATTCTTATCAATAAAACATAAAACAAATTATAAAATACATTAAATAGCACGAAACCTAATAGAAAAGTAAGTAAAGAATGCATGACTAAGTGAGTATAAATCGCACTTATCAATATTCCTTGTTTTATATGTATATGATATTCTTATCATTGGGGAAGATATATGATTGATGTAAAGGTAGAAGCCTACTTTTGCAAGAACTTCTCCATGAAAAGACATGGGTGAAACTTCCTACATTATGGGTATAAGGCTATACCGAGATAGAGTAAGGAAGCTTACAGGGTTGTTGTAATCCACGTACATAGATAAAATATTAGAAAATGTACAAGTTTATGAACAGTAAGGCAATAAATATACATTTTTGATACGACATACATCTTTCGAAGAAAATTAGACCTCAGACTGAGAAAAAAAGTTAGAATGTATAACTTGTCATATGTTTATTGTATTGGAAGCATTATGTACGTTATGTTATGTATAAGACTCGACATTAGTTTCGAAATTATTGTGAATAGCTGATATTACTCTAATACAGGTAATGATCATGGTTCATTCGTGAAATATATCCTAAAATATCTTAAGGGTATTAATGATAAGCTTCTAATTTATGGAGAAAATGAGCTACAACTTAAAATTTATATAGACTCTGATTTTCGGGGAGATACAAATGACAGAAAATCTACTTTCAGATACATATTTACCAATAATGGCAGTGCAATTAGTTGTCGATGTTTAAAACAAGGCTCTAAAGCTGATTCCACCACTGAGACGAAATTTATAACGGCTTCGGAAGTCGCTAAGAAGTTGTTTGGATTAGAAATTTTATCATAGAATTTAGTATTGTGACTAGTACAGTCAATCCAATTCCATTGTACTGTGATAATAGCGGAGCCATTATACAGGCTAAAGAGCCGAGAACACATTCCAAATCTAAACACATTATAAGTGATTCGAGAAATTATCGAACTAAAAGATATAACGGTCTTAAAGGTTCAAAGGAAAAATAACATAGCAGACCCGCTTACTAAGGTCTTACATTATAAGTTATTAGATAAACATATGGAGGAGATGAGACTTCTCGGATTAGCACTAAGCAAGTGAAATTTTGTTGGAGTTTGTGCTTGGAGCGTCAATCCGAATAATGTATTGTACATTATATTTTATTAATTATCAATAAAATAACTTCATTTTAATTTCAACCTTGTTAATGGTAATTATTATGTCATAATTATAAATTTGATTTATAAATATCTTGAGAGTGACATCGACCTTAGAATAGTAATGTAGTAATACTGGATATTGGGTGGTCTGACATTGAGATAATATTATTATTATAAATTATTCTTAAAGTAAATATTTCTAATCGATGGTTTTATAATACGGTTGAATTCATATACTTAGAACACTAGCACATGTCGTATATTGGAATTGGATCTTGAATGGTCTAACCGAATGGACCATAAGTACAGGAAGCTCGTACAGACATGAGAGTATTTGTTGGAGTGAATATTGAATGACTGACAAGTGATTCCTAGTTGATGGAAGTAAACACCACCATCAATAGGAATCTCCTTGAATCAATTAGCATATGTGATTCTTCGACTGTAGGATGTCATTGATTTTGTATGTGATCTTTGATGAGCGAAAAATATATCAATATTTACTGCTCATTTACCTAATATTTTGTTTAGTTTCTCGGGTCTGATGAACATTTTGATGTGTTTTAGTTTATTTTATTGATAAAATAAATTGGGACTCAATGAAATCATTTAAGACGAAATGTGGGTCAAATAAGGGCAAAAACAAGACTTGACATTTTGATTTTGAAGATTGGAAACTTGAAATTGCGTTCTAACGAAGTACAATTTCGGAAATTCTAAATTTACGTAATTGTCGTATTTTGGACATAACTTCTTTACTTCGATATCAGTTGAAGTGATTCAAGTTTCAAATTAAAGAAGACTAAAAGATCTACAACTTTGAAGTTCATAATAATTTCGAATTTTGAAGTTTCCATGATCAAAATTGATAAAACATCTAAAGTGTGTTATGTGTAATTATTAAAGTCATTTTCAAAATAAAAAAGATAAAAAAAAAATTGTCAAACTTTCACCAAAGGATTTGGTGTCATGTTTGATGACATGTTTGATGTCATGTTTGGTGGAGCAATGGTGGAGAAATTGGTGGAAGCATTTAGATTTGCCTATAAATAAAAAGCTAAACTTTGTAAATTTCTCATGCTTTCTTTGGAGGAATTTCTCCATGAAAACCTAAAGGAAAGTGTCTTGTATATTTATTTAAGTTTTCTTTTATTTTCTTTTTATTTAATTAATAAAATTTTATGTATTTTCATTTACAGCATAAGCAGGTAATCTCATTCTGCTGGGGTGAAAATGTGAGACTTTTAATATAATAAATTAGATTAATCTCCCTTATTTTAATTAAAATTTGGATTAATTAGTTACCACCTATATGGTCGGTTTAGGTGACAACCTTATTTACCGCCTATAAGGTCGGTTTTACATTGCGAACATAGTTTCCGCCTATATGGTTGGTAGGATTTAATTGAGACAAATGGAATTACCGTCTTCATGGTCTGGTTAAGTATAATTCATTAATCAGTAAACATTAACAATAAAGGAGATTTCTAATTTTAAAATATTAAAAGTGGATCCTCTAACCTCATCATTTTCTTTCATATTGTAATTTTACTTTTATTTATCTTCAAGTTATTTTTTATGATGTTTTGTTTATTTAAGTGTTTAGTAATTATCTGGGGTTGTGATGAATTTCAATATCATTGGTTTATAAGTGGGTTATTTTACGGTTTGGGTAATATAAAGGTTTATTTATTGAGCCTTAATTTTAATGCTTCTTGTTAATTGACCATTAATAAGATTGATCTAGTAAACTTAAAATGAGCTTGGAAAAGAGATTTTAGGTTTAAGGCCCTAGACTCAATAGCCCACGATCTTCCTTAAGGATAGATAACCATTAATAGATTTTTTTTTTTACAGAATATGAATATACTTGTTGGGCGGGGGTAGCCATAATTGGAACTTAATCTTAATGAATTCAGGTAACTTGGTTAACATAGGAATATGATTAATTGAGTTATACTGGATATTTATATCTGACCATCGGAAGAGTCTTTTGTATAAATTCGTGTTCCAATATATTACACAAACATGAAATAACTACTTCATCTTTAAAAGATATTGAAAGAATTCACAACCCTAGATATTTTAATAATATTATTTTTTCCTTTAATTCACTTTCATACTATTTTATTTACTTGTTTTAGTTTAAAGTCACCATCTAATCAAACCACCAATCTATTAGATACACGTAAACATTTGACTTCACAAATTAATAGCTTAGGTATTAAGTCCTCGTGGGATCTGTACATTTTATACTACTTGAACGATATGTGCGCTTGCTTTATACGTGTGCGGCAACGCTGGTCAAGTTTTTGGCGTCGTTGCCGGGGACTTATTTATCTTTCACTATTAATTTTGAGGTTAGATACCTTTATTTATGTCTAATTTTTTTCACTTATTATTTCTGTTTTCTTGTGTTTTAGGTTCTCAAACACTATATGAGACGAACCAGAAGCTTTGAAATCCGACCGATTGACCCAGAAATTGAAAGAACCATCAGACATTTGAGAAGAGAAAGGCGAGAAGGCCAAGAAGCAGTAATCAACATGGAACCTGAACCTTTGAAAGTTGCACCACCAATTCCCATTCGAGACAGAACTATTCCAGTGGTTGACGATTTCATTTCTTGTATTGTACTTCCTCCCTTACCAGCAAATGCGTGTGACATCAAAACATGCATTTAGATGATACAACAGTCAGTTTAGTTAATGGGGAAAGTAACTGGGGATCATAATGCCCATATCAGCAACTTCTTGGAAATTTGTGACACTTACATCTGCAACCGAGCGGCAGAAGAAGCAATGAGACTGCGTGTTTTCCCATATTCCTTGAAAGACAGAGCTAAGGCTTGGCTACATTCCTTACTAGCAGGTTCCATCACAACTTGGAACATTTTACCCACCAAATTCCTTGCAAAGTACTTTCCACCAGCCAGAACTGCAAAGCTGATAAATGACATTACATCTTTTGTACAACATGACTTGGAATCCCTCTGCGAAGCTTGGGAAATATACAATGAGTTGCTCAGAAAATGTCATCACCATGAGATTGCAAAGTGGATACAAGTCCAAACCTTCTACAATGGACTTTCTGGCGTAATGAGAACCATAATTGATGCGGCAACTGGAGGAGCTTTAATGGCAAAAGGAGAATATCAGACCTGTGACTTAATTGAAGAAATGACTAACAGTAATTCCTTGTGGCTAACAGAAAGGAGCATGATCCAAAGAATCGCAAGAATCCACGAAGTTGGAGCCAACACAACAATAAATGCCAAGCTGGAGCAGATGTGCAAATGCCTGGAAACACTTAGCACGCAAGTTGTAAACATCGTCAGAGCCGTAAGTTCACCATATGGAGGAGCACCAGAGGCAAATCAACATGAAGAGACTGTGAATTATGTCAACAATTTCAATAAACAGAGGAATAATCCATATTCCAACACCTACAACCAGGTTGGAGTGATCATCCCAATTTCGCATGGAGAAACAATTCAGGGCAAAAGAACAATCCATCACCTGAATTCCAACAACAAAACAAAGGCCATGAGTATGAGAAAGAACCAGAAATGAAAGAATGGTTTGCAGAGATGTTTAAAAAGTAAGAAGCAAAATACGATGCTTTAGCAGCTATGGTTCAAAATCAAGTAGCACTGAATAAAGACATTCAGCTTCTATTAAAGCACTGGAGAATCAAATGAGACAACTAACCAATGCTCAGAGTTACAGATCACCAGGTAACCTTCCTAGCAACACATAATCAAATCCAAGGAACAGAAGGAATGAGCAATGTCAAGCCATTACTTTGAAAAGCGGTACTGAAATCAACAAAGATGTTGGAATCAAGGCATCTATTGAGAAAGTTCCAAAAGAAGCAGTTCCACAGATGGAGGAAAAAGAAGCAAAAGAAAATGATCAAGAAAGTTTCACTCCACCTCTACCTTTTCCACAACGTCTCCAGAAAAACAAGCTGGACAAGTAGTACAAAATTCTTTTAAAAACATATGGAAAACATAAAATGACGTATCTATGCACTGTGAATTGGAAGACTAATAATTACTGAGAAACGGATAGTGGATCAAACTGGCGATCTATAATAGACAGTAATAGATGAGATTTTAATCAATAGGTCTTCTAAAATAAAGCAACTTATAATACGATGATTTAGCTTAACGACACATTATCTAAAATAATTACCATTCGATTGACTTGCATAACTAGATTCAAGCTATAACCTAAACAATTTATTCCCAAATCACAATACCCATAATATATATTAATAAATCCATACTTACAAATCCTACAGTGGTGAGATTACAACAAGACATAATACATTTCAAGGTGCTTACAATTTCATCTTATCCTTCCTTAAACAGCTAACCACAACAATTTGGTTCATAGCATCAATTTAAAAATAACCCCAAAATTTCATAGCATCCAACCCAATATTATATATTCAGTAATGTCAAGATCAATTTAAGCAACATTTCCAAGTGTAAATACTATATTAACTAACCAAAATAATCAAGTAAATGAAGTTTATTACCTTTTAAAATCAAGGAATCTAAACCCCTAAAACTCATCCACTTTCGGTTATAGAGGAGAAAAATGGGGCTTTTTGCTTGGATAATGGCTTGAAAGATCATCAACTTTATCTTGGATGATGAAGAAAAAGTTTGCTACACTTGAGAGCTTGAAAACATCCATGGAGGGCCAACGAAATTGTCCTATGAGGAAGAAGATGCCCCCTCAAATAATTTTTATGGTCATTAATATTAATTTTAAGTAGGTGCAAATTAGTATTTTCCCCATAAAGAAATATCTAATGCCTTAATTTGTAGAGAAATCCCATAGGTTACTATTCATCCTTATAAAACTTGTATTTTCGTCCTATTTCTGATCACAATTTGATAAAATGATTAACATGAAAGTTGTAGGTCTTGGTCTAATCTTTTCAACGCCACCAAGATTACTGAAATTAGAGTTTGGGAGAAAAGATTACAGCCAAAATATTAAATTTTGACGGTGACTCAATTAAGGTGAAAAAAAGTGTAGGAACTGAAAATCTGTCCATATTCTCTTAACAAGGTTTCTAAGGCTTTTAACCCACTAACATGATTATATGCATAACTACATATCATCTAGTTTCAAAACCTAAACTTTAATTTGGAAGCCTTCCAGAATTCTTCCGAAAACTCGGGACATTACATAACCCTCATATGTATTCACACATTTAAATATATATTTTGTAATTATCAAAATATTCGTCTTTTGTATAGATATTTATGAAATTATAAAATTGCCCTCATGTGATTATTTATTTAATAATAAATAAGTTTGATTTATCTAATTAATCTAAATAGAGATATTTATGAAACTACAAAATTACCCTCATGTGATTATTTATTTAATAATTAAATAAATTTGATTTATCTAAATAGTCTCAATAGGTTTATAATTAATGTTATTCGATAACACTTAATTTCTTTAATCGATAATCAAATATCAAATATTATTGATTACCAAATACGATTGACTTTCTAAGTGTTAAACGAGTACACTTCATATTACGAGACTCTCTAAGTTCAAACACGTTCGTCAAATAACTTGCAAGTGAAGTAAATTAACATTCTACGTATTTTGGTACAATTCTCTTTTTATTTTTATTTTTTATAAAGTATGCATCGCCAATTCTGACCCACATAAATTTTGTTTTTATATCAAGTATGATCATGCAAATAGGGATGGGCACGGTCGATATAATTATTAAAAATTTGTAATTATAATTATTCGATTTTGAAAAAAAAAATAGTATAGTTTTTTTGTGAAATTTTTTTAATTATTTTCAATTATCGGTTTGGTTCGGTTCGTTACAATTTGGTTCTTTTAAAATTTTTTTAATAATAGCAATAAAAAATTAAAAATTAATAATAGTTACTAATTCTAGTGTTTACTTAATTTTTTATACTGTAACTCTTCTAATCATCACAACTACAAGAATAGAATTTTTTTTCCATAAGATACAATCATTATTTAAATTATTTAAAATGTAGGAAAATTAAAAGAATAATAACAAAAGCAAAAAATTATAAATATTTCTTGAAAATAATCATCATTACACACTAATAATAACTTTATTTTAAATATTATTAGTTAATTTTTAACTATTATGATTATATATATATATATATATATATATATATATATGATTGATTTATAGGATAAATTATAAAAGCTTTGGATAAAAATATTATTTTTTATTTAACATTATTTTTATAGTGTATATTATTTTTGTAACATCCCCGATTCGGGAGATGTTACCGGTAGGGGTTAGACCATACTAAACCATAAGCCTATGACTCTCTAATTATGAACAAATACCAATAATCTTTTCTTTATAAATATGGGATCGTAGCCCAGGCAAAACTTAACATACAAACTCAACAAATGTAAATGGAAACTTAATAATATTAGATAATATATTTCAACAAATGTAAATGGAAACTTAATAATACTAGATAATATATTATATATATTGAATGGGCTAAAATAATATATTAGATATATTGAATGAAATCGGATTTCAACGCGGAATTAAATTGGATTTTAATTCTAGCGAACGAATTAATTTGGAATTAATTCTTACGCGACTTTAATAATAATTTTACGAGGCATAATTATTTAATTAAATTAAATTTAATTACGTCGCGACGGAAAATTCGTTTAATCGGATTAAACAAATCCGAGCCCTAAGTGTGTTGTATAAGCCAACTAGATTTGAAATTAAATGGGTGGGACCCATGACTTACATCAGTTGTCAACAATTAATATAAATTGTTGGCAATAAAGCAAATTGGATTTGATACACATCTTACGAACCAAGTAAATATAATTAATGGATTTGTGGAAAATCTTATTATTTTTTATTTCTCTCTCCTTGGCAGCATGGTTAAGGGTGGCAAAAAAGCCCACGGCCCGGCAAGCCCGGCGGGCTTTGGCCCGGCCCGCGGGCTTAAAAGCCCGGGCCGAGCCTTAAAATGAAAGCCCGGCTCGGGCCCGGGCCCGGGCCGGGCTTTCCTATTTCGGGCCGGGCCAAAATAAAAAAAAATAAAAAAACATAAATATATATATTTTTAATATGTTTGTATCATTTTTATTTATTTTTAGTATTTAAATTGTTAATTTATCAATAAAATTTGTGATTTATTTATAAATTGTCTTTATATATAGTGTAAATATATTTTATATTTGTATTTTTTTTTAATTTTTTTTTAAAATTCGGGCCTAAAAAAAGCCCTGGCCCAAGCCCGGCCCGACTCGGGCCGGGCCGGGCTTTTCACGGGCCCGGGCTTTTTTTGGGTTGGCCGGGCTAGGGCCGGGCTTGTAAAAGCCCGGCCCGGCCCGGCCCATTGCCACCCCTAAGCATGGTCACTGCCTTCTTCCTTTTGATTTGGTTGAAAGCAACATTTTGCTTTAATTGAGAAATAAAAAGCAAAGTGGCCACTGACTTCTTTTAAAAGAATAAAATGTTGAAAGAAAAAGCAACTCTCTCACTTTTGAAGTTTGGCCGAGAGGCCATTTATTTGCTTTTCATTTTGGCGTGAAGATTTTGGCTTCTTCTCTTAATGAAGACATTTGGCTTCTCTTAATGAAGCTTAAGGCCGATTGCTTCCCTCTCTCTTGGGTAAATTTGCTTCTCCTTGGAGATAAAATTTGTTCATTTTGTTCTTGCTAGCACATAGAGGAGTCAAATAAAGGTGATAGGGATGAGATACTCATCCATAAGCTTGGAAGCTTCAACATCCATGAAAAATTTTGAACTCAACCGATCAATGTAAGTCCTCCGCAACTTATTTTTGATTTTATTCACACACGAATCACGTTTAGAGATCTCGTTGCATGTCTATGACACTTACACTATCTTATGGCTATTCTTGATTATTCGGGGAACTTGCTATCTATGCGAGGTGCTCGGGAGCTATTGAATATGCTTGGAAGAATTTCATGAGGAGGGAAGGAATCTCGCTTGAGAGAAAGAAACTTTGCTCAGATCTACTTGGCACTTTACTCTTGTTTAGGTTTGCTATATCCTTCTTTACTACAAGTCTGGTACTATCTTTTATTATCTAACTCTGTGTCTCTAATTCTTACTACTATATGTTTTGGCATTTTCTTATTTATCTGCTTCTGTACCTCTATCACTATTTGCTTTTGATTACTTGGATATCTACATTCTATCTTTTACTTCTCTTCTTAACTTTTTATTTCTCTTTCTATTTTCCTGGGTAGGTACTCTTCGAACTTTACTATCTCTTTCTGTCTCCCTATCTTTCTTTGTCTTTGACTGTCTAAACATTTATACTTACTTCCTTGTTTCTTATTACTTTCCTATCTTATTCCCCTATTTATTTTTCTTAGATCATTACTGTTTAATTTCATAGCTCACTCTAAACTTTTGGTAATAAGCCAGGATAACAGCATGAGAATTCTAAACTTAGACCTAGAGTGCCGTTGTTCTCGTAAGAAATACTATTCGATTAGTCTGGGAAGGTTTACTAACCTGTCTATAGAACTTTGAGGACATGCTCAAGGATCAGATACTTGAGAGGTAGTGCCTTGCATACGAGCATCCCGAACATACTACGTATACAAAACCCCAACACTCTACCTACTGCAGTCACTGAATCCCTAGACTATGCTCTGATACCATCTTTGTAACATCCCCGATTCGGGAATATTACCGGCAGGGACTAGACCGTACTAACCCTATAATCCTCTGATTCTCTAATCGTGAACAGATACCAATATTCTTTTCTTTATAAATATGGGACAGTAGCCCAGACAAAACTTAACATACAAACTTAACAAATGTAAATGGAAACTTAATAATACACTTTCACAATGACTGTCTCAAATCTCAAATACCAATACATGACTTCAGACTGACTCTGACTCTGACTAGACTCTCACTCTTCTGACTTAGATTGGTGGACTCAAAACCATAATGATTGTAACAGTATCCGTTCTTCCGAGTTCGTCCTCCGAGAATTCCTGCAAAATAAGGAAACTTGGGGTGGGGGTTTATATCGTTATTCGATCTAAGTGAGTGGATGAAAAACTGAAATACTGATATAAAATCATTTGGTTCTAAAACCAAAGTTTCAAAAATAACTTATATGAAAACTTTCTTTTTGAAAATTTCGCTTGAAATCTCTTTTATAAAAATTCTCTTTCTAAAATCTACTTTTGGAAGTCTGGTTTCTGAAAACTATTTCTAAACTCTGATTTCTTAAAACTGTTTTCTGAAAATCTAAAATCTGAGAAAATCTTTTTTTTGAAATTCTGATATCTGAATGCTAGTCTGAATCTAAAAAACTTGCCGTATGGGGGCGTTACGTATCGTCATCCCCTCATACGCCTAATTAGAGTCAGGAATGCAATGTAGTTTTTCATTATTCATATGAAAAAAATCTTTCTCTTGATTCTCTTCATTCTTCAAGCTTCCAATGTAGCTCTTCTTCTTTATTTTTTATTTGTTGAATACTTATTTTTGTCTTTGTTTCTTCTTCTTCTTCCTTCCTATTTCTTCTTCTTCTTCTTCTTCTTCTTCTTCTTCTTCTTCTTCTTCGAATAATTTACAAAGTTTTAATTAAAAAAATATATAGAAACTTGGAGAGAATTATAGAATTCTCTTGATGGGTCCCGAGCTACTATTCACCCGAAATTTTGATATGTATTTTCGACTTGTTTCTGGTCCAAATTTGGGGAAATGGTCAACGCAAAAGATGTAGATCTCTGTCTTAACTTTCCGGGGATATAAATTTTATAAAAATCGGAGTTCGTACGAAACAATTACGGCCGAAATACTATGGACTATCCAGAGTGAAATATCGTACCTTGTCGTATTGGAATTTTGAAAATATATCGATTATCCCCAAAATTATTTCATGAGTGTATATGTATCCCACATAATTATATTATGTAACATTCTTCTCAGAATGAACCAGTAGTCGAGATCACTGGTCGACGAGATTACCGGTCGTTACAATTTGAGTTATGAGTTTTAACTATATTTAACATATCTATCATTTATTGTTCTTATTTTAATTTTATTTATTAATTTATTAGATATGTTTTTTATTCATTTTATTGTGCTACATCAAGTATTTAAGGTTAACGATAAATTATAATAAATCATAATTTTTAAGGTGAGGGCATAATGGGGTATTACCAAAATAGTAGGGAGTAAGTGGTAGTTATTGAATTTAGTAGGGGTATTTGGCAATCTCTAATATGAAAATTGACCCTTAAAACCCTAACTCGATTTCTTGTTCATATAAACCCTAAAAACCCCCGTCTTTGAAGACACTACTCCCGAAATGCAGAAACTCAATTCATTTCCAAAATCCCACCACTTTGCCATAAAATCCCTTTTCTCATTTTTCTCTTCTCTTTCGGAAACCCCAAATACAAACCCATTACTCTTCAATTACCTAATCAAAACCCTAAATATTCCCAATTCACGAGCCCTGCAAATCTCAAACAAATACCCTCGTATTAAGTCCCTTGAAAAGCCTCGGAACGTATGTCAATATTTCCATGATGTTGGATTCTCTGATTCCCACTTTCAATTAACTGTTTCTACAAAACCTCATATTCTATTCTCTGATGTTGACAAAACCCTAAAACCAAAGATTGATTTTTTCCAACATCTGGGTTTTGTGGGTTCTGATTTGGGTAAGTTTATTTCCAAAAATCCATCGATTTTAGATGTTAGTTTAGAGAAAAAATTGATTCCACGTGTTGATTTTGTTAAGACAATGTTAGTGGATGATACTGATAATGAAAATTTTCATTCGCGTGGTTAGGAGATCCGGTTGGTTTCTTAATAGTGACCCGGAGAAATCGGGGATTTTAAGAAACATTAAATACTTGAAAAGTTGTGGCATTGTTGGGTCTCAGTTGTCAAGGTTACTAGTGAAGCAACCTAGGGTATTTTTGTTAAAAGAATTTAAACTTAAAGACCTTGTTTCCCGGGTTTTAGCTATGGGATTTTCGACCAACTCAAGGATGTTTGTTCATGGATTTTATGCACTTAGTTGCGTGAGTGAAGAGACATTTGATAGAAAAATGGATTTTTTTTTGAGTTATGGGTTCTCAAAAGAAGAGTTCATGGCAATGATTAGGGGGGCTCCTTTTTTGCTTGGGACGTCTATAGAGAAGGTAAAGTCGGGACTTGAGTACTTTTTGAAAGAGATTGAATTGGAAAAGGCAGTGTTGGTTCGTTATCCAGTTTTTTTATTGTGTAATCTTGAAAATCGAGTGATTCCTCGATATAGGGTTCTTCAAATTGTTAGGTCAAGAAGGATGTTGAAGAATGAACGGAGTTTAACCTCAGTGCTGGCAATGAGTGAGGAGAAATTCATGAAGGAGTTTGTGCTGAGGTTTGGAGATAATGCAGAGGAGTTGTTGCGAGCTTACAAGGGCAAGTGTTTGGATTCGTCCGACTTAGCGAAATCTTGATACAAGTTTGAATATGCAGACTGTGGCCCTTGGGTCATTAGGAATCTATATTGCAATGAGAGTTGTTGTTTCGTCTAATACAAACTAGCAATTCTGTTGTGCTCTGAAAGTGAAGGATCTGATCATAGCTTAAAGTTGACGAAAATGGAAAGTCTCACACATTAATGCATGGAACAATGTCATTCAGTGGTTTATTTGAGCATCATGAGCTGGTTCTGTGCATTTCAATTTTTTTATTTTTTATTTTTGCTGGAATTTGTTTGAGCAACAGAATGCTTGTGTGGTGGAGTCGCATGTAGAAGAAGAGACCAAAGCATCGAACAAACAATGATTTTGGGTGTTTGGTGATTTCTGTTCTGAATCTGCTTGAGATTTTGGGTGATCTTCAATTGAAGATGATTCCAATTCTTTTCTCATGTGACAGGAGGAACATGTTCGCAACAGCGTATGTCAAATTGAAAACAATATACAGCACTTGGTTTTATTTTATTTTTATTTTTATAATTTTTGAGAATTTTGCGTTGAAGTCATATGCATATAACTTGAATTTTGAGTTGAAGTCATATGCATATAACTTGAATTTTGAGATGAAGTCATATCCATATAACTTGGATGCCAATGATAGGTTCTGATTTTATATATTGACTAAAACTTAAAACCAAAGATTGAATTTTTTGTAACATGTGGGTCTCTTGGGTTCTGATTTGGCTGAGTTTATTTCCATGAGTTAAAATGCTTTTTACTGTTAGTGTAGAGGAAAAAAAATTGATTCCATGCATTGTATAGCATTTGAAGGTAAAGTGCTGAAGTCAAAGAGGTTGTTGGAGGAGGCGCTTTGTCTTGTTTCTCTGTTTTAAAAAAAAAATTATTGGAGAATTCTGTGGCAAGGTTTAGTGATGATACAAAGGAATTGCAGGTAGCTTATTGATGTCACATAATCTCAATGTGATTGAGTGTTGGTTATGTTTCATTTGCTTTAACTGCCAAGATTTTTGTGATATAGTTAAATTATAATTTTGGTGGTTCAAATAAATGGTGTAGAATGTTGCACAAGACAATCATGGAAGATTTTGAATCCAAGCTCTAGGAAGTATATAAGCAAGAGACCAAGTTGATTTAAGGTTTTAAAAAAAAAAAATCTGATCCAAGTAATCTTGAGTTTGTTGTTGATTGATGATGTGTGTGTGATGAATAATTATGGAATTATTATGAGATGGTCATTAATATAATTATGTATGAATATGTTGTTTTCGACCATAATATAGAAACCCTAAGCATCCTTTGGATGGTGGATTTGTATTGTGAGTGTTGGAGTTGTGTAGTGGGGATAGGAATGGAGATGGTGATGATTTCATGTAAATTGAATGCATGAATGGTATTTGAGGTGTAAATGGAGTGTGTAGGAGTATATTTGGTGTTGATTAAATGATGAAGATGAAGGGTGATGCAATGGATGGGAATACTTGGATGGTTAACGGTTGTTGTATGTTGTAATAATTACCATGTTTATTTTGAAAATGAGAATAAAATAATGTTAGATTCATGCATTTTTGGGTTGGTTGCGCCAAATTTGTGAAGTTAGATGCCCTGCAATTCACTGTATTTTATCTTTGTCTGAATAACACCTGAAGATTCGCTTATAATTTGAGTTTGAGAGTCAAATCGAAATATGTAAAAACCTACATAAACTAGATTCTGAGGTTCATCCTATTAAATGTTTAGCATGTCATTCATTTGTAGGAAACGCTTTCCCTCGCACAGCGGAAGCGGTTAGGCCCACGAATCGAACTTGAAATTTTTTTTCTGCTTTGCCCTTCCTTTGGCCGAATGGTACTAGTGGGTATGCTGAAATTTTGCTTCTGCTTTACACAAGATTTCAGCCCCGGAATGCCCCCGAAACAGTCCCCGAACAGCCCCTTGAACTGCAGTGAAATAGCAGACTATTTTGCACCCGTTACACGCGTGAACTGCACCCAAACCAGTCCACAATTTGCGTGATCTGTTGTAGGCTTTTAGATCTGATTTTTCACTCAAAAACAATCCTAAGTCAATCCTAAAATTACCCCAAAGTGTTTCCCAAAACCCGAATTAAAACCAAACAAAAATGAGCCCCAAAATTGGTGATGTGCGTGTGGCAGTGGGGAACTTACTGCCTCACTGCCGTGAGTTACTAGAGAGGGGAAGAAGAGATTTCCAACGCCACAAGATCTTCCGAGCTATGTCTTGTTACTTACGGAGGGTAGTGTGGGCTACATTCACAAATTAATCCCTAAACGTTTTAGAGATTAAATCACACACCGAAATAATTTTCAGGTTCTTCAATTAACTTTCTCAACTCTTGAGAGCATAAAGAAGAGAAGGAGGCTAGGGTTTTCTAATGTCTAGATCTCAAAAGAAAAATATAATTTTTCTTTTTATACTTAGGGTAATTTGTTTCATAAAACAAATCAACCACTAGTCTCTCAATCCCCCTCAATTTCGGCCAGGGCAAGGAATTTTTGTTTGATTTTTTTCCAAAATAAACAAATCTTATTCCTTACTCAATGAGGATTTCGGCCAAGCTAAGGTGTTTTGATTTGATTTTGTTTCCCAAACAAACAAATCTTATTCCTTATCCAATGAGGAATTCGACCATGGTGATGATTTTTGTTTCCAAAATAAATCTTAGCCTTATTAAATTATATCATATATAATTCAATGTTCTATTTTTAATAATTATCATATAATTATTAATACCTTACATTAACTTTTAATGTATAGTTCCAAGTGTGATGTAATTAATATTATTAATCATATTAATAATATTTATTCTTTGTGAGTATATAATTGGACTGTCCAATTATATTAACTCCGCTAAAGTATATCGAGTTAGCATGGGGACCAAATGGACCTACGGTTCCGAGCTCCAATAATCTCGAAATATTAATTAAGCTCTTAATTAAATATTCCGAATTATTAACTCCGGGTTATTCCACTAAAAACCCGAAGTTGTACTCCCGTTGTCGTAGATGAAATATTAAGTCGAACCAAGTCGGTGTCCACCGATATAGTCATTGCATACGAATTGATCCTTCACGAGTATCTCGTAATTAGAGCCGGTCATAATGTCCGTTATACCCCTCTAATTATTTTTACCTTAAGTACATTGATTCTCCAATGAACGATTTATTCGTAACTATTACGAATATTAATCTTTCTATTCGTAATAGAAAGACTTGAGCGCTCAAATCGTTCAAGTACCGAATCAACCTTTAAGAAAGATACTCATCTACTTCTCGCAAGAAGGAGTGAACTCCATGTCTATGTAACCGTTCCCAGCTACAAAACAAATTGTGCCCCCAAAGTACGTAGCTATTGGTTGTGATTGCTACACCAACCTCACCTTTGTAAATCAAAGGACACAGCCTGCCATGCAGGAGTTCGTAGCACACTCAGGATTAAGATCAATCCATATATGACCATCAAGTAGATGGAAATGACTTTCTTTGCTTAACGGATATTATAAGAATGTCATTTCTATTTGGGTCCAGTCCTTTATGATCGTATCATACAAGGTGCCTCCATTCTCATGTCTCTACATGGACGATCCAGATTAAGATCGCCATACAAATATAAAATGGACCACAACTATAGATAAATCACAAACAAAGTACCCGGTTTGTTTGCTCTCTATGGACTATTTAAGATTACTAACTTCAGACTCAAATCCTCTGGTGTATGACACTCATACACTAAGTGTGAAGGTACATAAGTAATCTACGGTATTTACGAAGATATATAATATGCGAAATATAAACAAACAATTTGATAAATGAATAATGCATTGTTTTATTTCAAAACGCATGAAACCGTTTGTACGTGCCAAATTTGGGCCAAGGACAAAACCGTCTTTCACTTCGAACACAATACCAAGTGAGGCCCAAAGCAATAACCCAGCATTAAACTCTAAACCCTTTACAAAAATAAAAGGACAAACCATTTGACCGATTCTCTCTTTTCCCCAACAAAGAATATATCGCCCACATGCAAAATATTCTCCCTGCCGAAAGCAGAGACAATAAGCATGTATGGGGACCCATTTCTCATGTGCAGATCAGAGAATTCACCTTTCTCCTCCTATAAAATGAAGCATAATTCATGAAGTGGGGGGGAGCTTCTCAACTCTGATGCTGGCTTCACTTCTTTCTTACAATCCCCTGCTCTCTGACATTAGCATTCTCAGAGCTCTCCATCCTCTTATACACTTACCACCGCCCGCACGGCCACCCAGAGAGGTCAAGGTAACTTCAAACCTTACTTTTCACATTTATATATTTACTGTTCATTTCAGACTACTGACTTGAGCGTCGGAGTGCCCCCGGCACCCACCACACCGGTGGGTAGTCTACTCCCGCTTACTCTACCTTTGTCTTGCAGGATCGCTAATGCCCCCAACCTACAAATTCTGATTGAGGACCTCGGTCGAAAACCAGCGTCCACAATTTGGCGCCCACCGTGGGGCCTTAGCGATTCATAACAGGCAAGGATTTCCCAATCTACGATTCCTAAAAAACAGCCAACCATGGTTTCTAGAAGTGAGCGAACATCAGATCTAATGACCACACTGCTAGCCATACTCCAAGAACGATTACGCACCTCAGGAGAAGAGAATCAAGTCACGTGAATTCCAAAACAACCCTCCATAAGCAATAAAAAAAATTCTCCTCAACTTCCCAATCAACTTTTCCAGTCGACATACAGGGATAAGTGTTTGCAGATATTCTTCAAACGACTCGCATACACGAGGTATTTATGTAATTACTTCAGTCGACATGTATGAATGAATGATTCAAGTATTTCTTTCAGTCGACATATATGCATAATATTTATGCAGGTAAATCTCAGTCGACAAATATGAGAATTGTTCATGTATTGTTTCATACGACATGTATATATAAGATGGTTGCAGATATATTCCAGTTAACAAGCATCAGAGAATGTTTCATGTATTTCTTTCAGTCGACATATTTGTATGAATTTATACAGATTCTCCAGTCGACTCATCTATGAAGAAGAAGAGTTCATATAATCACTTCAGTCGACATACAGGTATAAAGTGATTGCATGTCTACTTCAGTCGACATTATTACGAGATTTTGCATATATATTCCAGTCGACATGTATGAATGAATGATTCAAGTATTTCTTTCAGTCGACATATATGCACGGAGTTTATGCAGAGACATTCCAGTCAAAAAAAAATGTGAAATATTCATGTTATTGTATACATAAGATGGTGCATATATATTCCAATCGAAATGTGTGAATAAATGATTCATTTATCTCTTTCAGTCGACATATATGCATAATATTTATGCAGGTACATCCCAGTCGACAAATATGAGAATTGTTCATGTTATTGTTTCATACGACATGTATATATAAGATGGTTGCATATATATTCCAATCGAAATATGTGAATAAATTATTCAAGTATTTCTTTCAGTCGACATATATGCATAATATTTATGCAGGTAAATATCAGTCGACAAATATGAGAATTGTTCATGTTATTGTTTCATACGACATGTATATATAAGATGGTTGCAGATATATTCCAGTTAACAAGCATCAGAGAATGTTTCATGTATTTCTTTCAGTCGACATATTTGTATGAATTTATACAGATTCTCCAGTCGACTCATACCTATGAAGAAGAGTTCATATAATCACTTCAGTCGACATACAGATATAAAGTGATTGCATGTCTACTTCAGTCGACATGCCTGTATAAAATGATTGCAGATATTTTCCAGGCGACACAAGGATGTGAATTCTTCATATGAACTTCATTCGACACGTGTGTACGAGTATGTTTGTGAATATACTCCATTCAACACTTGAACTTTTTGGATTCAGAATGAGAGGAACGTCACAGTCGACGTGCACTCGACACTACATGGGTACTTGATGTGAAGATATTCCAGTCGATATGCATAAAGAAGACTTGGCAAAGACATCCCACTCGACACTACATGAGGACTTGATGTGAAGATATTCCAGTCGACATGTATGTATGAAGACTTTGCAGGGACATTCCAGTCGACACTACACTATATGGAGACTTGGTGTGAAGACATTCCACTAGACACTATATGGGGACTTGGCGTGTGCATCCCAATCGACATTACCTGGTATGGCTTGCACTTTTAAAATATCCCAGTCGACATTAGTAAGGCATGAGACTTGTTAAGGATGTCTCACTCGACATTAGTGTATTGTTTGGCACTAGTTAAGGATGTCTCAGTTGACATTACAATATGTAGCTTGGGATTTGTTGTGGATCTCATGCGTGTATAGCTTGATGCTTGATATTTATCCCAATCGACATCTACATGTGTAGCTTGGGACTTGTTGTGGACCTTATGCATGTATAGCTTGATGTTTGATATTTGTCCCAATCGACATCTACATGTGTAGCTTGGGACTTGTTGTGGACCTTATGCATGTATAGCTTGATGCTTGATATGTGTCCCAATCGACATCTACATGTGTAGCTTGGGACTTGTTGTGGACCTTATGCATGTATAGCTTGATGCTTGATGTCAGTCCCAATAGACATTACAATATGTAGCTTGGGACTTGTAGTGGATCCTATGTGTGTCTGGCTTGATGCTTGATGTCAGTCCCAATAGACATTACAATGTGTAGCTTGGGACTTGTTGTGAATCTTATGCATGTATGGCTTGGTGCTTGGTGTTTGTCCCAATCGACATCTACATGTGTAGCTTGGGACTTGTTGTGAATCTTATGCATTTATGGCTTGATGCTTGGTGTTTGTCCCAATCGACATCTACATGTGTAACTTGGGACTTGTTATGAATCTTATGCATTTATGGCTTGATGCTTGGTGTTTGTCCCAATCGACATCTACGTATGTAGCTTGGGACTTGTTGTGGATCCTATGTGTGTATGGCTTGATGCTTTATGTTTGTCCCATTCGACATCCACATGTGTGTAGCTTGGGACTTGTTGTGGATCCTATGTATGTATGGCTTGATGCTTTATGTTTGTCCCATTCGACATCCACATGTGTGTACTATGGGAATTATTATAGTTACAACACTTGCATGTCTTAAGATATGATATAAATCCCAATCGACATTACCTGATTCAGTCGACTGGGAACATCCACCATTGGCTCATGTAGAGTCAAGTTGAAGATCTGGCCTTCATCTGGTCAGACGACATTGTAGATTCCCCTGGTCTTTTGACCCGTAGTATGGGGATTATCCTGACCTTCATCTGGTTCAGTCGACTGGGAACATTTCCCATGGCTCATGTAGAGTCAACATATGACCTTCATCTGGTCAATAAAAATTTGAAGACTCCACTGGTCCTTGACTAGTAGTATGGAGATTATCATGAACCTTCGTCTGGTTCAGTCGACTGGGAACATCCCCTATGGCTCATGTAGAGTCAACATATGACCTTCATCTGGTCTAGAAAAATTTGAAGACTCCCCTGGTCTTTGACCAGTAATATAGAGATTGTCCTGACCTTCATCTGGTTCAGTCGACTGGGAACATCCCCTATGGCTCATGTAGAGTCAACATACGACCTTCATCTGGTCTAGAAAAATTTGAAAACTCCCCTGGTCATGACCAGTAGTATGGAGATTGTCCTGACCTTCATCGGGTTCAGTCGAATGGGAACATCCCCTATGGCTCATGTAGAGTCAACATACGACCTTCATCTGGTCTAGAAAAATTTGAAGACTCCCCTGGTCTTTGACCAGTAGAATAGAGATTGTCCTGACCTTCATCTGGTTCAGTCGACTAGGAACATCCCCTATGGCTCATGTAGAGTCAACATACGACCTTCATCTGGTCTAGAAAAATTTGAAGACTCCCCTGGTCTTTGACCAGTAGTATAGAGATTGTCCTGACCTTCATCGGGTCAGTCGACTGGGAACATCCCCTGTGGCTCATGTAGAGTCAAATGGAAGACCTGAACCTTCATCTGGTTCAGTCAACTGGGAACATTCCCATGGCTCATGTAGAGTCAACATATGACCTTCATCTGGTCAATAAAAATTTGAAGACTCCACTGGTCCTTGACTAGTAGTATGGAGATTATCATGAACCTTCGTCTGGTTCAGTCGACTGGGAACATCCCCTATGGCTCATGTAGAGTCAACATATGACCTTCATCTGGTCTAGAAAAATTTGAAGACTCCCCTGGTCTTTGACCAGTAATATAGAGATTGTCCTGACCTTCATCTGGTTCAGTCGACTGGGAACATCCCCTATGGCTCATGTAGAGTCAACATACGACCTTCATCTGGTCTAGAAAAATTTGAAAACTCCCCTGGTCATGACCAGTAGTATGGAGATTGTCCTGACCTTCATCGGGTTCAGTCGAATGGGAACACCCCTATGGCTCATGTAGAGTCAACATACGACCTTCATCTGGTCTAGAAAAATTTGAAGACTCCCCTGGTCTTTGACCAGTAGAATAGAGATTGTCCTGACCTTCATCTGGTTCAGTCGACTAGGAACATCCCCTATGGCTCATGTAGAGTCAACATACGACCTTCATCTGGTCTAGAAAAATTTGAAGACTCCCCTGGTCTTTGACCAGTAGTATAGAGATTGTCCTGACCTTCATCGGGTTCAGTCGACTGGGAACATCCCCTGTGGCTCATGTAGAGTCAAATGGAAGACCTGAACCTTCATCTGGTTCAGTCAACTGGGAACATTCCCCATTGGCTCATGTAGAGTCAAGTCGTAGATCTGGCCTTCATCTGGTCCAGAAGACATTTTAGAGTTAAGTTGAAGTTTTAAACTTCAGCTACTTCAAAAGACATAGAAGACATCTATTATCAGGATCAAATCTCCGATGATACACTCGACATATTACTCTTCAAGTCAAATGCTCTTTGACTTAAAGAGTAGGGAACAAACTGTACGTGCCAAATTTGGGCCAAGGACAAAACCGTCTTTCACTTCGAACACAATACCAAGTGAGGCCCAAAGCAATAGCCCAGCCCATTAAACTCTAAACCCTTTACAAAAATAAAAGGACAAACCATTTGACCGATTCTCTCTTTTCCCCAACAAAGAATATATTGCCCACATGTAAAATATTCTCCCTGCCGAAAGCAGAGACAATAAGCATGTTATGGGGACCCATTTCTCATGTGCAGATCAGAGAATTCACCTTTCTCCTCCTATAAAATGAAGCATAATTCATGAAGTGGGGGGGAGCTTCTCAACTCTGATGCTGGCTTCACTTCTTTCTTACAATCCCCTGCTCTCTGACTAGCATTCTCAGAGCTCTCCATCCTCTTATACACTTACCACCGCCGCCACGGCCACCCAGAGAGGTCAAGGTAACTTCAAACCTACTTTTCACATTTATATATTTACTGTTCATTTCAGACTACTGACTTGAGCGTCGGAGTGCCCCCGGCACCCACCACACCGGTGGGTAGTCTACTCCCGCTTACTCTACCTTTTCTTGCAGGATCGCTAATGCCCCCAACCTACAAATTCTGATTGATGACCTCGGTCGAAAACCAGCGTCCACACCGTTTACATCACATGTAGCTCTAGGGCATACATCCCAACAATCTTCCACTTGCACTAGAGCAAATGAGACATGTCACGTAATCCTAGGCCATCTAGGTGACCTTCAAAAATTTTAGCCGGCAAGGTCTTTGTAAACAGATCAGCAAGGTTCTCTGCGGATGCAATCTTTGTGTCGGTAACGTCTTCTCTCTGCACTATCTCCCTGATGAGATGATATTTCCTCTCTATATGCTTTCCCCTCTTGTGGCTTCTTGGTTCTTCGGAGTTTGCCACCGCTCCACTATTATCGCAATAGAGGGTGAGTGGTCTATCCATATCTGGAACAACTTCCAGGTCTCCCAAGAATTTACGGAGCCAGACTGCTTCCTTAGCTGCTTCACAAGCCGCTACATATTCAGCCTCCATGGTGGAGTTGGCAATGCAAGATTGCTTTATGCTCCGCCACATAATAGCCCCACCACCTAGGGTGAACACTGATCCAGATGTGGATTTCTTGGAATCAACATCCGCCTGAAAATCAGAGTTTGTGTATCCCCTTAGGATCATATCCTCACTGGAATATACTAGCATATAATCTTTCGTTCTCTTAAGATATTTGAGAATGTGTTTCACAGCCACCCAGTGATCCAATCCCGGGTTTGACTGAAACCTACTGACTACTCCCACTGCAAAACAGATGTCCGGTCTCGTGCATAACATGACATACATGAGACTACCAACTGCTGAGGCGTATGGGATATGTCTCATTTCCTCAACACTTTGAGGTGTCTTGGGGGACTGTTCATTTGACAAATGAATTCCATGCCGATAAGACAGATTGCCTTTCTTGGAATTCTGCATCCCAAATCGCACAAGGATCTTGTCGATGTAGGATGCCTGAGACATAGCTAACAGTCGTTTCTTGCGATCCCGAAGTATCTGGATCCCAAGAACATAACTGGTATCTCCCAAATCTTTCATTTGGAATTGCTCAGCTAGCCAAATTTTTACGTCTGATAATATCCTCAAATCATTCCCAATGAGTAAAATATCATCAACGTATAAACAAGAAAAACCACATTCCCATCAATGACGCATTTGTATACACAAGGCTCATCAACATTCTGCTCAAAATTATAAGATTGATCGTTGTGTCAAATCTTATATTCCAAGATCGAGATGCCTGCCTGAGTCCATGAATTGACCTTTGCATTTTGCAAACTTTTTTGCTCTTGACCTTGGCGATGAACCCTTCTGGTTGTATCATATAGATACTTTCATCAAGATTGTCATTCAAGAATGCAGTCTTGACATCCATTTGCCAAATTTCATAGTCATAATATGCGGCAATGGATAGAAGAGTGCGGATAGATTTAAGCATAGCTACATGCGATAAATTTTTCTCATAGTCAACTCTCTCTTTCTGGGTATAACCCTTGGCCACTAGTCTAGCCTTGAAGGTTTGTACCTTCCCATCTGATCCCCTCTTCCTCTTGTAGATCCACTTGCAACCTATGGGTTTCACCCCATCAGGTTGGTCTACAAGTTCCCAGACCGAGTTGGAGTACATGGACTTCATCTCTAGGTTCATGGTTTTGAGCCATTCCTCTTTGTCAGAATCATCTATTGCACTACTATAGGTCAATGGATCATCTATACCATCGCTGGAGGTGACAACTTGTGCCTCTCCAACCCCTAGGTAGCGATCATGTTGTCGCACAACCCTCCCACTGCGTCTAGGTGGTAGATCATTCCGACTGGGTAGCATCTGACTATCAGATGTCGAATGTGCTATGTATTTGTCAACTTTCGTTGACGATAGCGTGCTGGTCGAACCAGTAAGTAACTCCTCGAGTAATATTTTACTATGAGGCTTGAACTCCCTCATGTAGTCCTCCTCTAAAAACGTAGCATTTGTCGATACAAATACTTTGTTATTATCGGGACTGTAGAAGAATCCACCCCTAGTCTCATTCGGGTAGCCTACAAATAGGCACACCTGAGAACGTGGTTCCAACTTTGTAGTCTTATTCTTCAGCACATGTGCTGGACACCCCCATATGCGGAAATGTCGTAAACTAGTTTTACGACCATTCCACAACTCTAAGGGAGTCTTAGGAACAGACTTAGATGGAACTACATTAAGGATATATATTGCGGTTTGCAGTGCATATCCTCAGAATGAACTAGGTAGTGAGCTATAACTAAACATAGATCTCATCATGTCTAGTAGGGTTTGATTTCTCCTTTCTGCAACACCACTTTGTTGTGGTGTTCCAGGTGCTATGAGCTGGGATACTATCACATGCTCAACTAAGAATTCCTCGAAATTTTTGTCAAGGTATTCCCCTCCACGATCTGATCGTAGAGTTTTGATTGTCTTACCTAATTGGTTCTCAATCTCAGCACGATACTCCTTGAACTTTTCAAAAGTATCTGATTTGTGATGCATTAGGTAGACATACCCATATCTTGAATAATCGTCAATGAATGTGACGAAGTATTCATAACCACCTCGGGCTTTTACATTCATCGGTCTGCAAATGTCCGAATGTATTAGTTCTAGTGTTGATTGGCTCTTATACCTTTTCCAGTGAAAGGTCTATTGGTCATTTTTTCCTTCTAAACAAGATTCACAAACTGGTAAAGTCCCGAGCTTTAACTGGTTTAAGGCTCCGTTCTTTATCAATCTATTTATCCGGTCAAGGTTGATGTGACCAAGTCTAAGATGCCATAGAAATGTGTCATCGTGAGAAATCTTTGGCCATTTTGTTTTAGGTTTTTCATCCTTAAACATTTCAGTGTTGTTGAGAAGTGACCTATGTGTTAACGGTCTTAACACATACAAGTTATTTTCTGAGTTTCCTATGCATATAGTTAATCAATTTCTACCAATAATAACCAAATTGTTATTAAAAAAAACTGAATAACCATCATCCAAAAGTCTAGAAACAGAAATAGATTTGCGAAAACCAGGAATGAATAACACATTGTTCAAATTTAAATAACTATATTAATAAAATTTAAACTGGAAACTCCCACTGCTCTTGCTGAAACGACATCCCCTGTCCCGACCCTCATGGTGTAATCACATTCAGCAAGGTCCCTCCATGAATCAAGTAGCTGTAAAGAAGAACAAACATGGTTAGTGGCCCCAGAATCAATAATCCAAGCAGATTTATCATCCTCCACTAATAGAGATTCAATAACGAGTAAATCATATTTACCTGTTTCCTTTTTCTCCTTTAGCTCAGCAAGGTATTTAGGACAGTTCCTTTTCCAATGCCCATTCTTGTCGCAGTGGAAACATTTTCCTTTGGGCTTGGCATCCTTGAAGCCTTTCTTGTTCTTGTTTTTCATGGGCTTACCCTTAGCCTTTCAGTGATTTTCTTCTTCTTCTTTGCAGATTTAGAAGATTCAGCAACATTTGCCTCTGCATTGGACTTACGAGGATCCACAAGCATGAACTCGTAATGGGTGAGCTCATTAAGCAGTTGGGTCAAAGTAAAAGACAACTTGTTCATAATATAGTTGTTTTTAAACTGTAGGAAACTCTTCGGAAGAGTTTCCATAATCATGGTCACCTAGCTACGCTCGTCAATACGAGCTCCATGAGTTTCAGCAGTGTTGAGATAAGTCATCATCCTTAAGACGTGCTCTTGGACTGATTTCTCATCCTTCATCCTAGCAGTCATCGCTGAGACCATGGCCTCATGGTGTTGACGCTCCGAAGGCTGCCCAAACATGCCCTGCAATGACTCCATCATCTAAGATGCTAGAGCCATAGGTTCATGCTTTGCAGCAAGAACCTCAGACATCCCTGCTAGCAAGTAGCAGCGGGCTTTCTCATTTGATTCGACCCATTTTGGTAGGTATCGCGCACAGCTTGGCCAGCATTTCTGGCTAGCTCGGGAGGACGTTCCTCCGTCAGGACAAACTTCAGGTCTTCACAGACCAGGATAGCGTTCATGTTACTTTTCCATTTAATATAGTTTTCTCCGGTCAATTTATCGTTTGAGAGTATGGAAATAATTGGAGAAACCATAGCTGAAAATAAAATAAACATGCATTCAACATTCATTCATCACATATTAAAATCATCAAAGAATTTTGGCATAAAATTAAACATGATGCAAGAACTATGAATAATGAATTAGAAACCTAAGAGAATTGCTACGCCACGGAAAACCTATCATCCCACAAGTAAGTGCCGCCGTAGGGTAGGTCAAGTACTCGCATGATAGATCGAGAAAATCTCAGTCAATTTAATATATGCGGGAATAACTCTTATTACTATATTAAACAACTACTGTTTTATTTGATCAATGAATTTCATTAACATTTAATTATTCCTTTGTGAATGTAACCCGCCGTTTCGAGATTCTTTGACTTAACGAGTGAAGTGCCACCGTAGGGTAGGTCAGTTCACAAGATACATCTAGAATCCCTATCCTCTCGGAACTCAAACCTGATATTGACCCAAAATGGACACCATCCGTAAAGGGACGAAAACAAAGCTGTCTCGAGGCCCCTTTTGAATCTCACGTTTTTGGACTAACAACGGAGATCGTGGGATATACTGTCGTATATCCCTCTCCCACTCACTATTTTAAATATTAAGGTTTCTATCTAAAATATCTAATATTTTATTTTAACTTGTGTGGATAAACTTATGGCGGCTAAATCATTATTGTTATTTACACTAGTTTGTCATAAGTGAGCTAAATCAATTTTAACTATTAAAATTGTGTCACTAATATTAGTCTCTACTAATATGTTTATTCTATTAAACTAATTTAATTAGAGTGGTATAAGTGAGTTACAATATTTTAACTCTTAAAATACTAGGCACTTAAGGGTCTAAAATCATGGAATTCTAAACGATCAAAATTCAATTAAACATTTTAATAAATTTTAGTGCGTTATAAAATCCAATGGTACGTGGAATTGTATCTCGAGTGCATACCATATTTCCGTCCATTCGGAATCGGCTATGGAATTTATATCCGGGTTTCCATCCTATATACCTATGAAATTTATTATGCACCAATTACGCCCAATATATTAGAATTCAAGTTTTAGACTATAAATCCAATTAATCTAATTAATGATTTCAATGCATATCATTTTTTAACTTGAACATTTTAAATTATATAAAATCATAATTTTATGTTTATAATGATAATGCATCTATGACATGTTATGGCAAGTAAAATGCATGAAAACATACATATAACATAAAAATTATTTTGCATTGACCGAGCTCTTATTTTTCCTATACTAATCAAATTAGTACAAAAGATTCACCAAGGCATTCTTGGCCTTCAAATCCCGCTCCAAAGTGGTGTTGGCTCTCTTTGCGACTTCGGTGCTCCAAATTACAAAGAATTGAAACTTTACTTTGAAAATTAAAATTAAAACAAATATAAACAATAGCCTTATGGCCTTACATCCCAAAACCAAAACCAACTACAAAAATAAGAGCCAGAAAAATTTACGACCAATGCAAAATCCATTCATCACATGAAATAACAAAACCATTCATCACATGAATATCACAATGTGCCCACTCATCTAAACATGCATATCATATTTATAACTCATATAAATATATTAAAAACATAAACTTTAAATGAAAAAGTGAAGGGTTAAGAGCACTTTTCAACCTGGCTCTTGATGCCAATTATATGAAACTCTTTCCCTCGCACAGCGGAAGCGGTTAGACCCACGGATCGAACTTGAAAATTTTTTCTGCTTTGCCCTTCCTTTGGCTGAATGGTACCAGTGGGTATACTAAAATTTTTCTTCTACTTTACACAAGATTTCAGCCCCGGAATGCCCCCGAAACAGTCCCCGAACAGCCCCTTGAACTGCAGTGAAATAGCGACCTGTTTTGCACCAGTTACACGCTTGAACTGCACCCAAACCAGTCCACAATTTGCGTGATCTGCTGTATGCTTTTAGGTCTGATTTTTCACTAAAAAACAATCCTAACTCAGCCCTAAAATTACCCCAAAGTGTTTCCCAAAACCCGAATTAAAACCAAACAAAAATCGAGCCCCAAAATTGGTGATGTGCGTGCGGCAGTGGGGAACTTACTGCCTTACTACCGTGAGTTACTAGAGAGAGGGAAGAAGAGATTTCCAATGCCACAAGATCTTCCGAGCTATGTCTCGTTACTTACGGAGGGTAGTGTGGGCTACACTCACAAATTAATCCCTAAACGTTTTAGAGATTAAATCACACACCGAAATAATTTTCAGGTTCTTCAATTAACTTTCTCAACTCTTGAGAGCATGAAGAAGAGAAGGAGGCTAGGGTTTTCTATGTCTAGATCTCAAAAGAAAAATATAATTTTTCTTTTTATACTTTGGGTAATTTGTTTCATAAAACAAATCAACCACTAGTCTCCCAATCCCCCTCAATTTCGGCCAGGGCAAGGAATTTTTGTTTGATTTTGTTTCCAAAATAAACAAATCATATTCCTTACTCAATGAGGATTTCGGCCAAGCTAAGGTGTTTTGATTTGATTTTGTTTCCCAAAAAAACAAATCATATTCCTTATCCAATGAGGAATTCGACCATGGTGATGATTTTTGTTTCCAAAATAAATCTTAGCCTTATTAAATTATATCATATATAATTCAATGTTCTATTTTTAATAATTATCATATAATTATTAATACCTTACATTAACTTTTAATGTATAGTCTCAAGTGTGATGTAATTAATATTATTAATCATATTAATAATATTTATTCTTTGTGAATATATAATTGGACTGTCCAATTATATTAACTCCGCTAAAGTATATCGAGTTAGCACGGGGACCAAATGGACCTACGGTTCCGAGCTCCAATAATCTCGAAATATTAATTAAGCTCTTAATTAAATATTCTGAATTATTAACTCCGGGTTATTCCACTAAAAACCGAAGTTGCACTCCCGTTGCCGTAGATGAAATATTAAGCCGAACCAAGTCGGTGTCCACCGATATAGTCATTGCATACGAATTGATCCTTCACGAGTATCTCGTAATTAGAGCCGGGTCATAATGTCCGTTATACCCCTCTAATTATTTTTACCTTAGGTACATTGATTCTCCAATGAACGATTTATTCATAACTATTATGAATATTAATCTTTCTATTCGTAATAGAAAGACTTGAGCGCTCAAATCGTTCAAGTACCGAATCAACCCTTAAGAAAGATACTCATCTACTTCTCGCAAGAAGGAGTGAACTCCATGTCTACGTAAAACGTTCCCAGCTACAAAATAAATTGTGCCTCCAAAGTACGTAGCTATTGGTTGGGATTGCTACACCAACCTCACCTTTGTAAATCAAAGGACACAGCCTGCCATGCAGGAGTTCGTAGCACACTCAGGATTAAGATCAATCTATATATGACCATCAAGTAGATGGAAATGACTTTCTTTGCTTAACGGATATTATAAGAATGTCATTTCTATCTGGGTCCAGTCCTATATGATCGCATCATACAAGGTGCCTCCATTATCATGTCTCTACATGGACGATCCGGATTAAGATCGCCATACAAATATAAAATGGACCGCAGCTATAGATAAACCACAAACAAAGTACCCGGTTTGTTTGCTCTCTATGGACTATTTAAGATTACTAACTTCAGACTCAAATCCTCTGGTGTATGACACTCATACACTAAGTCTGAAGGTACATAAGTAATCTACGGTATTTACGAAGATATATAATATGCGAAAGATAAACAAATAATTTGATAAATGAATAATGCATCGTTTTATTTCAAAACGCATGAAACCGTTTACATCACATGTAGCTCTAGGGCATACATCCCAACATCATTACCAATTAATTTTAAATCGAGGCCTGTAAAATTCATAGACAAGTAAAGTATCCTGACTTTACAATGAGACTAAGTGTTCACATGTTTCATATTTTATTTTATTTTACAAAAAGTATTTTATATGATGAAATCTAACAAATTGCATTGGTTTTAGTTTGGCGTCAGGATTTGCAACATTCACAGACTAAGTGAAGCATATCCAGTCTATCCTACCTCTATGAGTGGATACATTTATTTTCATTGATACTTTTCGGTTTTATGTTCCGATTGATACTTTTGTTTATATGCTTCATTTTTACTTTTGTTTATGTTTCATGATACTGTTATTTATCTTTCATTGATATTTTTGTTTCGTTTGATTTTTTTGTTGACGATACTTTTGTTTTGGGATATGAGATATTTTGAATAGATTCTATTTGATACGTTTCTATCACGATACTTGTAAAATGATTTTGGGTTTTGAAACCTATGTGGTGCTTGTTAAGACCATGTCCATCTAAAAATAGTCAACCCACTCTTTGTCAACATGATTCTGATTCGTATATTATCCAGTATTTGCACGTGCTGGGGTCAGACGTAGCGGAAGGCAGAGTTCGGAAGAAATCGTAACTTTAAAAATTTTAAACTTACCGAATATTTTATTCAATATCTCATATGAATAATTCATTCATATTTCACCTAAATATATTTATTCGATATCAAATAACACATAAATAATTTAGAAACATCACAAAAAGTTTACGAAAATATTTTTCCGTAAAATAGCATAAAATGTGTTTTTGTCCGAACCAACTAACCAATACCCACAGGGGCTGCTCAGGTAAGCCCTAATAGCACTTGGGCAGTTCATGGGCTGTCCGAACAGTGCTCAATTCACTGTTTGGACAGCGGACGCTTGGTAAGCCCGAAACTCACCTGGTAACACCGTTTTTCGTCGTTTTCGCATATTTTCAATCTGAAATCATTTCCGATAATTATTTCAATGCCCAATACACATCCAATATATTTAAATAATATATTTTTCATCACCAAAATTTCTGAATTTCTAGATCTGATATGGGTGTCAAAAATATCATTTTTCATGCTTTAAATACAATTTTCTCAACATTAATTATATTAACATTTACACCAAACAAAGCCACCACCAATGAAGAACTCAAGAACAATTCTAGGAGTTACAAGAGTGGTCATAACACTCTAAAATGACAACAAGTCATCATATGATAAAATTGAACTAATATTACACTAATATTATTCAATCTAACTTTACACATACATCTAGCCTATAAATCCATCCTCCAAATCAAAAAGCCCCAAAATCCAAGAAAAAAAGAAACCCTATAACTATTCTAGATACTCAAGAACGAAAAACAAAATTTCTAAACTTAAGAATATTGAAGATTACCTCAAAATCTCTTAATTTTCTTAAGCTTTCTTCTTGATTTCTTCAATTTCTTTACAAGTTTCTTCAAGAAAAATTTGGGAGCTTTTTACGGAGATGAGTTTCGGCCAAAAGGAGCTAATTAAATAGAAAATAAAATTTTTCACCTATAAATACTAGAGTTGGCCGAATAAAGGGAGGGCAATTTGGTCATTTTGCTTTATTTAATCTAATTAAATTAAAGCCTAAGGTTATTTGTAACATTTGACAACTACAACATTTTATTAAACATGTCATTTGTAACCTATAATATCTCACCATTTATCATACTAATTATGACATATGGATATGATATTTTAATTCTAATTATTTAATTATTTAACAATTAAATAACTATATAATTAATTAATATAAATATATATATGTATTTTTATTTTTATTTACATTAAATAAAAAAATACATATAATTATGACATTTGTCAAAATCTCATTTGACAATTAATTGACCAAAATCCCCTAATGTATGTATTTTCGTTTAACCATTTAAACGATTCGAATTAACTCATTTAATCTGAATGAAGTATTTGAATAATATGTATTATTCATAACGCGTTGTCCGAGTGCTCAATGAATATACTTTATATTAAATGATTCTATAAGTTTAGGTTTATCCGTCAAGGAATCAAATTTTGTGTCCATAATTCACCTACTCGTAAATTATAACGACCATAGATAATCTAGCTAAATTATACAAATCGATGTCATTGCATACGTATAGTCCCTCCGTCACAGGCTAACATACTGGGGATAGAGATAAGAACGTCAAATCCCTAAGATATAATATAGTCGACTTTCAAATTTATAATATCTAAATAACACTCAGAACTCGCTTCCAAAGTATACCACGACCATAGATTTACTAGATCCAAAATATGTACATGATACCTAAGTCCTATACACAGGACTGACGTATTCTATCTGATACTTACAAGATATCATGAACATCAGTCAACACCCAACGAGTGGGTGGAGGTCTAATCTAAATTGATCGGTGATGTGGCTGCCATCAAAGTGTGGATGATGTCTCATATATCTACAATGGTATCTCAAGTCGAAGGACCACTATATTACTCGACTCGAGAAGATTCCTATTGACATTGGTGTACCATCTATTATGAAATCTTCGATGAGCCGTTTAGTTGTGTTCTTGCTTATTGATAAGATAAAGAGTTATTAAGTAAAGAAAACATGTATCTTTCTAGTACAGTCAGTGCTTTAGGTGGCAATGGTGTCTGTCATCTACCGGTAACCTTCCATGATTAGGGATGTTACAACAATGAAAATTGTTTTCTTTATTTTTGAGCTTCAAAACTCAAATTCATCCTTGATTATTTCCTATGCGCTCTAATAGATTATAGTATTCAATTTTATTATTTAAAAATACACACATGTTCTATATCCATAGGTTAGACCTGTTTCCGCTGCGCGGGACACCGATTCGACCATAAGGGTTCCACATCTTCCCAAACATTTTTGTCAACCGAACCTTGCAATTAGGTTGATAAAAGTTTCCAGAAAGTTACATGTGTGAACTGATACAATCCAAATTGAAGAAAACAAATGTCTTTTGTGATTGAGTTCCTCCCACGTGATGAAATATTTCCTTTAAATGTTTAGTTTCACTTAAGGATACATTGTTTCATTTGAAATCACAATTATTGGATGAAATGATGAAAATTCAATGACAAATACAACCATTGTCACTAGTTGTGTTGGGATTATTCATTCATCTATTCTCTATATTCTTTTTTGTTTTTATATGGAAAAGTATATATAAAAACTCATTTGTGAATATAAATGTAAATAAAATTTCAACCAAAGAAGTACATTGTTTTTTTTGTTGATTTGAAGTGCTTCTATCTTTGGAGACAACAATCGAAACCAAAGTCCATTATTGATTTTATATTAAAGCTAATGAGTCAAATCCTTGATCAAGTTTATCTATACAAGTTCATTGTCAAGTTTCAATTTCATATTTATTTGTTCTTTAGAATTTTCAGTTTTTTGTTTCGTAATTTGTTTAACTATATAACTTTGTAAGTTTGACTATCAATACAATAAGATCACTTGATTTTTACAACCTTCTTAACACAATATCAAAGCCTATTGCATTGATCTTACAAGAAAGTTAGTAAGTTGTTTTTATAGTACAAAATTCTAAAATTAGTGAATTGCTAGTTATTTTTTAATAAAAGCAAGGGTGAAGGTGAATTTAACACCAACGTTTATGGGTTTCAGATTCAACTAATAAAATAGCATTTGCAATAAATTATGAAAACTTTGAATAAAATTATTACTTTTATTTATCAATATCTTTACTGTATATTATTTGAGTTATGAGTTTTAACTATATTTAACATATTTATTGTTTATTGTTCTTATTTTAATTAATTTTAATTTTATTTATCAATTTATTAGATATATTTTTAATTCATTTTATTGTGCTACATCAAGCATTTAAGGTTAACAATAAATTATAATAAAACCATAATTTTTAAGGTGGGGGCATAATGGGATATTACAAAAATAGTAGGGAGTAAGTGGTAGTTATTGAATTTAGTAGGGGTATTTGGCAATCTCCCATATGAAAATTGGCCCTTAAAACCCTAATTCGATTTCTGCTTCATATAAACCCTAAAAACTCCAATCTCTGAAGACACTACACCCAAAATGCAGAAACTCAATTCATTTCCGAAATCCCACCACTTTGCCATCAAATCCCTTTTCTCATTATTCTCTTCTCTTTCGGAAACCCCAAATACAAACCCATTACTCTTCAATTACCTAATCAAAACCTTAAATATTCCCAATTCACGAGCCTTGCAAATCTCAAACAAATACCCTCGTATTAACTCCCTTGAAAAACCTCGGAAGGTATGTCAATATTTCCACGATGTTGGGTTCTCTGATACCCACTTTCAATTAACCGTTTCTACAAAACCTCATATTCTATTCTCAGATGTTGACAAAACCCTAAAACCAAAGATTGAATTTTTTCTAAATCTGGGTTTTGTGGGTTCTGATTTGGGCAAGTTTATTTCCAAAAATCCATCGATTTTAGATGTTAGTTTAGAGAGAAAATTGATTCCACGTGCTGATTTTGTTAAGAAAATGTTAGTGGATGATACTGATAATGAAAATATCATTCGCGTGGTTAGGAGATCCGTTTGGTTTCTTAATAGGGACCCGGAGAAATCGGGGTTTTTAAGGAACATTAATTACTTGAAAAGTAGTGGCATTGTTGCGTCTCAGCTGTCAAAGTTACTATTGAGGCAACCTAGGCTATTTTTTCTCAGTGAATTTAAACTTAAAGACCTTGTTTCCCGGGTTTTAGCTATGGGATTTTCGACTAACTCAAGGATGTTTGTTCATGGATTGGAGGCACTTAGTTGCTTGAGTGAAGAGACATTTGATAGAAAAATGGAATTTTTTTTGAGTTATGGGTTCTCAAAAGAAGAGTTCATAGCAATGACTAGGAGGGCGCCTTCATTGCTTGGGATATCTATGGAGAAGGTAAAGTCGGGACTTGAGTTCTTTTTCAAAGAGGTTGAATTGGAAAAGGCAGCATTGGTTCGTAATCCAGTTTGTTTAATGTATAATCTTGAAAATCGAGTGATTCCCCGATATAGGGTTCTTCAAATTGTTATGTCAAGGGGGATGTTGAAGAAGGAAAGGAGTTTAACCTCAGTGCTGGCAATGAGTGAGGAGAAATTCATGAAGGAGTTTGTGCTGCGGTTTGGAGATAATGCAGAGGAGTTGTTGCGAACTTACAAGGGCCAGAGTTTGGATTCATCTGACTTGGCGAAATCTTGATACAAGTTTTAATATACAGACTGTGGCCCTTGAGTCATTAGGAATCTATATTGCAATGAGATTTGTTGTTTCAAACTATCAATTCTGTTGTATTCTGTGCTCTGAAAGTGAAGGATCTGATCATAGCTTAACACATGGAACAATGTCATTCAGTGGTTTATTTGAGCATCGTGAGCTGGTTCTGTGCATTTCAATTTTTTTGCTGGAATTTGTTTGAGCAAGAGAATGTTTGTGTGGTGGAGTAGCATGTTGAAGAAGAGATCAAAGCATCGAACGAAAAATGAGTTGTCCTCGAGCAAAACAATAAAATAAAATAAAATAAACAACTAAGATTAAATTAAACTAAGCCACTTTTGTAGGGATTACGGTTGCATTTAGCGTTTGCAACAAGCCTTTGAACTCATAGGTGTCTCTAGTAGATGAGTTTTAGTCTCGTGATGGCTTACAGTATACCCACAAATAGGGATGGTAAAATCCGAAAGCAATTTGATTATCCCAGGTCCGATTCCGGGTAAATATACCTTACAAACTTAATTACTTGAATTTCAAATATATATATATTTTTTTACAACATCTTCAATCCATGTAGCGAGTTTTGGGTCAGTTACTCTCAAACCAGTTGACTTTAGGGCACTATGTGTTAAAACATCTCTATGAATTTAATTACTCGGATCTCATATATATATATGTATATATTTTTTATAACATCTTTAATCCATGTAGCGAGTTTGGGCCAATGACTCCCAAACCAGTTAGCTTTAGGTCACTAGATGTTAAAAAACTCATACATACTTAATTACTCGGATCTCAGATGTGTTTTTTTTTATTCCATTCCTTTTTTAGATGTCTCCTCTAATTAAACTAGAGCACTGAATATCACAAACTTTTCACTTACCACTTATAGTCGTATGTTACCATGCATGTTGATAATACCTGTCAACTGAGCATATAAAGATTCAATTTAGTCAGTATTATGGAGAATTCACAAATTAAATAATTCAAAATGAAATAAACAAAAATTAACTTATTACGAAATAGGTTGAGATACGTCTTAGGAGTGGAAATTCCTTACACAACTATTTCACACCAATTTCACCTGATCAGTCAAGTTAAAAACACAAACACAAAATATTTTTAAAATATTTTTTTTTTGAAAATTTTTGACTAAAAATCAAATAAAAACAACACAACAATAAAATATTTACAAGATATTAGTTAACTATTCCTCTCCCATAAACCTAATTGAGACATTGTCCCCAATGTATAAAAAGTAGAAGAAAAATTTAGAAAACAGTATCTGGTTAGCTGAAATTCTACATCTAAAAAGAAAATTAAAGGTTAAGATCCAGATTTATCCGACACTTCTTTCTACGATCATTATCGGACCAGTTAATCTTGGAAATGATAGGGTCAATTTGTGGTTCAAAGGCTAAAAGTTGGTCAATTAAATCATGGGTAGTTCTGGCAGTGAAGAGAATATCTTTTACAGGCTTTGACACGAACCCATTTCTCCGGGCATCATCAAGAAACACACAAAGAAAATCATAAAATCCATCAGCATTAAGCAGTCCAATCGGTTCATGGTGTATGTTCAAGTTCGCCCAAGATAGTACTGTAAACATTTCCTCCATCGTAACTAAGCCACCTGACAAAGCAATAAAAGCATCAACACAGTTAATCATTTCTACCGGTCGTTCAGACATACTTGGTACGATAAGTTCCTCTCCGCTTAATGGTCCTATATGATTCGCCTCTCCCAAAGGTTTTGAGATGATTCCCAGAACTTGACTACCTCATTCATGTACAGCCTTTGAAACGATCCTCATTAGTCCAAGATTGCCACTGCCATATACCAAGTGCATATTCCTTTCAACTATGACTCTACCCAATTCTTGTGCTGCCGCGACGAATTTTGGCTTAGAACCAACACTAGTACCGCAGAACACACAGATATTTACAACTCGTCTTCTTGAAGTTGCTTCCATTTTTATTTATTTATTTATTTATTTCTCAACTCTGGATGTCTTCAATAATGCAATGACGGGCTGAATTTATAGAACCTAAAAATGAGTGAGTAATAATAGCATTAGTACCTGTCAAATGACAATTATTAGCTAAACAATAAAATATATCATGAAAGTCAAAAAGTCTATATCCTGTCGGAGAAAATAAAAGAAAATATCAAAACAAATCACAATTATTAGTTAAAGAAAAAAAGAGTTAAAAATATTTACAAGATGTAACGGCTTGAAGGACGTCTATGCGTCAGAGACAAGCTTCCTATACAATTTTCTTATAAATTGGCAAACATTGTCTTTTAAAGTCAGATTCCTGAGACTTAAATGTTGCCTTTCTTTTCGAAACTATGTATGTAACATGCGAATTGCGTGATACACATATCCACTGGAATGTGTTTCAAGAGTCAATGATATGTCATCCAAAGACCCCTTACTCATGTCATCCCTAATGAATTTAATTTTATCTTCACGGTTATCAGACATCATTCCTAAAGAACGAAAAACGAGTATTACATGTCATGCGTGCACATTTATAGGAAACACCTAGTCTTTTATCTCTTCTTTTCTTAGCATAGATGCTTTTTCCTAAACTAGACATATATGAAATAAAAGAGCCAGAAGACTCAACTGCCAATCGGACCCGTGCTTCAATAATCCAACGAATGTCATTAGGAATATTTTGATCATCATAAGTCTCATTCGTTCTAAGCGAGCTTTGTAGACTTTCATCAGAGAGTTTTGAGGGATAAAATGAAATTGTTTGTGAAGATTTGCGAGAACGTCTTTCATCCTGAAATGTGACTTTACCTATAAAAATTAAACACACAAAAAAATAAAATGCACCAAATCTGAATATATACATAATTTGCATGGGTTGCCTCCCTGTTGGCGCTAAGTTTAACGTCATTAGCTAGACATGACTGCCCGAACGTTAGGCTGGATCTGAAAGTGTTGTACTTTCTTTTTGTCCCTCAAATGATTCTCCACAGTAGTGTTTGACATGCTTACTTTTAACCATGAATGTTTCATTAGAATTGGGATCATGTAACTAAACAATTCTATTTGGTAAAACTTGAGTGATTTTGAATGGACCTGACCACCATGATTTTAACCTCCCAGGGAAAAATTTCAACCTTAATTTTCTGAACAATAACCGCTGCCCCGATTTCAGTTGTATGTGCACGAACTTCTCATCATGTCTCTTCTTGGCTTTTTCTTTGTATATTTGGCATTCTCGAAAGGTTGTATGTGAAATTCCTCCAATTCGTTGAGTTGGTGGAGCCTTTTTGTTGGGGTTGGTGCTCAGAGCGCCAATTCCCGGTTGTATTTCTGTTGAATACTTCTGTAAAACATTATTATTATGAATAATATATGCAGTTTCTATAATATAATCTATCTTTCTATATGGTAAAGACGTAATGACCCTAGAATGATTAGTTATGATACAGTTGCAAAAGCGTCGCAACGGACATTGAGTAGTATCATGATGTTGTCATTCTCAGACAGTTCCTGGTCAAGGTTTACACTACTTGGTCAGTATAGTAAACCCGTTGAGACCGGTACATGTCGTATACTGGAATATATGATTCCAATGGTTTCTCAATGAACCATTAGTCTTGGAGACTAGTATAGACGTGTAGGTGTTTATAGCGGATAAACACTGAACGACTCACCGAAGATTCTTAATGGACGGTACACCAGCGTCAATAAGAATCTTCTTGGGTTGAGTATCACTTGTGATTCTTAGACTTGAGATGTCATTGTGGGCACATGAGACATCTTCTACACTTAGACGGCAGTCACGTCACCGATCTATTTAGATCAGACCTCCGTCTGTTCGTTGGGTGTAGATAGATCCTCAGGGTGTCCTATGTGTATCAAGATAGGATCCGTCAGTTCTGTGTACCAGAGCATAGGTAGTCCATATGATTAGCAATCCGATAAAACCATAGGCTCGTGGTAAAGTTTAGAAGCTAGTTCTAAACATTCTTTTAGAGATTGCTAATAGAATAGTCGACTGGAAAATCCCGATAGAGATTTGACGTTTACATCTATATCTCTGGGATTTATCCGGATACCTGTGACGGAGGAATTATACATTTGCCATGACCTCGACCTGTATGGTTCAGCGAGATTATCCGTGATCGTCATAATCTACAGGTGGATGGATTATGGACAAGAAATTTGATTTCGTGACGGATATACCTGAATCTAGAGAGTCTCAATAATGAAACATACTCGTAGAGCACTAGAGCAACATTAATAAATAATATTGATTATTTATAAAGTCGTTTAAAGATTAAACGCAATATACGTGCAAAAATGGACTAGATAGTCATTTGCCTAATTATTGTGTATTTACATTTAATACTTGATTAATTTAAATACACATTAATTAATAGTCAAAATGAGTTATTTGACTTATATCCTAAATGAATATATGTTTTTAATATTTAAAATGAATATATGTTTTTAATATTTAATGTAAATATTATACATATATTTAATATATTTGTATTTGATTAATTAATTGATTATTTAATTGTTAAATGATTAAATTAATTAAAATATAAATATCTTACATTAGGATATTTGATGTAAATGATATTAGTTGCCTTTGTTGACTTAATTAAAATATCTAATAAAGTTGTTTTTAGATATTTAACCAAGTTGACTAAATGAAATGTTAAATGAAATTGAAATTAATTTTGTTGTATATGCTTGTGAATTTCGGCCATAGGGTTTTTATGCACAATTATATATTGTTTTCATTTCATTTTCATTTCATAACCTAATACACTTTACAAGAAACACCATTAAAGAAAACAAAGAAAGCGAGTGAAGGAGAAAAGGAAAAACTTAAAGAAAAACTTGGATTTTGTAAGTTTTTCAAACTTACCATTAGATATGAATTTGTTCCTTAGGATCTAGGCAACATCTTGTGATGTTCTTAAGTTATTCTTTTCATTATTTCTTGTGTTTTTGATGATGGAAATTTTGTTGAAAGTGTTGAGCATGTATGATGAAGAAAGCTTGTAACTATTGTAGTTATAACTATTCTTTTAAGGTTTTGGAAACCATGTTGCTAATCTAGAGTTATTGACCCACTCTTAAATGACCTAGATTTGATCTTGAGTTGTTTCATTGTGTTGAGACTTGGATTGGATGGAAGAATGATTATTGAAGTAATGATTTAATGTATTTGGTCTAATTTGTCCAATTTGTGGAAATTGAAAAATTAGGGTTCTTAACTAATTCCAAATTTGGGGATTTTCATATATGTTGTGTATTGTGTGTGTATATGATGCATATAAAGTTTCATGTTCATTGGATTACATCTTGATGTGTTTTGATGCATGAAATGATAAAATGCACAAACCCCCCCCTTAATGGAGCTCTCGGCCAAAGTGAAGAAATTTGGGGATTTTGGTGCTTTTGGTGTTTTGATGTTTTGAGCATCATAATTTCATCTTAGAAATGATTTAGAATCATTCAAAATTGATTAGATCAATTTCGGACTAAAATGGACAAAAATACAAAGCAAGGGTAATTTAGTAAATTCACTTGAATATGATTCATTTGAATTTTATTTCATAATTTGATTATTGGAATATTAAATAAATATGTTTATTTAATTAATCCGAGAAAAAGTTTTGAAATCTGAAAATCGGATTTTCACCGCTTCCGCTGCGTTACCGGATTCACCCCCTAAAAACCCCTACACTTTTCTCTTCAGCTGCTTGCAGTTCAAGATTTAACTTGTTCAGTGTGCAGTACACTTTATCTTCATACTCCACATATAGATGACATGCTTTAAGTTTGTCAGTGGAACTTTGCATTGCATGGGAGTTCTGGAAGGTACTATTTATCACATCAAGTCTGAAACATTCCTCATTCTTTTCATCATTCAGGAATTTCATGGCTTTGAAAACATTGAATTTTACTTCTTGGTCCTGTACCTTCATGGTTAGTTCACCTTTTTGTACATCAATAATGATTCGACCTGTAGCCAAGAATGGTCTCCCGAGGATGATTGGCACGTCTTCGTCTTTCTTCATGTCAAGAATAATAAAGTCTGCTGGGAGAATTAGTTTGTCGACTTTAACCAGCACATCTTCAACTACACCTCTCGGAAATGTAAGCGATCTATCAGCAAGTTGTAGAGAGACTGAGGTGGGCATTGCTTCTCCAATTTGCAGTTTCTTGTAAATAGAAAAAGGCATCAAGTTAACACTAACACCTAAATCACATAAAGCCTTACCGAAGTTATGTTCTCCTATGGTGCAAGTGATGGTGAAACTGCTAGGATCTTTCAACTTTGGGGGAAGCTTCCTCTGAATGATGGCACTGCATTCTTCTGTCAATCCTATTGTCTCGTAATCTCCCAATCTTCGCTTTCGTGACAGAATGTCTTTCATGAATTTGACATAGCTGGGCATTTGTTCCAACGCTTCTGCAAATGGAATATTGATATGCAGCTTTTTAAAGATCTCGAGGAATCGAGCAAACTGTTTATCTAGTTTATTTTCCTCAACAATTATCTTGACTCCAACATATTTGTTGATTTTAGTACCGCTTTTCAAAGTAATGGCTTGACATTGCTCCTTCCCTCGGCTCATTGGATTTGATTCTGTGTTGCTAGGAAGTGTACCTTGCGATATGTAACTCTGAGCATTGGTCAGTTGTCCCATTTGATTCTCCAGTGCTTTAATATAAGCTGCTTGATTTTGAATTAATGATGCTTGAGAGTCGTATTTTGCTTCTAGCTTTTTCAAGTGAGCCATCACTTCTGTCATTCCTTATCTTGACTCCAACATCTTTGTTGATTATTTATTTAATAATTAAATAAATTTATTCATCTAATTAATCTCAATAGGTCTAATAATTAATGTTATTCGATAACACTTAATTTCTTTAATCTATAATCAAATATCAAATATTATTGATTACTGAATACGATTGGTTTTCCAAATGTTCAACTAGTACACTTCATATTACGAGACTCTCTAAGTTCAAACATGTTCGTCATATAACTTGCAAGTGAAGTAAATTAACATTCTACGTATTTTGGTATAAATCTCTTTTTATTTTTATTTTTTTTTTATAAAGTATGCATCGCCAATTCTGACCCACATAAATTTTCCTTTTATATCAAGTATGATCGTGCAAATAGGGGTGGGCATGGCTCGACATAATTATAAAAAATTTATAATTATAAAAAATTTGTAATTATCATTATTCGATTTTGAAAAAAATTAACTGTATAGTTTTATGAAAAAAAATTATCGATTCGATTCATTTCGTTACAATTTAGTTCTTTTAATTTTTTAATAATAAAAAAAAAAAATTAATAATTAATAATATTTACTAATTCTAGTGTTTACTTAATTTTTTACATTGTAACTCTTCTAATCATCACAACTACACAAATAAAAATTTTCCATAAGATGCAATCATAATTTAAATTATTTAAAATCTATGAAAGAATAATAACAAAAACAAAAAATTATAAATATTTCATAAAAATAATCATCATTACACACTAATAATAACTTCTACTAAATATTATTAGTTAATTTTTAACTATTATGGTTTTATATAAAAAAGGTTTATTTTTCTCTATATATATATATATATATATATATATTTGATTGATTTATAGGATAAATTATAAAAGCTTTGGATAAAAATATTATTTTTATTTAACATTATTTTTAGTGTGTATATTATTTGAGTTTTAATAGTAGGGAGTAAGTGATAGTTATTGAATTTAGTAGGGGTATTTGGCAATCTCCAATATGAAAATTAACCCTTAAAACCCTAATACGATTTCTTGTTCATGTCAACCCTAAAACCCCCAATATCTGAAAACACTACTCCCGAAATGCTGAAACTCAATTCATTTCTAAAATCCCACAATTTTGCCATCAAATCCCTTTTCTCATTTTTCTCTTCTCTTTCGGAAACCCCAAATACAAACCCATTACTCTTCAATTACCTAATCAAAACTCTAAATATTCCCAATTCACGAGCCCTGCAAGTCTCAAACAAATACCCTCGTATTAAATCCCTTGAAAAACCTCGGATCGTATGTCAATATTTCCATGATGTTGGATTCTCTGATACCCACTTTCAATTAACTGTTTCTACAAAACCTCATATTTTATTCTCTGATGTTGACAAAACCCTAAAACCAAAGATTGAATTTTTTCAACATCTGGGTTTTGTGGGTTCTGATTTGGGTAAGTTTATTTCCAGAAATCCATCGATTTTAGATGTTAGTCTAGAGAAAAAATTGATTCCACGTGTTGATTTTGTTAAGAAAATGTTAGTGGATGATACTGATAATGAAAATTTCATTCGCGTGGTTAAGAGATCCGGTTGGTTTCTTAATAGTGACCTGGAGAAATCGGGGATTTTAAGAAACATTAAATACTTGGAAAGTTGTGGCATTGTTGGGTCTCAGCTGTCAACGTTACTAGTGAGGCAACCTAGGCTATTTTTGTTGAAAGAATTTAAACTTAAAGACCTTGTTTCCCGGGTTTTAGCCATGGGATTTTCGACTAACTCAAGGATGTTTGTTCATGGATTGCATGCACTTAGTTGCGTGAGTGAAGAGACATTTGATAGAAAAATGGAATTTTTTTTGAGTTCTGGGTTCTCAAAAGAAGAGTTCATAGCAATGATTAGGAGGGCGCCTTCATTGCTTGGGATGTCTATAGAGAAGGTAAAGTCGGGACTTGAGTTCTTTTTGAAAGAGATTGAATTGGAAAAGGCAGCGTTGGTTCGTAATCCAGTTTGTTTATTGTGTAATCTTAAAAATCGAGTGATTCCTCGATATAGGGTTCTTCAAATTGTTACGTCAAGAAGGATGTTGACGAAGAAATGGAGTTTAACCTCAGTGCTGGCAATGACTGAGGAGAAATTCATGAAGGAGTTTGTACTGAGGTTTGGAGATAATGCAGAGGAGTTGTTGCGAGCTTACAAGGGCCAGAGTTTGGATTCATCCGACTTAGCGAAATCTTGATACAAGTTTTAATATGCAGACTGTGGCCCTTGAGTCATTAGGAATCTATATTGCAATGAGAGTTGTTGTTTCGTCTAATACAAACTATCAGTTCTGTTGTATTCTGTTATCTGAAACTGAAGGATCTGATCATAGCTTAAAGTTGACGAAAATGGAAAGTTTCACACATTAACGCATGGAACAATGTCATTCAGTGGTTTATTTGAGCATCTGGTTCTGTGCATTTCTAATTTTTTTTTTTTTGCTGGAATTTGTTGGAGCAACAGAATGTTTGTGTGGTGGAGTAGCATGTAGAAGAAGAGATCAAAGCATCGAACAAAAAATGATTTTGGGTGTTTGGTGATTTCTGTTCTGTATCTGATTGAGATTTTGGGTGATCTTCAATTGAAGATGATTCCAATTCTTTTCTCATGTGACAGGAGGAACATTGTTCGCAACAGCGTATGTCAAATTGAAAACAATATACAGCACTTGGTTTTATTTTATATTTATTTTTATAATTTTTGAGAATTTTGAGTTGAAGTCATATGCATATAAGTTGGATGCCAATGATAGGTTCTGATTTTATATATTGACTAAAACTTAAAACCAAAGATTGAATGGTGGATTTGTATTAATGTGAAGTTAGGTGCCCTATAGTTCACTGCATTTTATCATTGTCTGAATAACACTTGATTTTTGAGAGTCAAAATCGAAATATGTAAAAACCTACATAAAATAGATTCATTAAGATTCATCCTATTAAATGTTTAGCATGTGATTCATTACCAATTAATTACAGCGAATTTTCGAAATTAGATGTCGATCAGTAAATTTTTAGCAGAATTTGAATTTCGTATTCTCACTTGTATAATTTTAAATCGAGGTCTGTAAAATTCATAGACAAATAAAGTATCCTAACTTTACAATGAGATTAAGTATTCATCAGGGGTCATAGGGTCGGGTCGGGTTTGTAAATTTTAAATTTCAATTTCGGGTCAATTTGGACCTGACCCAATATTGGGTTTTGGAAAGAAAACTCGGGTCTGACCCGACTCGACCCGATGTAAATGATATTATAATTATAATATATAATTTTAATGATTTAGTTTTGACGAGAAAGACTTGTGGCTGGAATGGTAAATTTTCCCTTGGTTGGGATTCGAACCTAAGATTAAATTCAAATTAATCTCAGATTTTGTCATTTCAACTATACACATATCTTGTAAAATTTATATCAATAAAATATATATATTATGTTTATTGCATATTATGCGACCTGACCCGCACAGATTACCTCCTTAAATTTCGGGTTTCCGGTCAAAAGACCCGAATGACCCGACTCGATCGGGTAAAAAAAAATTGAAAAACCCAACCTGACCCGGCCCATGAACACCTCTAGTGTTCATGTGTTTCATATTTTATTTTATTTTATGAAAAGTATTTTGAATGACAAAATCCAACGAAACTTTTGTTTATGTTTTATTGATACTGTTATTTATCTTTCATTGATACTTTTGTTTCGTTTGATATTTTTGTCTTACATTTTGACGGAACTTTTGTTTTGAGATATGAGATATTCTTAATAGATTCTATTTGATACGTTTCTGTCACGGTATTTTTATAATGATTTTGGATTTTGAAACCTAAGTGGTGCTTGTTAGGTCATTCTCCATCTGAAAATAGTCAACACATTATCCTCTGTAAACATGGTCTTGATTCGTACATTATCTGGTCTTTGCGTGGGTTGGGGTCAGGAGTAGCGGAATGCGCAGTTCGGGCGAAATCTTAACTTTTAAAATTTTTAAATTTATCGAATAAATTATTCAATATCTCATATAAATAATTCATTCATATTTCACCCAAACATATTTATTCGATATCAAATAACGACATAAATAATTTAGAAATATCACGAAATTTTTACAATTTTTTTTTTTTAAAAAATAGTATAAAACACGTTTTTGTCCTAACTGACTAACCAATACACACTGGGGCTGCCATGTCAACCCCAATAGTACTTGAGCAGTTCATGAGCTGCTCGAACAGTGATCAATTGATGAGCGGAAAATATATCAATATTTACTGCCCCTTTAACTTAATTTTTTGTATGGTATCTCGAATTTTGTTAACGTTTTGATGTGCTTTTTATTTTTTTATTTTTGTAGATAAAAATAAAATCGGGACTCAATGGAATCAAAACGATAAAATGTAGGAAAATAAAAAGAATAATAACCAAAGAAAAAAATTATAAATATTTCATAAAAATAATCATCACTACACATTAATAATAAGTTTATACTAAATATTATTAGTTAATTTTGGACTATTATGATTTTATGTAAAGAAGATTTATTTTTCAATGTATATATATACACACATTGTTGATTGATTTATAGGATAATTTATGAAAGCTTTGGATAAAAATATTAATTTTGTTTAATATTATTTTTACTGTATATATTATTTGAGTTATGAGTTTTTACTATATTTAACATATCTATCATTTATTGTTCTTATTTTAATTAATTTTAATTTTATTTATCAATTTATTAGATGTAACACCTCGCTAGAGGTAAGGTGCTACCGGTCGGAGACATGATTAACCTATCTCTATAAGCCTCTAAATTTACAGAAAATCGGACATGATGTATTCTAAAATTGGCCAACTTAGACCACAGTCCGGCATCAAAACAGAATCTCAAAAACATCAAACAAATAAAACAGACCTCGAGTCCACACAACACATCAAAATCAACACCTAAGGACTTCATGCCCACATCATCTATCAACACTCATGGGCTTTGTGCCCATAACATCATAAGCAATCAAAATTTTTACTTAATATATACAAATTGCGGGCTTAGCACGACAGATAATATATTAATTACAAATCCTAGACCTCTAAAGCTTTTCCCAGGACACTTGCGAAGGTGATTACCGCTTGGGTGATCCGCGTCCCGAGCATGACTTCCAAAGATGTCATGGTTGACCAATCTGGAAGCCAACCTGGAAAAGTAGCAAACTAGTTTGGTGTGAGTTTTAAAAACTCAGTAAGTAACCATGCCAGTATTGCAACTAACAAGGGGAACTGGCGGAAGACCTAACCCAACGGAATAAGAAATTCATCCATGTATTGTTTTGTGTAATCCATATCAGTCTTATAAGACTGAAATGTTAAAAGACCCGCTCTTTCATGACTGGGCAAATGTAAACTGCAAGTTCTTTAATATTTATGAACCTCTTTTTTAGATTATAAGTATATATGGTTCATGTCTTCGACAGTTTGGACTCATTATAAATTGAATGATTTTTTGGGGTTATATATCATGGGTCGCAAAGTGGCGCTCTCTAGTTCGCTTCTATTGCTCAGTGGTGTTTTATTGTCAATATTAATATTAATAACACTCCAGTAAATACTAAAAAATTATAATTCATAACTTATTCACTTGCTTACAACATTACCCTTGTCGTCCACTACAACATCTTTATTTTCTTGAACATTTCTCACACTCATTATCACATTTCTTAATACATCTGACAACTCATGTGGCTCTAGTACAACAGACCCTCTCCTTTCAACTTCATCTCTTCTAACACCAACCTCTGACACTGATGGCCCCGGATCAATTTCACATCGTGACTTGAATAATTCATGATCAGATACACTTAAACGACCTCTTCGTTCTTCTATAACTAAAGCGCTTTCTCCGAATCCACCTAATAATGTATCCCTTCGACGTTCAGGATTCACCAACGATAAAGACCTCGTGATTATAGGAACAATTTTACTAGGAGCACAATGCCATACATCGACGTTTTCAGTCGTGTATTTCTTAGATAAGACTTGTATTACGGAGGGTCTCATGGCACTATCTTCAGGCATTTCACTAGTTGAATACTTTAAATATCCTTTCATTTTACAATAAGTCACCCCCCGTTTTATGTTCGAATCCTCCAAACGATACTTCACAACACAAGGTGCGTGTTTATCATTTACAGAACAATACCCATTACCGTAATAAATCAACTCACACTGACAGTCACTGGGAAAATGAAATACGCTTGCAGGGAATCATTCCCATCCAAACGACGATCGTAAATATTTACCCTAACCATCCCACAGGCATTAGGAGCACATAACGGTGAATACTTTATCATAATCTTATCAACTTAATACTCTTGTTACCATATCTCAATTTCAATTGCGCGAATAAATTAGGTAATGCAAGTTCTATAGAACTGTAATCACTCGAGTAAACCCCATCAACAACACCAGTTTTTATATCATCTACGTCCATTAACCTAAACAATAAAAAAAATATCATTCCATTGTAGAATGTGAAAGAAATGAACACTGCTAAACTGTCCCACAATATAATAAATAACATTGTCATTAAACTGTTTTAAAGTACATATGACTTCTCAAAGTATATTTACACGTTTTACCACTAACAGTGGCTGTAATTAAATATATGGCACCCTTTTGAATACTACCAACATTCCCAAACAACGTATCTTTGTAATCGGTCCACACACTAACTGGTATAAAATGATCAATTGTTTCTAACCCATGTCTAACTTGTTCATTATCAATAGCACCACTTAACCTAAACTTCAACTTTTTCAAAATCCTAAAATGATCCCATTGTTCAGGATCAACAATCCAAGTCTCTGGATTACCTTCACCAACACCAATAAATATCTTGTCTGGAAGGGGTACGGTGTCCACAGGTGCATTATCACTAACAATAAAAAATAACACATGATGCACAATAGGGTCCTCCTTAGCATCAGATCCTAACTGAATAATACATACATGTAACGTACTTGCATTCTTTTTGTGTTTTGTTTCGTTTTGTATTCACAGGTTTCAACGAAGAAAAAGAGAAAGCGGTAAATGAAAGCCAACCAGAAGCAGCAACATAGCATCATCAGTTTCGGGAATGAATCCCAGGATTGAGGCCCACATCAGTATCAGGTTCGGGAAGGAATCCCAGGGTTGAGGCCCACATCAGTATCAGTTTTGGGAAGGAATCCCTGGGTTGAGGCCCACACCAGTATCAGTTTCGGGAATGAATCACAAAGTCGAGGCCCACATCATCAACGGTTTTCGGGAATGAATCCCAGGGGGCGAAGCCCACATTATCAGCAGTTGCAAGGAAGTATTCCAGTGGAGTAAAAAAAAGAAGAAGTCCTTGATGGTTAAGCGTATGTTCAGTGATGAATTGTTTGTTGTAGGGTGAAACCTTAGAAACGATAAGTGCGAGATGTGCTCTCATCTGGTATTTTGTGTGGTTGATCTCAGCTGGACTCGCAGACACTTAATCACATGATCTTAGCAGTAGAAGCCTGAGTAGTCGGCGAGATGACTAGTTGAGGAGATGGCGGATCAGTGATTGACTGTTGCTTAGATGTTCATCTTAATTTACTTGTGTTACGATATGTGATATGGTTGGAAATGAAGGAAAAGTCTCTGAAGAAGAAAATATAAACCACTTATAACCGATAAGCGTGAAGCTACCCATGGGCAAGTATTAGGACCACCATGAGGAGAAATGCCACCTTAAAGGGTAGATGTGTTGAAAAAAATGATGATGATGAAGAGACAAAAGAAAAGAAGAAGAAAGCCATATCACATTGAGTACGAGGAAGTAATTGCAGAGCATGACCAAGACATCTAGGTTGGTTAGACCCACTGATCCCATTCTTCGAGACAAAATCATTGAGTTGGCTTGCTTAAGGATTAAGCTGTGAAAGAACATTGGCACACACACACTTGGATTCTAGTTCAGATCATTTATTCAAACAGTCGGATTTGAGTTGTATCGAGTACTTTGAAGGTTCCGTGGTTTCGATATTAGGCATCTTTTGAGGACGAAACTATATGTAACTATCGGGATTATCTCGTAAAAAGCAGTATGGTATGTTGGTATGCAATATCACATCATGAAAGCAGCGAAGAACAGAAAAATAAACTAAGTTTGGGGGCGACCAGTCTACCCCTTCTCATAAAGCACGGTTCGGGAATGGACCATCACATCAGTGATGCCTCAGGAATAAGGTTAGCATGCCGGGAATGGCACTCCGGGAATGGAGCATGGGTCGAGGCCCACATCATCAACGACGCCTCGAGAATGAGGTTAGCATGTCGGGAATGGCGCTCCGAGAATGGAGCATGGGTCGAGGCCCACATCATCAGCGACGTCTCAGGAATGAGGTTAGCATGCCGGGAATGGCGCTCCGGGAATGGAGCATGGGTCGAGGCCCACATCATCAGCGACGCCTCGGGAATAAGGTTAGCATGCCAGGAATGACGCTCCAGGAATGGAGCATAGGTCGAGGCCCACAACCGCGACACCTCGGGAATGAGGTTTAGCATGCCAGGAATGACGCTCTAGGAATGGAGCATGGGTCGAGGCCTACATCATTAGAGACGCCTCAGGAATGAGGTTAGCATGTCGGGAATGGTGCTCCGGGAATGGAGCATGGGCTGAGGCCCACAACCGCGATGCCTCAGGAATGAGGTTTAGCATGCCGGGAATAGCGCTCCGGGAATGGAGCAAGGTTCGGAAGGGGGCCACAATTATCACAAATCACGACGCCTCGGGAATGAGGTTTAGCATGCCGGGAATGGCGCTCCGGGAATGGAGCAAGGTTCGAAAGGGGACCACAACTATCACAAACCGCGATGCCTCAGGAATGAGATTTAGCATGCCGGGAATGGCGCTCCGGGAATGGAGTAAGGTTCGGAAGGGGACCATAACTCGGGAACAAAGCCCACTATCTACACAGTTCTGGAACAAAGCCCGCAGGTGGTTCGAGAACAAAGCCCAGGGGTCGAAACACCCCGCCACCATATCAGCTCAGTCCGGTAGTGATTCCTAGAGATCGCAACATCTTGCAGGGATGAACCTTGGGGTCGAAGCACCTCACCACCATGTCAACTCAGTTCAAAGCAACAGACAAGTCAGGCAGCAGCTGGCGAGCAAGGTAAGTAAAAATACATTGTATAACTTTGATAGGATTGTCACTGTCACACACTACACAAGTCCCATCAAAGTGGGGGCGACTGTAGGCACTGTATTTTTGCATAAGACCCGATGATGAGCCTCGTATGGAGGCACTACCTTTTGAGTTGCAGAAGTCGCGGGAAACAGACGTCGGAAGGGAAAGATCAATACCTTGTTGGATTTAATTCATTTACCTAGTCTCAGGTTCGCTTGTTGGATCTCTGTTTTAAAACTTATCCTTGGCCCAAAACCCTCGCAACCCACAACAAGCCACACACCCAAGCCCACCAAATAGCCATCCCCACACGCCCACAAGCCTCCAAACCCATCCAAAAAATATCCAACACATTAAACACATGTTAAAATCAAATTAAATCATCGTCCTAATTTAAATAAATCACATGCATAAATTAAATAAATCAAATCAAATCACATTCCCAATTTAAATAAATCAAATCAAATCACATGCCTAAATTAAAGAAATCAAATCAAATCTCATAAATCCTTTTCCTAAATCAAAACAAATCACTTTCATAAATGAATGGATCTTTTCCTTGTAACACACTAATTAAAAGATATCCCCCATGATTGCATGATTTTCTTCCTACCCAAACAAGGACAACCCCTAACCCTTCCTTATAAAAAGGAGCACAAACCAAACCCTTCTCCCCTAGCTAGCACATTCACGCCTAAAGCAAAGGAAAATAGCCTTCCACCATCGAAACCAGCAAGCTCTAAAACCCATCCTCCATTGCTGTGAAACAGCCCTTCAAAACCTCTTCCTTCACCGAAAATACAATACTGAAAACATCCCCAAATTCCCCCAAATAGGCGCACAAAACACCATCTAAAAAACCCCCAAACAGCTGCATAAAACAGTCCCCAAATACTTTTACAACCACCAAAAACAGCAGTCCCTAAATACCCTTGCATCCACCGAAAATGGCAGTCCCCAAATACCCTTGCAACCACTGCAAACTGCGTAAAACAGTCCCTATATCGGATGGAAACCCAGACGTAAATTCTGTAGCCGAATCCGAATAGACGGTAGTGCGGTCTGAACTTGGGATACAACTCCACGTACTGCTCGAGAAATACACATATTTCGTTTTGTCTAATCTTGTGTTTATCCATTGTTTATTAGAAATAGCATGTTATTTCCATGCATGATTTAATTATCTCTTTCGCATTAGGCACTTAATGATATCTCTTCTATGATTATGTTTAGACAATTACTTATTTATATTTCCACATTTATCAATTTAATGTGTTCATGAGATTGTGTGCTTGCCGTTATTTTGACTTACTTTTATGCATGCAAACTTAGATATAGGTTGTATGCAAACTTAGATGTAAGTTATTCTTACGTATGTATGTTGCGTAGACTTGGTTACATTATCGTATAAATTCGTTCATTACAAGTGGCATAAGTAAGGGACCATTCCGAACCCAACAGTTTGAG